>CM053038.1:69588927-69783927 GCA_028564925.1 Lithobates sylvaticus
TGTTGATGAGGACAAGGGCCTCTTCCCGACAACCCTGGCCGTTGGTTGTCGGGGTCTGCGGGCGGGGGCTTATCGGAATCTGGGAGCCCCCTTTAATAAGGGGGCCCCCAGATACCGGCCCCCCACCCTATGTGAATGAGTATGGGGTACGATGTACCCCTACCCATTCACCTAAGGTGTAAAATGTAAAGTACAAAAACACACACACTTTTGAAAAAATATTTTATTGCACTGCTCCGGGGGTCTTCTTCCGTCTTGGGGGTCTTCTCGCCGGACTCCTCCGCTCTCTTCTGCTCTTTTACCTAGCTCTTTCACGAACGGAGGAGTCCGGCTACCTTCTTCGTCGTCGCCGCCGTCGTCTGGGGGTCTCGATCCGCCTTCGGGGGTCTTCCGGGGGTCTCTTCTGTTCTTGCGGCGGTCGTCGTCTTCCGCGCCGCCGGCACCTTCTTCTTCTTCTTGTCCTTCTTGTTCTTCTTCTTCTTCCGATGTTGACCCGTCGCTGTCTCTGCCCGGAATGCCTGTGCCGCTCTGCGCTGGGACTTATATAGGGACATGGGGGACAGGGTCACATGTTCATGTCACATGGTGACCCCACCCCCTTGTGTTGTCACAGTCCCGGAGGATGCTGGGACTGTGACATCGCAAGGGGGCGGGGGTCACCATGTGACATGAACATGTGACCCTGTCCCCCATGTCCCTATATAAGTCCCAGCGCAGAGCGGCACAGGCATTCCGGGCAGAGACAGCGACGGGTCAACATCGGAAGAAGAAGAACCCCCAAGACGGAAGAAGACCCCCGGAGCAGTGCAATAAAATATTTTTTTCAAAAGTGTGTGTGTTTTTTTGTACTTTACATTTTACACCTTAGGTGAATGGGTAGGGGTACATCGTACCCCATACTCATTCACATAGGGTGGGGGGCCGGTATCTGGGGGCCCCCTCATTAAAGGGGGCTCCCAGATGCCGATAAGCCCCCGCCCGCAGACCCCGACAACCAACGGCCAGGGTTGTCGGGAAGAGGCCCTTGTCCTCATCAACATGGGGACAAGGTGCTTTGGGGTGGGGGGCCGCACGGCCCCCCTTTCCCCAGGGCACCCCCCATGTTGAGGGCACGCGGCCTGGTACGGCTCAGGAGGGGGGGGGGCTCTCGTTCGTCCCCACCCCTTTCCTGGCCTGCCAGGCTGCGTGCTCGGATGAGGGTCTGACTTGGATTTGGGGGGAACCCCCACGCCGTTTTTTCGGCGTGGGGAGTCCCTTTAAATCCATGCCAGATCACGGAGCTAGCGTGGCGGCAGTAACTGCCTACGCTAGCTACGTAACCTGAAGTCACGTGCTAAATGAACGGACTTGCCGATGAGCGGCAAGTCCGTTCATTTCAAAAGTCCCGTGGACTTGCCCACTAACGGCGGGATTGTCCGCCGGACTGCCAAGTCCAGCGGATAATTTTAAAACCAAACTTAAAACTTTGGCGCCAAAAAGTCCGCCGGACTTTGGCGCCAAAAAGTCCGCCGGCGCCCACACACGAGGGGATTATCCGCTGGACTTCAGTCCAGCGGATAATCCCGCGGGATTGTCCCTTCGTGTGTACGCCGCATTAGGTTATATAAAAAAATATCCAAATCTTTGATGATCCCTAGGAGCCCCATCAAATCTATCATAACCAAATGGAAAGAACATGGCACAACAGCAAACCTGCCAAGAGACGGCTGCACACCAAAACTCATGGACGGGGCAAGGAGGGCATTAATTAGAGAGGCAGCACAGAGACCTAAGGTAACCCTGGAGGAGCTGCAGAGTTCCACATCAGAGACTGGAGTATCTGTACATAGGACGACAATAAGCCGTACGCTCCATAGTTGTGCTTTATGGCAGAGTGGCCAGAAGAAAGCCATTACTTTCAGCAAAAAACAAAATGGCACATTTTGGGTTTGTGAAAAGGAATGTGGAAGACTCCCAAAATGTATGGAGGAAGGTGATCTGGTCTGATGAGGCTAAAATTTTACTTTTTGGCCATCAAAGAAAACGCTATGTCTGGCACATACCATCACCCAAAGAACACCATCCCCACTGTGAAACATGGTGGTGGCAGCATCATGCTGTGGGGATGTTTTTCAGCAGTCAGGAGTGGGAAACTGGTCAGAGTTGAGGGAAAGATGGATGGCGCTAAAAAAAGGGATATTCTTAAGCAAAACCTGTAGCACTCTGTGTGTGATTTGAGGCTAGGACAGAGGTTCACCTTCCAGCAGGACAATGACCCCAAACACACTGCTAAAGCAACACTTGAGTGGTTTAAGGGGAAACATGTAAATGTGTTGGAATGGCCTAGAAAAAAGCCCAGACCACAATCCAATAGAAAATCTGTGGTCAGACTTAAAGATTGCTGTTCACAAGAGCAAACCATCCAACTTGAAGGAGCTGGAGCAGTTTTGCAAGGAGGAATGGGCAAAAATCCCAGTGGTAAGATGTGGCAAGCTCATAGAGACTTATCCAAAGCGCCTTAGAGCTGTGATAGCCGCAAAAGGTGACTCTACAAAGTATTGACTTTAGGGGGGTGAATAGTTATGCACATTGACTTTTTCTGTTATTTTGTCCTATTTGTTGTTTGCTTCACAATAAAAAAAAAAAAATCTTCAAAGTTGTGGGCATGTTCTGTAAATTAAATGATGCAAATCCTCAAACAATCCATGTTAATTCCAAGTTGTGAGGCAACAAAACACGAAAAATGCCAAGGGGGTGAATACATTTGCAAGGCACTGTAAAATCTGGGCTCCTTTACTTAAAATCAAGCCTTTCTAAACAAGGTAGATCTCCGTTCTGACAGGGGAGATCGCACAGATCCTGTCTTTCTGCTAAGCAGGAAGACAGATCTGTGTGTTTTCCCAGTCACACAGTCCCCCCATAAACTTAGAACACACCTGCAGGGAACACATTTAACTCCTTGATCGCCCCTGATGGTAACACCTTCCCTGCCAGTGTCACTAGTACAATAACAGTGCATATTATTAGCACTGATTACTTTAATAATGTCACTGGTTCCCAAAAAAGTGTCAAAAATGTCAGATAGGTGTCCGATCTGCCCTCCGCAATGTCGCAGTCCCGCTAAAAATCGCAGATCGCCGCCATTACTAGTGACATTTTTTTTTTTTTAAATGGCATAAATTTATCCCCTATTTTGCAGACACTATAACTTTTGTGCAAACCAATCAATATACGCTTATTGCGATTTTTTTTTTTACCAAAAATATGTAGAAGAATACATATTAGCCTAAACTGATGAAGAAATGTGTTTTCTTACATTTTTTTGGGGATATTTATTATAGCAAAAAGTTAAAAATATAGTTGTTTTTTTTTTCAAAATTGTCGCTCTTTTTTTTGTTTATAGCGCAAAAAATAAAAACCGCAGAGGTGATCCAATACCACCAAAAGAAACCTCTACTTGTGGGGAATTTTTTTTTTATCTGGGTACAACGTTGCACGACCACGCAATTGTCAGTTTAAAGCGACGCAGGGCCGTATCGCAAAAAAAAAGGCCTGGTCATTAAGGGGGAAAATCTTTCGGTCCTTAAGTGGGTAAATTCATTTTAGAAGAGGCAACATTATGGAGAGTAGAAAAACTAAATTTTTTGTTGCCACCATCCCAAATATATTATGAATTTAAAGAAGCCAATTCCCCCCCCCCCCCCCCGTACTATGGGACTTTAAGGCCCCTTTCACACTGGGGCGTTTTTCATGCGGTGCAGCGCTAAAAATAGCGCCTGTTCACCGCATGAAAAAATCTGGCCCCTTTAACTCCAGTGTGAAAGCCGGAGGGCTTTCACACTGGAGCGGTGCGCTAGCAGGATGACAAAAAAAGTCCTGCTAGCAGCATCTTTGGAGCGGGATAGGAGCGGTGTGTTCACCGCTCCTATACCGCTCCTTCCCATTGATTACAATGGGAGACCATGGTAAAACCGCGGCAATACCGCGGTTACCGCGGCAATACCGCGGTTACCGCGGCTACGGCGGCGCTCTGCGGGGGGTGTTTAACCCTTTTTCGGCCGCTCGCGGGGGGTAAAACCGCACCGCGAGCGGCCGAAAACCGCGGTGAAAACGACGGTAAAGCAGCGCTAAATATAGCGCTGCTTTACCGTCACCGCGGCTCACCGCCCCAGTGTGAAAGGGGCCTAAGGGCGAACTTTTGAAAACACAATATTCCGAAAACATAGAAAAATGTATTATTTTATAAAACAGTGTGGCAGTGTAAAACAGCACCATACATAAAATAGTACATAACATCCATATAGTATGAGAAAAAAAAAAAAACAGTTTCTATATACAAAAGTACATATTTTATCATTGTTGGTTTTGGCTGCTTCATTCGAATCTAAAAGGTGTAAGTGTATTTTGATTACAATGACAATTTAAATCACTTTTGGCTTAACTAAAACAGCATTATTTCGAAAATGGTACTCTAATACCACACCGAGTCTTTGATTTCAGAAATATGTTTACAGTTTGAATTCGATTCGATTTAAAATACGATTCGAATTTCAATTAGAATTTTGGAAACTTGGACAAATTTTGTTTCGTTATTCGGAGCATTCGGTAAAGTTTGTTTATGCTGTAATTCGGGTATTTGCACATGTCTAGCACCAATTACTGGTCTGTGAGACTTCATAGACCATTATATAGACAATATGCGCTATGAAAGCCTCGGGAAAGCAAGAAGAGGCAGATCATTAAGGCCCCTTTCACACTGGGGGCGGGAGCCGCGGCGACGGTAAAGCAGCGCTATATTTAGCGCTGCTTTACCGTCGTTTTAGCCGCGGTATTCGGCCGCTCGCGGGGCGGTTTTACCCCCCGCGAGCGGCCGAAAAAAGGGTTAAAATCCCCCGCAAAGCGCCGCCGTAGCGGCGCTTTGCGGCGGTATTGCCACGGTATCCCCGCGGTGTCCCATTGAAATCAATGGGTAGGAGCGGTATAGGAGCGGTGAATACACCGCTCCTCTACCGCTCCAAAGATGCTGCTAGCAGGACTTTTTTTACCGTCCTGCTAGCGCACCGCTCCAGTGTGAAAGCTCGCCGGCTTTCACACTGGAGTGAATGGGGCCGGTTTTTTCAGGCGGTGTACAGGCGCTATTTTTAGCGCTGTACCGCCTGAAAACCACCCCAGTGTGAAAGGGGCCTTAATGACTATAGCCTATAAAATGCCAGGTGGGAGCACGAGCAAATAAAGAAGGGGTAATTGGGTATCAACAGGGGGTCAAAGTAAAATAATCCACTTAGGAAATCTGTTGGCTGGTATTCCATACTACATAACATCACATGGGGACAGACAGACGCAGCGTTGAATTTCCAACTTTTAAACTCTGAAAAAAGGTGCATTCTGAGACAAACATCATGTAATTTTCTCAATTTAATGAAATAGAATCTTTTAACCGCTTCAGCCCCGGAAGATTGAAAATTTTAAGCGCCCCGTCCCGCCAAGCTCGTGAACGCATACGTGAGTCGCGCCCGTGTGTTCAAACCACACATGTGAGGTATTGCCACGATTGTTAGAGCGAGAGCAATAATTCTAGCAAAAGACTTCCTCTGTAACTTAAAACTGGTAACCTGTAGAAATTGTTAAACGTCGCCTATGGAGATTTTTAAGGGTCAAAGTTTGTCGCCATTCCATGAGCGGGTGCAAATTTGTAAGCATTACATGTTGGATATCAATTTACTCATCGTGACATTATCTTTCACAATATAAAAAAATGGGCTAACATTTTCTTATTTTTAATTTTAAAAAAGTGAATTTTTCCCCCAAAAATTGCGTTTGTAAGAGCGCTGCACAAAATACAGTGTGACATAAAGTATTGCAACGACCGCCATTTTATTCTCTAGGGTGTCTGGAAAAATATATAGTATATAATGTTTTGGGTTCTAAGTAATTTTTCTGGTAAAAAAAATCATTTTAACTTGTAAACAGCAAGTTTAAAAAATAGGCCTGGTCCATAAGTCAATCAACCCTAAAGCCCCATACACACGGTCGGATTTTCCGATGGATTCTGTCCTATCGGACAATGTTGTCGTAAATTCCGACCGTGTGTAGGCACCATCGGACAGTGTACGTCGGATTGTCCGACGGACAAAGTCCTATCTCCTGCTGGATAGATTTTTCGACAACAAAGTCCGATCACACCAAATCCGATCGTGTGTATCGAATTCCGACGGACAAAGTGCTACGCATGCTCAGATCACATTACAAGACCAAAGCTATTGGCTACTAGCCTCTACGTAGTCCCGTCGTAGGCAACAAACGTCACCACGTTCAGAATGATCGGATTTTCCGACAACTTTGTCCGACCGTGTGTACGCAACACCAACATCGGACAAGTACGACGGACATGGTCCGCGGATAATCCGAGCGTGTGTATGGGGCTTTAAAGTGGAGTGCCCACAAAAAAAAAATTAAAAGTCAGCAGCTACAAATACTGCAGCTGCTGACTTTTATTAATCGGACACTTACCTGTCCCGGGGTCCAGCGATGCGGGGGAACGAGACCCCCCCTCGTTCCCCCCTCCGCCGTGCGCCGTGAATCGATGCTCACTCATCTGGGACACATGACAGGTCCCGGATGACTGTGCGGCGCCTAGGGGAAGTGACGTTTAGCCCGGGCAATGAAGGTGGCAGACTACGAGGGACCCCCTAGCAACAGGCATTTAGAGGTGAGTAAAAAAAAAAAAAAAAAAAAAAAAAAAAAAATTTCCAATTATTTTTTTTTAATTATTTTTATTATTTTTAAGCCACATTTTTTTTTTTGGTGGCAACACCCCTTTAACTCTCTAGACAGCGAGGGGACAATTGTCACCGGAATGCGTGTCCCCATCCATAAAATGGGAGGAAATCTATTATGTTTAGTGCAGGTGCTGCAGGAACTTAGAAATCAGTTCCATGTGCTTGTAGTGAAAGTATAATTTACAATATTCAAAACAATTTGCTAAGATGTTCCATATTATAAATACTTTTAAAAATGGTGTGTTAAAGAGTAGGAGATAAAGCGTGAGATGAAGAAGGATGGTAGAGTGGATAAGCTTTAGGTGATGTCATTAGCAGCATTGAATCCGCCGCAGCAGTTCTACCTCTTCTCAGATCTCATTTTTTTGTCCTGACTTTTATTACAGGAAACATTGATT
The DNA here is from genome assembly GCA_028564925.1 of Lithobates sylvaticus. NCBI lineage: Eukaryota > Metazoa > Chordata > Amphibia > Anura > Ranidae > Lithobates > Lithobates sylvaticus. The sequence goes on from CM053038.1 coordinate 69,596,084, forward strand.
AATCACTGACTTAGAGGATCGATCAGACGTATTTCCTGAGCGGCTAACCCCAGACTGATACCCAGAGAAGGAAACACCGAGACACTTTGTGGTCAACTCTGTACAGTTCTCCAGGATACTCATTGATAAACAGCAACTCAGAAAAAAGGTTGTGTGAGCGACTGTAGGGGGACGTTGAAGTGTAAGCTCCTCTGATGAGACTGGCTCAGTGCTTCTGTACAGCGCTACAGAATGTGCCAGAGCTACAGTATATACATGTATCATAATAATAGTGTGTGACTGTGGGGGGGGGGGGGGGACATTAGAGTCTAAATTTTGTTTTTATTAACCACTTGCCTACTGGGCACTTAAACCCCCCTTGTGACCTGGGCCAGATTAACGTAGGGGCTATTGGAGCTGCAGCTCCAGGCCCCTACCTTAATATAGGCCCAGCAGGGTTGGACTGACCATTTGGGCACTGCCATTGCCCTACTGATGCCGTCCACTACCAAACTCAGCCCCAAATGCATTTAAAAAAAAAAAATGGAAATTGTAAAAAATTCTTAAAAAATGTAATAAAAATATAAAATAAACTGCTGACACTGACTCCATCCACTGCCCTACTGACACCACGCACTGCCCCCCCCCCCCCCCCCCAAAGCATTGTGGAAAAAAATACTAAAAAGTTAAATTGTAAAATAAAAAATTATAAACAAAAAAAAGATTGCAACAAATAATTAAAAAAATTAAAAAAAAAAGTATAAAGACAATGCGGGCTCATTTACATGGTTTCTCTTGCACATACAGTGTGAATGAGCAGTTTGTTAAAAAAATCTAATTGGTATTAATACAATTTTTTTGCGTTTTTAATTTCATTTATGAACCATAAAAACGTCCCTCCACAATTATCAGCACCAGGCTCATGATGCTCTTAATATGGCCCTGCTTGTAACCAATTTTCAGCTTTCGGCGCTCTCACACTTTGAATAGACATGTGCGATTAGTTTCGTACGAATCGGAAATTCGTACGAATTTTTCATAATTCGTACATTCGTACGAATCCGAATTACGAATTTTTACGAATACGAATTCTGTACGAAATACGAAATCTCGTTTACGAATTTCGGCTCCAAATTATCCGAATCCAAACTACCAAATAACTAATTTCAACTAATATGAAAGAAATTATAGCAATCATTAACGATTCGTAACGATTCGTACGTATTCGTAAATTAAATTTCGTATTTCCTACTTCCTCTGAGTGATTGGTGAACAATAGACAATAGACTTGTGTTATGTAACGTTAATACGTTTTCGGATAATTCGTTATTATTCGTAGAGTGTCGTTATTCGTTATCCAAATTAATGATTCGTAACGATTCGTACGAAATTCGTATTTCGTACGAATCCGAATTAAATTTCGTACACGAATTACGAATTACGAAACAGAACAAAACTAAACAAATTTTTTGACGGCTCCCATGTCTAACTTTGAATGACAATTACTCAGTCATGAAACACTGTACCCAAATTATTTTTGTGTCCTTTTTTTCATACAAATAGAGCTTTCTTTTGGTGGTATTTGATCACCTCTGGGTTTTTTTATTTTTTGCGCTATAAATGAGAATAGGTAATTATTAATTTTTCTTCATAAATTTTGGCCACAATTTATACTGCTACATATCTTTGGTAAAAATAACCCAAATTAGTGGATATTATTTGGTCTTTGTGAAAGTTACAGAGTCTACAAGATGTGGTGCAAATCATACAAAATTGATCACACCTGATGTACTGGTGATCTCATTTCTTGAGACCCGAACAAGCCAGGAAAGTAAAAATAACCCCCAAATGACCCCTTTTTTGAAAGTAGACATTCCAAGGTATTTAGTAAGAAGCGTGGTGAGGTTTTTGATGTTGTATATATTGCAATATTAAGATTTTTTTCTTTTTTTTCCCACAAAATTGTCATTGTGATTTATTTCTCTCACATGGCACGTGTATACCAAATGACACCCCAAAATACATTCTGCTACTCCTCCCGAGTACTCCTCCCTCCTGGGACACTGACGTGGGACTAATGACAGATGGCACTGATACGTGGCACTGATGGCATGTGACACTGATGTGGCACTGATGACAGATGGCACTATGATGTGGCACTGATGACACGTGACACTGATGACAGATGGCACTAATATGTGGCACTGATGACACATGGCACTGATGACAGATGGCACTTATACGTGGCACTGATGACACATGGCACTAATACGTGGCACTGATGACAGATGGCACTAATACGTGTCACTGATGACAGATGACACTAATACGTGGCACTGATGACACGTGACACTGATGACAGATGGCACGTGACACTGACAGGTGGCACTGGTGACAGATGGCACTGATACGTGGCACTGATGACAGATGGCACTAATATGTGGCACTGATGACACGTGACACTGATGTGGCACTGATGGCAGATGGCACTAATATGTGGCACTAATGACACGTGGCACTGATGACAGATGGCACTTATATGTGGCACTGATGACAGATGGCACTTATACGTGGCACTGATGACAGGTGGCACTTATACATGGCACTGGGGACAGATGGCACTGACAGGTGGCACTGGGGACAGATGGCACTGACAGGTGGCACTGGGGACAAATGGCAGTGAGGACAGGTGGCACTGATATGTACTGTGGGCACTTTATTTTCCGTTTTCTTTTTTTACACTCACCGCTGCAGCCGTTCATCTCTCTCTCCTCACACGCTGTCTCTGTGTGAGGAGGGAGAGCCGGCGATGAGAGATGATCTCATATGTTTACATATGAGATCATCTCTCATTGGAAGCTCTAATCGCACTCTAAGCGGCCACTGTAATTGGCCATTTACAGCGATCTGTGACTGGCTGTGTCCAAGGGACACGGCCGGCACAGAATTCCCCCGATGCGCACTCACGGGAGCGCGCATCGCGGATGTAAACAGGAGGACGTCCCGGGACGCCCTCCCGGCAATTGGCGTCCGCGCTGTAGCCGTCTTTCGGCTATAGCGCGGACGCCTAGTGGTTGAATAAAAACGTACAAACATACAGCATAATGATAAAAACATATTTACATATAAACAAAAATTATCAAAATAAAATAAATATAAATAAACAAAACAAGCAAGCTTAGATAAGCTGATAAAGAAAACAACATTAGAGTGTAAGCTCCTCTTGTTTAGGGACTGTTGTGATTGGCTCAGTGTTCTCTGTACAGCACTGCGGTATATATGTCAGAGCTATATACATGTATAATTATAATATTAACATTATAAAAAAATAATAATAATATGTGACTGTGAGGGGACAATAGAGTGTAAGCTCCTCTGGTGCAGAGACTGATGTGACTGGCTCAGTGTTCTCTGTACTTCACTACGGAATATGGCAGAACTATAAAAATGTATAATAATGTAAATAATATTGATAACAATATTTATAATAATAGTGTGTGACTGTTGTGGGGACATTAGAGTGTAAGCTCCTCTGGTGCAGAGACTGATGTGACTGGCTCAGTGTTCTCTGTACATCACTACGGAATATGGCAGAACTATAAAAATGTATAATAATATAAATAATATTGACAACAATATTTATAATAATAGTGTGTGACTGTTGTGGGGACATTAGAGTGTAAGCTCCTCTGGTGCAGAGACTGATGTGACTGGCTCAGTGTTCTCTGTACAGCACTGTGGAATATTATACATTATCCGGGAAAGGGATTGTATTATCTGGGGGGGGGGGGGTGACGGAGGATCTCGCTGCTCTCAATCCCGTCTCTACATCACGTCCCCCATTGTTTGCTCTCTATCAGGAAAGGCTTCAGACACGGCTCGGCCTAATCACAAAAACTATTCTAGCAGTCAGCAAATTTCAGGGCTAAGAATGGTCAGCTTCTGGCGCTCATTACATAAGGGCCCGTTTTCTTCATCCTGGTCCATATTTTCATTGAAATGTCAGGAAATGTTTACAATTCTCTGAGGTTATCAAGCCTCTTCAAGCAATTATACAGCTTGTCCTGTGCGTTCCTCTGCAGCTGGGCTCCCATGACATTTGTGATGAGAATTCTAACTTCATCTTGTGTTTGCAGACGGAGGTCTTCTCCGGAGCACCAGAACAGGAATAGTTTAATACTTCATCCTGAGACAGGCTAATCTTTCAGACACATTACAGGGAAACAAGGAAGATCTCGGCTGATTAACCGTGCACCCAATTAGCTGGGAATATATCATAGATTTTCCAGCACAGAAGGTTAACTGTGCTTGTCTTGATTCGAAATGTCATTAAACTCATGAGATGGTCATGTCTGTTGGCACCTGCAGATACTAAAAGGATTGTTGGTTATGTCTTGGTTTCTTTCTAGCCCCGATGAAGGGGGAGTTTTTAAGCCCCCCCCGAATCGCCTTGGCTCTCTTGGTGGACAAAATACTTTATTATGAACTGTTGGTATTAGTGCGGTGCTTCTAGGGTTGCCACCTTTTCTTCAAGCCAAAACCCAACACTTTAGCGGCACAGGGCAATTTTTTTTTCCCGCAGTGAACACTATAGGATTATAAAAGACCTGGGACATGTTTGGTTGCATAGGCGAGGCAGGGGGTGTGCCAGGTGTGTGTCAACTACATGGGGAAGGAGGGGGGGATACAGTTTATATTATTTGGTTTCAACATCAGGGTAAGAAATCGGACAAAACTGGTGTCTCTTGGTGAACAGGTCCAACCGTACCAATGACCAGGAAAAATGTACCATCTAATGCCCATCCAGAACCGGTCCTAATTTTATAGTAATAGCCGATAAAACAAGGACTGGCATCTGACCCATCACGTCCAACTGTTGCCTATTTCTCTAGGAGTCCAGATTTACCAGAATAGCTTAATATACTGGGATAGTAGAACTGGCCCAACCGTACCAGTGTTCTAGTAAAATTTAATGGGTAAGCTCTCCGAGAACAGGAAGCTGGTCCAAATTTATCAAAATTGCAGATATCACCAGAACTAGCACCTGACCCACATGCCTGCCCGTTGCCTATTTTTCTAGGGAAACCAATCTGAATTTACCAGGACAGCCTCCTACACCGGGATGGTGGACTGGGTCCAACTGTACGAGTGAGCTAATCAAATTTAATAGAAAATGTCTCTGAGAACAGGGAGTCGACCCTAACCAATAACAATCACTGGTAAACTTGTCTAGATTTGTCAGAATAGCCTACTACACTGGTATGGTGGTTCAATCATATGAGGGACCAGGTAAAACTTGATAGGAAGCTTCTCAGAGAATTTGGAGCCGGTCCAAATGTATGCCAATTTCTGATGGGACCAGCATAGGCATCTGACCCAATTGGTTGAATTTACCAAAACCCTCTACTACAGCAGAACTTGTCAAAATGTCTGAGCATTCCCAGCTTTTTTGCCAGAGCCTCCCCAAGCAACGTTGATTTAGTGCATTAGCATACTGACCCATCACATCCAACTGTTGCCTATTCCTCTAAAGAAAAAAGTGCAAATTTGCTCGAACAGCCTGCTACACCAGTATGGTGGAACCGGTCCAGCCGTACACGTGACCTGGTCCAATTTAACATAAAGCTTCTTCAATAATACAGAGCCGATCCATATTGATAACAATTGCAGATAACGCCACAACATGCACCTGACCCAACAGGATCTGGAACCGGTCCAGATTTACCAAAAACTGCCTCCTACACCAGGACCAGCCCAACCCCAACTATTTCTCTAGAGCTGCCTTAAAGCGGAAGTAAACCCTCCTATCATTTTCAGCCAAGGAAGCTCCCATCTTGGTCTCTGTCTAATCTTCAACTGCCATGATGCTGCACATGTGATCAGTTATGACTCCAGCCATTGGATGGTTCGACAGATTGGTTGAGAGCACAACCATTGTGACAGCTAGCATTCTACGGCATGCCGTGAACCTAACTGTTTTTTGAAGCCATTAAAGCGATGGGTTTACTTCCGCTTTAAAGCAAAGTTTACTGAGCCCATCCACATTTTGACCCACCGCATCCGACCATTGCCTTATTCCTCCAGAGCAACTGGTCCAAATTTACCAAAACCACCTACTACACCGGTACCAGCCTTAATTTTTGGAGAATTCCCAAATATTTATCTAGAGCTGCCTCCAAGCAAAGTCAACTGAGCGCATCTGCATTCTGATCCACCACGTCCGACTGTTGCCTTATTCCTCTAAGACCAACCGGTCCGAATCGACCAAAACCGCTAACTACACCGGGGACCAGCCACAATTTACAAGAGTTCCCAACTACTTATCTAGAGCTGTCTCCAAGCAATGTTGGTCGAGTACATCTGTCTCCTAATCCACCACTTCCGACCGTTGCCTTATTCCTCTAAGAGCAACCGGTCCAAATGGACCAAGGCCACCTATTACACCAGAGTGGCACACCCTAATCACCATGTGTGACACAGATTTCTCTGTGTAAAAAATATTGTTTTTTTTTTTTTTCAAAATTGTCGGTCTTCTTTTGTTTATATCGCAAAAAATAAAAAATGCCACCAAAAGAAAGCTCTATTTGTAGTGCTATTTGTAGTGCTATATTAATGTGCTAGTATGCGATGCATACTAGCACATTATGCATTTACTTTGCAAGGAAGGAAAAATACTGGGGAAAAAAACAGGGAGTTTACTTTCTCTTTAAGGTATCATACAGTTATGAAGATGGCTCTGAAAACCTCATATTTTTACCTAGTACAACAAAGAAACCATTTTCTCCCAGACACACATGAGTAGTAATGGTTATTGTAAAATGACGGTACTCTTTGTGTGTGTAGGGGGATGATTGTATATCATTGTTTCTCTTTGTTGCTCTGTGTACAGTATAAATATGAGGTTTTCAGAACTATTTTTGAATTTTTAATACCTAATGAATACAGTTAATGGAGTATTTTAAAAGCTTTGGTCTTTAATAACTAAAGTTAGCCAAATAAGGGTTAATGAAATGTTCATTCTTTCCACAATGACTGATGTCTATTCTCTAACACAGGGGTCTCGACATTCTAAACAAAGGGCCAGTTTACAGTCCTTCAGGTTTTAGGGGGGCCGGACTGTGGCCATTGGGATTAGAAAAGGTTGTTTGTCTCAGTGGGAGTAATTGTGCCCCATTATTAGTGTCAGTTGGAGAAATTGTGCCCCATTGTTGGAATCACTTGGAGGAATTATCCCCTATCATTGGTGTCATTGGCTCCCGTTAGTGGTGTCATTGGAAGAAATTGTTCCCCATTGTTGGTGTCATTGGGAGGAATTGTGCCCCATCATTGGTGTCAATGGGGGAAATTATGCTCCATCATGTGTGTCGCTGGGAGGAATTGTGCCCCATTGTTGGAATCACTTGTAGGAATTGTCCCCTATCATTGGTGTCATTGGAAGAAATTGTTCCCCATTGTTGGTGTCATTGGGGGAATTGTTCCCCATTATTGGTGTCATTGGGAGAAAATGTGCCCCATCGTTGGTATCATTAGGGGGGATAGTGCCCCATCTTTGGTATCATTTGGGGGGGGAGGCATAGTGCCCCATCTTTGGTATAATTGGGAGAAATTGTGTCCCTTCATTGGTGTGAGTGGGGGGGATTATGTCCCATTGTTAGTATCAGTGGATGAAACAGTCCCCCAAGGGCCACATAAAAGCAAGCAAAGGGCCACAGTTGGGAGACCCCTGGTCTTACACAACAGGAAACTCTACTGCCAAATAGGAGTAGGAATGTACCTTGTCCACCAATCAGCTACTAATCCCCAATATTAACACATGTGACAAAGGGGTTGATTTACTAAAACCGGAGAGTGCAAAATCGAGTGCAGCTGTTCATGGTAGCCAATCAGCTTCTAACTTAAGCTTGTTCAATTAAGCTTTTGACAAAAAAAAGCTGAATGGTTTCTATGCAGAGCTGCACCCGATTTTGTACTCTCCAGTTTTAGTAAATCAACCTCACAACGTCAACAAGCATGCATGGTAGGTGCAGTTGGACATAATCTAAAGTGCAAATTGCCATCAAACATTCTATGTGTAGTGCCCCCCTATGTCGGTGCGAGGTTAGATAAATTTAGTTATTAGATCAGCTGATTATTTTGATCTGTGTCTCACTGGTTGCAGGATTGGCTGCTTCCTCCTGTCCCCTGGAAGGTTCTGGAAGGTAGTGGGCTGGGAGAGTCAAATCAGAAACTAAATATATATACAGTCCCAGCCAATCCCTGGGAGGGGAAATTGCCCAGATGGCGGCTGGGAGAGATCATAAATAGTTTGGGGCTTGGAATAGAGATGATCTTGTGGAGGAGGACGAGATCCTGGCCTGAAGGTCTTTTTTTTTTTCTGGGCAGTCCAAGCTGTGCTTTTTCATTTAGCTGATCAAGGTTCCAGTTGTGTTAGCTGGGGGGGGGGGGGGGGCTATTCTCATAGCTCCCAACTGTCCCTGATTTCGAGGGACTGTCCCTGATTTGGGGCAATGTCCCTCTGTTAGACATGTGCGATTACGAAATTTTGTTTACGAATTTCGGATCCAAATTCCGTCACAACGGAAACGTGACTGGTGTGTTGTTGACCAATCAGAGGTTTTCTTCTGCTGCTGAGTGAGGGTTGGGAAAATTACCTTTTTTAATATGGGAGTGGGAGACTGGTACTGGTAGTCGATGGGAGAATCAGAATCGGACAAAATAAGAATGTTCGTTAATTACGATTATTCGTTATAATGAAGTAAAAAACCCAGGAAGTCAGCACAGCACCGGGATGGTGAGAGCCCCTCATAATGATAAATTCATCATAACGAACGTTCGTAATTGTTACAAAACTTAACGAACCTAACGAAAATTCGTATTTCGTACGAATCCAAATTGAATTTTGGACGCGAATTCCGAAATACAAATTAATTCTAATACGAAACGGAGCGAAACAAAACAAATTTATTGACGGCGCACATGTCTACCCTCTGTCCCTCATTCCTCCTCATATGTCCCTCATTTTGATCTGATCTATATAGTTGTATATAAAATTAACTTTTTATCTATCAAAAAGTATTTTCCAGCTCTAAACCTTTCATCTGATTTCTAAATTGCTGCATTTGTAAATTCCAAAAGCCAATATAAAGAAATAGTAGTGGTAAAAAAAGCACAGTTTTTTTTTTTGGACAATTCTCCTTTAACCACTTCAGCCCCGTACCAATTTGCAGCCAAAGGACCAGGCCCCTTTTTTGGCACTGCGTCGCTTTAACTGACAATTGCGCGGTCGTGCGACGTGGCTCCCAAAAAAAATTGGCGTCCTTTTTTTCCCATTTTGGTGGTATTTGATTGCCCCTGCGGTTTTTATTTTTTGCGCTATAAACAAAGATAGAGCGACAATTTTGAAAAAAATGCAATATTTTTTACTTTTTGCTATAATAAATATCCCCCAAAATTATATAAAACAACATTTTTTTTTCCTCAGTTTAGGCCGATACGTATTCTTCTACATATTTTTGGTAAAAAAATTCGCAATTAGCGATTATTGCTTGGTTTGTGCAAATGTTATAGCGTTTACAAAATAGGGGATAGTTTTATAGCATTTTTATTATTATATATTTTTCTCTTGTAATGGCGGCGATCAGGAATTTTTATTGTGACTGCGACATTATGGCGGACACATCGGACATTTTTGACACATTTTTGGGACCATTGTCATTTATACATCAATCAATGCTATTTAAATGCATTGATTCCTGTATAAATGACACTGGCAGTGAAAGAGTTAACCACTAGGGGGCGGGGAGGGGTTATGGTGTGTGTTTTTTTTTTACATTAGGGGGCGGGGCTGACGTCTGGCGTCACTGATCGGCTTTCCCGATGACAGGGAACAGCCGATTAGTGACAGGCAGTGTAGGAAGTGCGGGGAGAGGTTTGTTTACACAGACCTCTCCCCGTTCTTCAGCTCTGTGACCCGATCGCGGGACACCAGCGGCGATCGGGTCCGCTGGTCCCGCGGCCGTGGTCACGTAGCTCCCGACCTGGTCGCGAGCATGCCACCGGCAGCGCGTGCGCGACCCACGGCTGGGCTCTTAAAGGACCACGTACAGGTACGTGGTTTTGCCTAGCCGTGCCATTCTGCCGACGTATATCGGCGTGAGGCGGTCGGGAAGTGGTTAAGGGGGCGTGGCAAGGGGTGTGTCCTATGCCTGCATACTTTTGCCGATAGGTGTCCCTCATTCCCATCTCAAAAAGTTGGGAGGCATGTATTCAGCTGAACTCTGCTGGAGCTAATTGAGGGATGTCTTTTGGGGATCTGGTCTGAAGAATTCACAGGAGATATGGCTGGAAGGAGGCATCCTATTATCCAAGGACATTAGTGAGTACTAAGGATGAGCCCGGTGTTCGATTCGAACCCATGTTCGAATCGAGCACCGGGTGTTCGCTCGCTCGGCGAGCCCAGAACTATTGGGGCCGCTCGCATCAAATTCGTGTAACGGAAGAAGATGCCGGACGAGAAGGACGAGAAGACCAGCGCAAGAAGAAGCGGATCGGAGGAAGAAGAAAATGGAAGAAGAAGATGGAAGAAGATGAAGGAAGGAGAAGATGAAGAAACCGAAGGATGAAGAAAGAAGAAAGAAGATTTTAATAAAGGAATTGTCAAAGACTGTCTCCTGTCATTTTTACAATTTTTGCCACTTTTTTGGTGAAATGGTAGGGGTACTTTTGTACCCCCTTACCATTTCACACAGGGGGGGGCCGGGATCTGGGGGTCCCCTTGTTAAAGGGGCTTCCAGATTCCGATAAGCCCCCCGCCCGCAGACCCCCACAACCACCGGGCACGGTTGTGGGGAAGAGGCCCTTGTCCTCATCAACATGGGGACAAGGTGCTTTAGGGGTCTTAGACCCCCAAAGCATCCTCCCAATGTTGAGGGCATGTGGCCTGGTACGGTTCAGGCGAGAGGGGAGGCCGCTCTCGTCCCCCCCTCTCTTTTCCTGCGGCCTGCTAGGTTGCGTGCTCGGATATGGGTGTGGTATGGATTTTGAGGGGGACCCCACGCCATTTTTTTTGGCTAGGGTTCCCCTTAAAATCCATACCAGACCTCAAGGGTCTGGTATGGATTTTGAGGGGGACCCTACGCCATTTTTTTTTTTTTTGGCTGGGGTTTCCCTTAATATCCATCCCAGACCTGAAGGGCCTGGTTATTGAATTTGGGGGGACCCCTACGCTTTTTTTTTTTTCATTTTTTTTATTTTTTATCAATGACTTTTTTTTATGAATGAGTTTCAATGAATCACTGTTCTCTGTGTTACGGGAGCCGTGAATTAACATTAGCCGCGAGTGATTTTAAATAGCTTTTTTACTTTCAAAAATGACACTTTGCGCAGAGACAGTTCTAAACACGGGAAACATGCGCCCCTTTACAGGCATACTATAGACACCCCCCAGGTACGAAATTTAAAGGAATATTACACTTTTATTGTTTCAATTTAAGCATTATTAAAATCACTGCTCCTGAAAAAACGGCCGTTTAAAAAAAAAAAAATTTGCATTGATACATGTCCCCTGGGGCAGGACCCAGGTCCCCAAACACTTTTTATGACATTAACATGCATATTAGCCTTTAAAATGAGCACTTTTAATTTCGAACGTTCGCATCCATTATAACTAATAGGGTTCTAAAGCTCGCACGGAGGTCCGTTCGCGGGTTCTGGTGCGAGCCGAACGGGGGGTGTTCGGCTCATCCCTAGTGAGTACACCCCGGTGTGTGATTGACTGCATTCTTCTGCTATCCCTCTTGAATCAGAGTCAGCCTGTGCTTAAAAGGTGGACATTTTTCATGGTGTCTCTTCTGTGTAGCTCAGCCCATTATATGCTGCTGCAAGGACTTCACTTACTGGGGAAAGAACCTTGCCACCAAATCAGCGGACCCTTTGGGGGGTGAGCGAGACATATGTGTAGGTACCAGTTTGCAAACAAATTATTATAATTTGGCAAAAATCGAACAAAGACCTACCAAACCTTAAGCTGCACTAAATTCCTATTTCCTTCTACTTGGGTCATGTTTGGCCAATTGTTTACCACTTGAGTGGATATCTTATTCCTAAAATGGATTTCCGTGTTGAGAATAGCCCAGGTTTTTCTTTACTCCACCAAAGAAGTACATAAGTAAATTCATGTGTCAAAAATTCATATAAAAGTATTATAATCCATTAATAAGAAGAAAAGTCCAGACGCGAAGCCTCCACGGTGTGTGATCCTCCAGGGAGTATCATTGGTATATATAAAGAAAGATCCACCACCAAATAGTAGTAGTTACCATGCGCCTCTTTCCGGAACAGTTGGGCTATAGATTATAATGGCTGGGAATGCATAAATAGATCTTAAGCTTGGTCCCCAGTAAAGGGATTGATCCAATAGCAACCAATGCTGGTATGATACCGAAAAAAAAGAAACACACATCTCCATCGTGAAGCCCATTTAAATGGTGTCTTTTATTGAAAGATATTGGAGTTCCAGTTATCAAGCATATCAAAAGGTACTCCAAAGCAGCAGGATATAAGCGGCAGGCATATAGTTTGTGTAAACCAATTGCCGACAACAGCGGCAGCAGTGCGTGAAAACATTGTAGTTGGCCACGCTCTACGCGCTTCGTCAGCGGTGACGTCTTCGTCTATCAGAGTGCCCCTTACATCAGATGTCCTCATCAGAGTGCCACAATACATCAGGGGTCCAAATCAGAGTGCCCCCTTATATCAGGTAGCCCCATCACAGTGCACCCTAAATGGATTTGCACAATCAGAGTACTTCCTTACATCAACTGTCCGCATCAGAGTACCACCAGTAAAGTGTAGCAACCCTAATTTTATGTATTGTCAGGAAAACCCACAGCTTAGCGCTGCGCACCGAGAGCCTGTGCGCATGCGTGGCGGAACGGCACTCCGGCGCATGCGCATTCGCGGCTCGGCGCTCCGACGCACGCGCATGCGCACTGGCGCACGCCTGAGCGTCCCAGTGCGTGGTGGCGTCACGTGACCACTCACACCGCCCATTTAAGGAAGTGCTTGAGATCAGTCCAGCGCTGGCTTGTCTTCAGCTTCCTGCCAAAGCTTTGTCCTTGCTTCCTGTTACCTGATTACCTGTTGTTGACCCGGATTTGCCTTTTGACCTTGCTGCCTTCTCCTGCCCTTGAACCTTGGACTGAATACTGGACTTACCTGCTTGCTTGCCTCTGGCCCCTGAAACCTCTGCCTGTGACCCGGATTTGTCTCTGTCTCCTGCCCTGAGAACTCTACCTGTGACCCGGACCTGCTTTATCTTCAGCCCTGTACCTGTACCTGTGATTTGGACTTCCTAGTGTCTTCCTGACCCCTGCACCTGGCTTCTCCTCAAGTCTTCATCCTCTGGTTGGGTAGCCTGTGCCTCTCTGTGCCATTCACCCCCTGTCTCACCTCCAGGGGGTGGACTGGGCTCAATCGCAAGGGTGAACCACTCTCGGCCTCGGTAAGTACTCCTCTGACATGTATGGATATCCCTTCCTTGGGGATATAAAGGTCAATGGCTTGTGGAATGTTGTGTGGAGGCCTCTGGCGTGGAGTGGGGCACAATATGGCGGATGGTACGGCCTCAGCAGGAGGGACAGTGTTCTACCAAGGGAGGAGCGGGGCAGGGACTTCCAGACCGCTGTTAAGTTTGTATAGCTATTTGAGTTCATATGGTAGAGATATCCTTCACTTCCTGTCCTAGAGGCAGTAACCATCATGGCAGGAAGTAAAAAGGAAATTACATCACATAACTTTCTAACCTCTCCCCGCTCCATTCAAAACTCTTTAATCATCAATTGCTGTCTAGTTTTTGATTTCGCAATATGGTCTCCCAGTCCAAGTGTTCCATTATAATCCACTTTCTAGTTATTAAATCAAAGCACCGGCACATTTATCCAATAGTCGCCCCGGAGTGTGGTCATTTGTCCCATTTGCCTTGACACGGTATTTATCATCTCCGTGCTACTGGAAGGTCATGACTACTAAAATCGCTTTGCCGCCAGTCTCCGGGCTTCGGCTCGTGATTTGTCTTGATAAGATATGATGATCTGGGTCGGAGAGGTGAACCTCCAGAGTATTCATCCAGTGCATTACAGAAAATGACCGATAGGAAGACACCCCACAGTCCCTCCATTCTATCGCCATTGCTCTCTACTCTGTTCCATTAATAGCCTCAGCTATTGCTAAATGGTCTTATTGAAAGGCAACCTTGCTAAATGGGAGGGAGGATGGAGGAATAATTAAAGCCATATTTTCAGAGCCATTTGTCTTATCGGTGTAATCTTCTTGCTCTTTGCAATTTTGCCCTCCAGAAAATCAGTGAATTAAGTATATGAGAATGAGAAGCAGAGAGATTTATCACCATTGCATGCTGGGGCTCTCAGCCATAGATCAAGGAAGATCAGGGGGGGGGGACGATGACATCAATCGTGCATTTTTCTCCTCCGTTAATGCAGTCAGACTATGGTAACTAGCCGCCTGGCTATATCTGGCAGGAGTGGAAGCCGTGAGCTCTTGTCCTGAAGTGGCCGAGATATTTAAATTGGACTCGGTATCATATGTTATCCGCAGATGTATGTCAGCTTTATCCAGCGTTTCTGCTACCCATGAGAGGACAATCAGGATTTTGTTCTAAAATTTTGGGAAGAGCTGCAGAAAATTATTCAACCTAACAAAAGCAAATGTTTATGCTGCATACGTCTAACTGAACATTTAAAACACAATAGATCCTGAACTATGCAAGTGTGGTGCTGCTGAATAGATGCCCAGGGTCCTTATCCCCATAATTGGCTTTCAGCCAGGCACACGGTCACTCCTTTGGCTCAATGAACAGTCTCTAGGGCAGTGGTGGCCCGCCCATGGAGGCCGCACAGGCGCCGCCTCCTCTGTCCATGTGTCCGGCCCAGGGGCGGACTGACCATTCGGCCACTCGGGCACTTCCCGAGGGCCCCGGGCCACTAGGGGGCCCCATCAGGGTTGCCAGCCTCAGTAAAACCAGGGACAGTATGTAAAAATCTGTGTTTCTTATACATCTGTTTCTGAAATGTCCCTTACCGACATCCTTTTGGTCTAAAAATGCAGAGATTATAGCTGCCCCACCTCTCCAGTATCTTCTCAGCCAATAGAAACATGTCTGTGTATACTGTGTGTACATGTATGTGTATACTGTGTGATTGTATACTGTGTGTGTGTATACTGTGTGGCCCCATAATCTCCTATTGCCCGGGGCCCCATAATCTCCTATTGCTCGGGGGCCCCATAATCTCCTATTGCCCGGGGCCCCATAATCTCCTATTGCTCGGGGGCCCCATAATCTCCTATTGCCCGGGGCCCCATAATCTCCTATTGCTCGGGGGCCCCATAATCTCCTATTGCCCGGGGGCCCCATGAGTTGTCAGTCCGCCCCTGGACTCCGACCCCCTGATCTACATATCAGTGGCGCCGGACCATGGCTTCCAATGCGGTGGGGTGTTTTTTTGAAGCACCTGATTAGAGCCAGAGGCTCTAATTGGCTTAAAAAAAGGGTGAGCTCGGAGCGCAGAGCATTGCGCTCTGAGCCCACCCAGTTGTGTGATCCTAGTGAATGAATTTTTGCTATTATCACACTAAAGTTCCTCCCCATCAATCAGGAGGCAGGTCTGTGAGACCTGTTTCTCGATTGGCCAAAGCCAGTCAGGCGGTCCTATTGGATGCCTAGCGCTTTGGCGGAAGACACACGGTGGAGGAAGCTGGAGGAACGGACACTGAAGCCGCCACGGCTGTTGCCCGCACTTCAGGAGAGGACACCACAGCCCGCCACATGAGTGGTTTAAGTGCCAGGCTGTACCACCCATGGGGGGGGGGGGTGCTTTACCATGCCGCCGGGTGGGTTGATTGTTTGTCACCCCCTCAAAGAAGAATCCACCAGCTGCCACTGCTCTAGGAGTATGCTTTTCTGATGCTTTATTGCAGACCTTGAACTTGGATAAATTCTGGGGAACTCTGGCATACTCCAGTAGCTTTTAGTGAACTTGAGGACACTAAACTTCCTCTTAGTAAGGTGGGCAAGAGTCCTTGCCTGCAGCAAATATTGGGCCAAACATTTCAGGAACACTTAACCTCCCTGGCGGTATGATTATGTCTGGAATTTTGTGCTGAAAGCGGTACAATTATTTTGCCAGGAAATTAGGCGTTTTTATATTGTAGGCATGCAATTCTTATGAATAACTCACTTAAATCTGTCCGAACCAGAGTCTAGTAGACATCCCGGGTATGATAAAGTTTGAAACACAAAATCATAAATTATAATAAAATAAAAATATATATAAAAATTATTCAATACTGTAATCAAATCAAAAACACTAAAATTTGTTCAGTTGCAGAATAGTCGCTGTCATTAAATTTAGTGTTTGATGATAAATTGTGATTCTAATTTATTGTTGCTGTTTTCTAGCTGGTCTAAAACCACTTTTGTCATAAAGGGACACTTTTTGGTTGCTATGGACAATCTCCAGTTTCCAGGCAAAAAAAAAATCTATTTATTATATAAAATGACATGCAGGGCACTGGGCAGACCACTAGGGACAAAGGGGATGTGTATTTTTTGTATACAGTACTGTAATCTGTAAGAGTATGTGTATTGTGTTTTTTAACTTTTTTGAATTTGGCGCCGATCTCCGCTCCCGTGCGTCGTAACGTTGCAGGGAACAGAGATCAGCAGCACTCGGCACTGTGTGAATCGAGCGAGCGGACGGCTCGCACACACAGCGGGGAGACATCGCAGGATCCAGGGGAAAAGGTAAGTAACTTCCCCCCTGTATCCTGCAATGCAAGCCCGAGTCTGGCTTGGGGTTACCGCTTTTGGTACAGAAATCTCACCCCGAGCCAGACTCGGGAATACCGCCAGGGGGGTTAAAGTAATTGTAAAGGTTTGTTTTATTTTTTTTAAATAACAAACATGTTATACTTACCTGCTCTGTGCTAAGGTTTTGCACAGAGCGGATCCGATACTCCTTTTCTGGGGTCCCCCGGCGGCGCTCCTGGCTCCTCCTCTTCATCGAGTGCCAGCACGGAGAGCCATGGGGACCCTCGTGCGGGCGCACTCCCGAGTTCTGCTGCTGCGTCCATTGACACAGGCACAGGACCCGGCCCCTCCCCCCGCTCCTGTGTCACTGGATTTGATTGACAGCAGCGGGAGCCAATGGGGACCCAAGACAGCGGCTGGAGCTGCTGGGCTCGTTCTCATTACTAGAACGAAACGTTTAGGTAAGGAAAAGAGGGGACTTTTGGGGGACAGCTGCAGCACAGAAGGTTTTCCACCTTAATGCATAGAAATGCATTAAGGTAAGAAAACCTTGAGACTTTACAACTCTACTGGTGCTTTAAAAAAAAAAAATTCTGTAAGGCAATGTCATAATGTGCTAGTATGCACCGCATACTAGCACATTTTGAGAATTTTACCTTAGAATGAAGCCCTCCTGTGCCGCAATGTCACCGCTGAGACAGCTGTCATCTTCCCTTGGTCTTCCTTTCCGGGTTGGCTGCCTCCAGCTACATGAGTGGCCGGGGGCGCTATGACGTCACCCCCACGCATGTGCGCAGGAGCCGCCGTTTCAGGCAAGGGCTCTGAAGGTCCGGCACTGTAAGCCAGACCTTGAGAGCGCATGAGCCAATGATGTCATCATCTGCATGCACTCTGAATAGCTCCTAAACTGTGCAAGTTTAGGAGATATTCACAGTACCTAAATGTAAGGCTTATTATAGGCTAACCTGTAAGTAATACAAGTGGTAGTACAGAGTTTACCACCACTTTAAGTAGTGCATTTCCTTTACGTATAACTGACTGGGGTTGATTTACTAAAGGCAAATAGACTGTGCACTTTGAAAGTGCAGTTGCTCCAGAGATTTGTAAATGAGGTGAAGCTTCATTTGCAAAGAATACCGAATCACATGCAAGGAAACAAAAAAAAATAGAATTTTTGCTTGCACATGATTGGATGATGGAAGCCAGCAGAGCTTCTGCTCATTCACTAAGTTTTCGAGCAACTGCTCTTGTAGAGTACAACTGCAAAGTGCACAGTTTATTTGCCTTTAGTAAATCCACCCCTTTGTGTAGCAGAGCAATAATGTGGGCAAAGAATCCTTGCTTGCAGCAAATAGCGGAATGTTTAACCACTTCAGCCCCGGGAGGATTTACCCCCATCCTGACCAGAGCACCTTTTTGCGATTCGGAACTGCGTCGCTTTAACTGACAGCGACATTGTACCCAAACAAAATGTGTGTTTTCCCCACAAATAGAGCTTTCTTTTGGGGGTATTTGATCATCTCTGCGGTTTTTATTTTTTGCGCTATAAACAAAATTTTGAAAAAAAAAACAATATTTTTTACTTTTTTAAAGTAAATATCCCCCAAAAACATATATATATAGCATTTTTATTATTAATTTTTTTTTTTTATTAGTAATGGTGGCGATCTGCAATTTTTATCGTGACTGCGACATTATGGTGGACACATCGGACACTTTTGACACTATTTTTGGACCATTGTCATTAATGGCTATAAAAATGTGATCAAGGGGTTAAGTGTGTCCTAGGGAGTGATTCTAACTGTGGGGGGGATGGGCTACCACTGACATGACAGCGATCACTGCTCCCGATGACAGGGAGCAGTGATCTGTCATGACACAAGGCAGAACGGTGAAATGCCTTGTTTACATAGGCATCTCCCCGTTCTTATGCTCCATGACACGATCACCCGGCGGAAATCGAGTCCGCGGGATCCGCGGTCGTGGAGCAAGCGGCGCGTGCGCCCGCAATGCCACATCTTGAAGGGGATGTACCTGTACGCCCATTTGCCCAGCCGTGCCATTGTGCCGACGTATATGGACAAGATGGATGGCAGTAGCCCACAGTGTCAAGGATCTCTCACCCCAGCCTGGACTCACTAATGTCCTTGGATAATTGGTTGTCTCCTTCCAATATCTTGCAGACTCTTTTCCAGTGATACCAGACTAGCTCCTCAGACGAAAAAGTCCCTCAATCAGCTTCAGCACACTTTCCATAGAATAGGCCCCCAGCTAGCCTAGTTGGAACCTTGATGAACCATACACAGATGGCAGTGCCCCCCACCCCCCAGGCTGTGATCTCCTCCTCAGGGACAAGACACCCTTTTCCAGTCTCAGAGTATTTATACACACTCCCAACCACCATATGTGCACCTCTCCCCAGGGATTGGCCAGGGCTGCATAAATATGTATGTAGCGACCCCCTGGGTCTACTGGGAGCAGGAAGGTACCTCCAGATACAGGGAGCGGGCTTACATTCACCCCAGGGCTGAGTCCATGGCTATAATGGGAAGTTTGAACAGAATATGGGCGCCAGTCACTTTAGGTATTTTTTAATGCTTTAATTAGAATTCGAGAAAGGTTGTAGGAAAGAGGTTGAGGGGAGGTTTCAGATACCCTTTTTTAGCAGATCACTTACAGACACCTTGAATCAAAGGACAAACAATTTTCTTTTAGCAGATCTTGAATACCTCGGTAGGTCTCTCACACAGACCTAACAACCAGTGAGTGCCTGGATAAGCCTCTCTCACAGACTTAGCAGCCAGGAGCGTATTACCTTTGTTAGATTGTAGAGCAGCTTGACAGTACCAGAACCTTTAAGCTGAAGCTTGGCAACAAAGCACGAATACAGTGCCTTGAGGCGATTCAGTTCGCATTGTAGCGCTGAATGAATGAATGAATGAATAACTTATATAGCTCTACAATGCGAACTGAATCGCTTCAAGGCGCTGTATTCGTGCTTTGTAGCGCTAGTAGCGCTATACAAATTATTCATTCATTCATTCACTGAGACGATAGCTGCTAGAAGCCCAGTCCTGACAGTTTTGTATATAATAAATCCATTGCTGCTTCACTTATGCCCCGTACACACGGTCGGAAATTCCGACCACAAAATCCGTCGGATTTTTTCCGACGGATTTTGTCTGACACTGGTGTTGCATACACACGGTCGGACAAAGTTGTCGGAAAATCCGATCATTCTGAACGTGGTGACGTTCGTTGCGTATGACGGGACTACGTAGAGGCTAGTAGCCAATAGCTTTGGTCTTGTAATGTGATCTGAGCATGCGTGGCACTTTGTCCGTCGGAATTCGCTACACACGATCGGAAAAAGTCCGATAGGACTTTGTTGTCGGAAAATTTGAGAGCAGGAAATTCCGACGGAAAAAGTCAGATGGAGCCTACACACGGTCGGAATTTCCGACAACATGGTCCGATAGGACATTTTCCGTCGGAAAATCCGACCGTGTGTACGGGGCATTAGAGTGGTGTGAAAAAGAGTTTGCCCCCTTCCTCATTTCCTGTTCCTTTGCATGTTTGTCACACTTAAGTGTTTCGGAACATCAAACCAATTTAAACAATAGTCAAGGACAACACAAGTAAACACAAAATGCAATTTGTAAATGAAGGTGTTTATTATTAAAGGTGTAAAAAATCCAAACCATCATGGCCCTGTGTGAAAAAGTGATTGCCCCCTTGTTAAAACATACTATAACTGTGGTTGTCCACACCTGAGTTCAATTTCTCTAGCCACACCCAGGCCTGATTATTGCCACACCTGTTCACAATCAAGGCATCACTTAAATAGGAGCTGCTTGACACAGTAAGGTCCACCAGAAGATCATTAAAAGCTACACATCATGCCGAGACCCAAAGAAATTCAGGAACAATTGAGAAAGAAAGTAATTGAGATCTATCAGTCTGGAAAGGGTTATAAAGCCATTTCCAAAGCTTTGGAAATCCAGCGAGCCACAGTGAGAGCCATTATCCACAAATGGCGAAGACATGGAACAGTGGTGAACCTTCCCAGGAGTGGCCGGCCGCCCAAAATTACCCCAAGAGCGCAGCGACGACTCATCCAAGAGGTCACAAAAGACCCCACAACAACGTCCAAGGAACTGCAGGCCTCACTTGCCTCAGTTAAGGTCAGCGTTCATGCCTCCACCATCAGGAAAAGACTGGGCAAAAATGGCCTGCATGGCAGAGTTCCAAGGAGAAAACCACTGCTGAGCAAAAAGAACATCAAAGCTCGTCTCAATTTCTCCACAACACATCTTGATGATCCCCAAGACTTTTGGGACAACATTCTGTGGACCGATGAGACAAAAGTGGAACTCTTTGGAAGGTGTGTGTCCAAGTATATCTGGCGTAGAAGGAACACTGCATTTCAGAAAAAGAACATTATACCAACAGTAAAATATGGTGGTGGTAGTGTGATGGTCTGGGGCTGTTTTGCTGCTTCAGGACCTGGAAGACTTGCCGTGATAAAAGGAACTATGAATTCTGCTGTCTACCAAGAGATCCTGAAGGAGAATGTCCGACCATCTGTTCGTGTACTCAAGCTGAAACGAACTTGGGTTCTGCAGCAGGACAATGATCCTAAACACACCAGCAAGTCCACCACCGAATGGCTGAAGAAAAACAAAATGAAGACTTTGGAGTGGCCTAGCCAAAGTCCTGACCTGAATCCTATTGAGATGTTGTGGTATGACCTTAAAAAGGCCGTTCATGCTCGAAAACCCTCTAATGTAACTGAATTAGGACAATTCTGCAAAGATGAGTGGGCCAAAATTCCTCCAGGACGCTGTAAAAGCCTCATTGCACGTTATCGCAAACGCTTGGTTGCAGTTGTTGCTGCTAAGGGTGGCCCAACCAGTTATTAGGTTTAGGGGGCAATCACTTTTTCACACAGGGCCATGATGGTTTGGATTTTTTTTCACCTTTAATAATAAACACCTTCATTTACAAATTGCATTTTGTGTTTACTTGTGTTGTCCTTGACTATTGTTTAAATTGGTTTGATGTTCCGAAACACTTAAGTGTGACAAACATGCAAAGGAACAGGAAATGAGGAAGGGGGCAAACACTTTTTCACACCACTGTATTTCCCCCACTGACACCATTGATGGGGCACTATTCCTCCCTCTAATAACAAAGATGGGGCACTCTTTATTCCCAATTTTCTACTCTCACTGCTACACATAGGAGGCGCTTTCCTTCTTCTTTTTTGTTTTCAATTAGAGTTCTTTCCACTCTCTGGAAAGTTGCTCAAGTGCCTGGGTGCTCCACCTTTTAGCTGATGATGGTACATTCACTTATGGCTATATGAGTGAGGTCAGTGCATTTGTGAGGTCAGTGCGCTCTTCTACACCGATTTTGCAAAAATATCCATACCTGGAGTTATTCTTTAAAAAAAAAAAATTGGGACTCCTAGGAAGACTTGTAGATCTGAATTTGCTCCTGGGCTGCATACCTTTCCCTGATCAATAACTCAACTATCATAGAAGCCAGAGGCCGCCAGGCATTTGGTATTTTCAGAAGGAGGTCGATACTGGCTGCCTCAGTATCTCCCTCAGTACAGGTCTCGTTCACTTTTCTCTGGAAGAATTCCCCCCGCCTCTCCCCCATATCGTAATGTTTTTATGATGGACCTTTTTTCGCCTTCGCACACAATATCAAGGACGGTTTTTAAATATAAACGAACCTCGAATGTGAAACAGATCCACTTTATTCATTCTCATTGCATTAGGTTACATAAAACATTTCTCTACTTGACTGAGATAGAAAAATTAATGTGCTCTCCGAGATGAATAATTTCCACATCTCAGAGATGCTAAATCAAAGCAATTGTGCTTTAGGATTCTTATGCGGTGGGCGCCTGCCCCCCTCGCCATTCGTATTCATTGACGGTGCTTTCCGACAGTCTCGCTACTCGTACGTCGTTTTCAAATGAGAACGCAACAATGTTCCATTTTTCACCAAAGGAACGTCATTCCTCCTCGCTCCACATCGAACGCCGTTATGAATTATTATTATTCCGGCTCAATGGACTTGCGGCAAAGTCTGAATGGTTACAACAAGACGGGGTTTTTTGAAACCGGAGCTTGAAAGGAGGCCTTGTTTGTAAGATAATGGAGAGCCGGCTCTGATAGTTTTACTATTCCCAACGGCCCATGTGAAATCTCCTTCCCGGCCAAGGTTACCCGACGTTCTGAGGAACGTCTACCATCTGGAGTTGTGTACGTCGCCGTATTAACCTTTCAATTCCACTAAATTGCAACCCAACCAACGCAGGAGCTTGACGTCTCCGCTGGGAACGTCCTTAATAGAGAAGGGGAGTTGTATTCATTGGGAAGGGAATGGTTTGTGTGCTTTATGACAAAGCGGCAATTGACTTGATGAATCTTCAACTTGATTGCCGAGAGTTGAGTCCGTCTTGTGACTCGTTCTCGGGGAATGTCTGGTGTTACTGGATACATAAACAAATACTTCTTCCAACACATCCAGGCCCAGTCCGTGTCCGTGGTGTTCTTGCTTGCCAAAGGTAATAATTTATTCCTCCATAACGATTAGTAATATGAATCCCGCTTCTATGTTTTTTTTTTTTTTTTTCCATTTCTTGTTTTTCTTTGTTGGGCAGCCAAAGGTGAGTCCAGGCAAACTTGTAATTCATTACATGTATTTTTTTATTAGCTTTGCCGAATTAAAAAGTTGATTTTATTGCATTGGTTTGAACGTGCTAGCGGTGGTAATGAATTAGCAAGTGAAATACTGAGAATAATAAAGAAGCCCTGGGTATATAATGGAGTCATTTGTTACCCCAAAGCTGCGTGCAAACGAGGGCAAAGTTACTGAGTTACATATATTGTCAACACAGAATAGTAATACTGATTAATAAAAGTTAATCCTGCTCCTGCTTTTCTTTGTCTATTTCTTTTGACTCTGACATAAAAAGTTAAAAAGAAGGAAAAAAAAAAAGCAAAAATAAATATTGTAAAAAAAAAAAAAAAATTATATATATATATATATATATATATATATATTACCAAAAGTATTGGGACACCTGCCTTTACACACACATGAACTGTATCAAAGGCAGCAGAGTGGTCCAGGAGAAGTAGTACAGAATAGTGTCCATTGGTTTTAGCCATAAGTAGGACGTTTGTGAGTTTAAGGAAAGCAGTTTCTGTAAAGTGTTGAGGGCGAAATCTGGACTGAAGGGGATCAAGCAGTTTGTTGATAGTCAGATGGTCGCTCAGTCGGTTGTAGACCAGTCTTTCAAGGAAAAGTGGTGACACAGGAACTAATCCTTCCGACGGAAAATGTCCGATCGGACCATGTTGTCGGAAAATCCGCCCGTGTGGGCTCCATCTGACTTTTTCCGTCGGAATTTCCGACGGAAAAAATTTGAGAGCAGGATCTCAAATTTTTTCCGACGACAAAATCCGATTGGACTTTTTCCGATCTTTTTTCGAGAATTCCGACGGACAAAGCGCCACGCATGCTCAGATCAAATTACGAGACCAAAGCTATTGGCTACTAGCCTCTACATAGTTCCGGCGTACGCAATGAACGTCACCACGTTTAGAATGATCAAATTTTCCGACAACTTTTTCCGACCATGTGTATGCAACACCAGTGTCGGACAAAATCCGTCGGAAAAAATCAGACGGATTTCGTGGTCGGAATTTCCGACCGTGTGTACCTTAGTCCATAGGGTTTAATATTGAGTTGGCCCACCCTTTGCAGCTGTATCAGCAGTTGCTGGCAGGAGAGGAGGGAAGCCGGCCAAGCTGTGGGGAAAAGGGGTGCACAGGGGAGCCCAGAAAGCAAAGGGATGGGGGCGTGGATTCTAGAACTGATCCCCCACAGCTGGAGGCAGGGAGCAAAAGAGAATCCGGCAGCGCTACAGGGGGAGGCAGAAGAGGATCGGTGTCTGCAGTAAGGTAGTACAGCTCAGCAGGTGCCTGGGGCCCTCTTTTGAACTGATGGGGGCACGGGCCCAGTACGGAACCGCTGGCTGTACTGCCTGATCAGTGGCTCTGGGCTCAGGTAAGTAGTAGGCGTGGTTCACAAAGACGGATGTGGATCGCACAGGAACACTGGGCGTCCCTGTTCTCCATTTAGGGATGAATGAGGGCCAAATCTTTGGCTGAATTTGGTCCTGAAACGAAGCCAAAGACGCACAGCGTTTCTGTGCAAACCGCTCCACAAGTGTCCCAGAGATATGTGAACGGGTTCCATAGAGAGACGGTCACATTCTCCTGTAATGCGAATTGGATGCGAGGAAACCAGCATCCAATTCGCATAGATGTGAACCCAGCCTCGCTCTGGGCTGGGACACCATTCCCCAGGTGCTCTGAGGGACAGGGTGCCCAGTATACCTCGTGAAAAAGCAGACAGGCAGCCAACATCCGGAACCCGGAATAACTAAACGTCCAGGTATTTTTACTGTGCAGGGTGTTTTGGTCCCAGTTCAGTGGCTATTGTAGCCCCTTTTTTGCACACATCTTAAATGGTCTTATGGTATTCCTTTCTGCCTTGCCCCTTAGGAAAAGTGTATTTTACACCTTTTTTTGTGCACATACCAAACTGACTGAATCCATTGGCGGTGCGTCCATTAGGGGCACACGGGCGCCGCCCCCTCTCTCCTGCCACCCCCTCTAGCACCAATAGATAGATTCTTGCATTGCATGAATCTATCTATGGCCGCCGCTGCCACCCCCTATTCAGGCGCCCGGTCCCTTTTCGGGCGCAGGGCGCCTGAATTATAGTGGCATGGTTTTTTTTTTTAAGCACCTGATTAAAGCCATAGGCTCTAATAGGCAGCAAAAAAGGTGACCTGCGAGCGCCATGCTGGGTGTTCGCTGGTCACTCAGATGTGTTAGAAAAGCAAATGAATATTCACTTTCCTAACACTAAACCACCTCTTCGCCAATTAGGTGCTCGGATCTGTTATCCGTCACCTGATTGGATGAAACGACAGGCTCCGTGATTGGACGCTAGGCGTACAATCATAGAAGAGGATGGGAAGAAAGGACGGGAGAAGACATTGAGGTGCATCGAGGAGCTGTTCCACCGAGACAGGTAAGTGCAGACAGCGGGCAGGGGGCACACTGGCAGCATTTGATATGGCACAGTGGCTGCGCTTGATGGGGCACAGTGGGAGCAATTGATGGGCACAGTGGCTGCATTTGATGGGCACAGTGGGAGCATTTGATGGGCACAGTGGCGGCAATTGATGGGCACAGTGGCTGCGTTTGATGGCACAGTGGCTGCGTTTGATGGCACAGTGGCGGCAATTGATGGGCACAGTGACTGCGTTTGATGGCACGGTTGTGGCAATTGATGGGCACAGTGGCGGCAATTGATGGGCATAGTGGCTGCGCTTGATGGCACAGTGGCTGCGTTTGATTGCACAGTGGCTGCGTTTGATGGCACAGTGGCTGCGTTTGGCGGGTACAATGGCTGCGTTTGATGGCACAGTGGCTGTGTTTGATGGCACAGTGGCGGCAATTGATGGGCACAGTGACTGCGTTTGATGGCACGGTTGTGGCAATTGATGGGCACAGTGGCGGCAATTGATGGGCATAGTGGCTGCGCTTGATGGGCACAGTGGCTGCGTTTTGATTGCACAGTGGCTGCGTTTGATGGCACAGTGGCTGCGTTTGGCGGGTACAATGGCTGCGTTTGATGGCACAGTGGCTGTGTTTGATGGTACAGTGGCTGTGATTGATGGGGTTTTTTTCAGAATTTTTCAGTTTGTTTGCGCCCCCCCAAAAAGCACCAGCCGCCACTGACTGAATCCCTCTATCCAGGATCAGTGAACAACTAAGGTACTACTTGTGGTTGCTTCTGTGTCTGTTCTTGTTAATTACCCTTTTCTAGTAAAAAACGTGCTTTAGTGTAAATCACTGAATGGTTAAAGAGTTTGGGATTATAAACCCTATGGTTTCCTCTATAGATAGGCAAGAACTCGACCTAAGGTGACGTCAGCAGTTAAGGCAATAGACCACCAGATATGTGAGTATGGGACCCAGTGTAGATGCCCAGTTTACCCAAATACCAACCAAAGTAGTTTATCAGTACTTACTTATATATGCTTTATATCTATAGTTACTCTGTGCACCTCCACATCCCAACAGGTGTGCTGACCTTTTGGCTGCTGCCCAGTAACAGGGCCCGTGGTCTTCACCTCCTCACGTGGAGGGTTCCGCTCTGCGGTTGCGATTCCTGGGTATAGGTGAGCGTTGAAACTCTCTGTTAAAGCACCGTCTTTTTGGTGAGTTCATGTATACTGTATATGCATATGCACCTGTGTACTTCAACATTTATATTTTATTCTAATTAAAGTATGTTTTTCTAACTAGAAACATTGAATCTCCTGAAGAAGCCACATTTCAGGTTGCGAAACATGTAGAGCGAACCATTCTTTCAATCATAAGGACTTTGAGGAACACTCAAGAGGAGTACATACATCTCAGTGTGGGCATTTGCTTGACATGTCTAGCATTGCCCCACAGGAAGTATCATATTTAGTATTTCCTCCAGAAAAACTAGTGTGTCACATAGTTTCTTTTACAAATCATGTGTCATATATGTATGTTTGCTGGTTGACTTTAAAGGAACCCCCGATCAGGAGATCTTTCATGTGTATCCTTCATTGGTAAATATGCAGTTTTAAATTTTTTCCTTGTGTATAAGAAGAACTTTGTGTTATGGAAATTCATACTGTTGCTATACATAAATAATGTTTGTACATTTTTTGACAGCAAATTAATCCCCTGAGGAAGACTTTGATCACGCATGTCGAAACGCGTTGGTAATTTGCAATTTTAATATTAATATATACTATTGTATGGTTATAACATTGTTAAATTGAATGTTTACACATATCTCTGACTGGAGCTCATATTTTAAACATTTATGTTTGTTTATGTCCTGTTGTTATAATTTCAATAAAATTACTACAATTTTGCTGCGGAAAAACCCCACTGGGGGAGACTTTCCAAAATTATCGTATATGTATGTATTTTATGTGAACTATTAAAAAATGTGTTATTATTTTAATACGTGCCTACAAAGTTAATTTTTCCCAATTACAATATTTTCAGTTCACTTTAGACTATTTAAGTTACTATTTTAGACACTATTAATGTCAATTCTGGGTGAATAAACAAATTAATTAAAGCCCGCACTGATGGTTTGCACAAGACACTCAAAAAACGTCTAAATGATTTTTGTCATTTAAAGCAATCAGATTGAAGCGGGCAGTTCTCCTCCGGTGCTGAGTTGATCAATTGTTTTTGACGTCCATTAATTAATTGAATAGGTTAGACATTTGATTGCATGAGAAACAGATGTTTGTGGCCAACATGCAAGAATAAATTGTTGCTGGGTCGCATTATAAAGAATTATTTTTATAGCAAAGTTCCATCTTTTATCAATAAAAAGCTGTCCTTGAGCTCCAGCTAATGACTTTACCTCTGGTACATGAAATTGATCCGCTGTCCTTATTCCTTGACAGTTCCCGGGAAGGCTGGACTTTGTAGTGCGCTGAATTGGTTTGTTTTTGCTTTCCTTTATTTCTAATGATATTATTATAAAAAATGGCTGTAGATAAACAGTGGCGGCTGGTGCTCAAAATTATTGGGGGGGCGCAAACAAACAGCCTCACTGTGCCATCAAACGCTGCCACTGTGCCCATTAAATGCTGCCACTGTGCCCATTAAACGCTGACACTGTGCCCATTAAACGCTGCCACTGTGCCCAAACGCTGCCACTGTGCCCATCAAACGCTGCCACTGTGCCCCTTAAGTGCTGCCACTGTGCCCCTTAAGTGCTGCCACTGTGCCCCTTAAGAGCTGCCACTGTGCCCCTTAAGTGCTTCCACTGTTCCCCCTGCCTGCCCTCTGCACTTACCTTGTCTCGGTGTGCAGCTGGTGACGGCGTCAGGCGGCGAGCGGTGTCTCCTCATCGTCCGATGTCTTCTCCTGCGCTCCTCCTGTCTTCTGCTATGATTGGACGCCTAGCGTCCAATCACAGCGCCTGTGACTTCAGCCAATCAGGTGACAGGTAACAGACCCGGCAACCTGATTGGCTGAGAGGCGGGTCTGTGTTAGGGAAGCGATGTATTCGCTTCTCTAACACAATACTGTGTAAACAGCGAACGCACAGCAGTGTGCCCGCTGATTACACTTATGGAAGCCTATTAGAGCCCACCGCTCTAATTGGGCGCTTCCAAAAACACCCCCCCCCCCCCGCTGTAATTCAGATGCCCGGCGCCCGACAAGGGGCCGGACACCTGAATAGGGGGCGGCAGCGGTGACAATAGATAGATTCATGCAATGCATGAATCTATCTATTGGTGATAGAGCGGTGCAGGAGAGAGGGGGCGGCGCTCCTGCGCCCTCTATGCACGCACCGCCACTGATGTACAACATCCCTAAAGTTTAGTACCATATATACTCGAGTATAAGCCGACCCGAATATAAGCCGAGGTACCTAATTTTACCACAAAAAAATGGGAACACGTATTGACTCGAGTATAAGCCTAGGGTGAGAAATGCGCAGCTACTGTAAGTGGAAAAGAGGGTCAACAATGCCCATTTGCAGCCTCACTGTGCCCATTTGCAGCCTCACTGTGCCCATTTGCAGCCATAGGTCCCCCGAACTTCAAAATCTGTAGTTAAGGGCTCCTAGATGCCTCCTAGATGCAGCCAAAATGTGGGGTCTCTGGACCCAAAGGGTCCCGAAATGACATTGCTGCAAATGGACACAATTGACCCACTATGGGCCCCCGTATCTCGGGGCCACTTGGTGCTAGGAACCCGAAATTTGGTGTGCAAACCCCATGGAACCAGCACTACATATCCAAAGCTGGGGTTCCTAGCCCCGAGATAGTGGGCCCCAAAATCGGTTCGGAAAATGTCAAGCACTTTTCTGCAGCAGAGAATTACATTTTCTGAACATTTTCTGAACCGAATCGGGGCCACTTGGCGCTAGGAACTCCAGCTTTGGATATGTTGTGGAGCAGGTTCCACTGGGTTTGCACATCAGATTTCAGGTTCCTAGCACTAAGTGGCCCTGAGATACAGGGCCCCAAAGTTTGTTTGGAAAAAGTAATTTTCTGCTGCAGATAAATAAAATGTGCTGAAAAACTCGGCTTATACTCGTATATACGGTATATCCTAGATCAGTGATGGCGAACCTTGGCACCCCAGATGTTTTGGAACTACATTTCCCATGATGCTCATGTACTCTGCAGTGTAGTTGAGGTTCTCCATAACTGTCCTAGAGCAACAATGGCGAACCTATGGCATGCAGAGTTCTTTCTGTGGGCACGTGAGTTAAAGCGGTGTTCCGCCTGGGGAAAAAAAAATTAAAATAATTAAAAGTCAGCATATACAAATACTGTAGCTTCTGACTTTTAATATTAGGACACTTACCTGTCCAGGGAGCCCGCGATGTTGGCACCCCAGCCGATTTTAGGATTGGCTCTCGGGTGCTGCCACCGCCATTCGTGGTAAGGGAAGCACTTTCTAACTGGCCTGGTGGAGGAGGGGGGGGGGGCGAACTTCCGAGGGATGGCGCCATCTCCCGGAAGTAGGGATGGGTACCTGTCAAAAACAGGTACCCCTTCCCCCCTTCCCCCTGAAAGGTGCCAAATGTGGCACTGCTTTAACTCACGTGCCCACAGAAAGAACTCTGAATGCCATAGGTTCGCCATTGTTGCTCTAGGATGTGGCACCGGAGGGGGGAGGAAGCAGATCAGCAGAGCTTCCTCTTCCAGGTGGAACACTCCTTTAGTCACTTCAGACTGGCAGCCAAACCCCAGAACTTTTGTATATGCCTCCATATCTCTGCACAGGGCTGTAGTTATTTTGCCTTTGCTTGGCTAGTTACCTGGGGATCGGGGGTTGTCTCCGCTGAGGGGATTGTTTCCACCTGGCGCACGGGGGGGGGCGCTCATGATTAGCTTGCGTGGATGGCATCATCGGTGCTGGATAGAGCCTCCCTTTTGACTAATGGAGCCGAGCGCAATGCGCCGATGTGCTTCGAATGCAAGGCGCTGCAATAACATTTTTCAAATTTCCAAATTTCCAAATTTTCAAATTTCCAATTTTCAAATTTCCGAATTTTCGAATTCCAAATTTCCAAACTTCCGAAATTTAAAATTTCCAATTTTCCAATTTTCCAATTTCCAAAATTTTCCAATTTCAAAAATCTTCCAATTTCCAAAATCTTCCAATTTCCGAAATTTAGATTTTTGGAAATTCGGAAATTCGAAATTCGGAAATTCGAAATTTGGAAATTCGAAAATTGGAAATTAAAAAATTCGGAAATTTTGGCATTAACGAATTTGTCAAAATTTGTTTAAAAAACGAATTTGGAACTAAACTAATTGCTAATCTAGTAGAAACCACTTCTATTTACCAACAGGTCTTGGATGTAGGGCCCCATGGTCCACATATATAGTATATTGATTGCGTGATTCATGAAACGCACCAACGTGATAAAGAACCCCTATAACTGTCAATGGCCCCGCCCACACCTGAGCGTTCCGTCATTTGAAAAAGCACAAAAGGTTTTTGTTGGGCAGAATCGTCCGTTTTTGGTCCCTTAAGGCTCATTCACAGGGGTGATCAGTCCTATCCTCTGTACAGAGCTGCTGGCAGGTTTAATTCAGTGTTGGTTTGAAATAAAGAAGTTGGTTTTGTGTGGCGGTTTGGGCACTCAAAACGGTTCGCCAATCACCATCGCTGCCCTAGAGAATTTAAATTTGGACTTTACTGGTACAAAAAAGGGCAAACACATTTATTTCTAATGACTTTTCCTTGGAGGAGATGACAAATGTCGTCAGTCTGCTGCAGGCAGGAGGGAGTATTTCCTCAGTCTCCTCTTCCATGGACTGCAACATTGTAACTTTGCAGCAGGTCACAAGATGAGAGACTGTAGCAGAGACCAGGCACCAGAACAGACACAGGCACCAGGATTTACTTGACTGCATCATCTCTGAGCTGCAATCCCAGTCCTGGTAGTGGATGGTGATCCTGGATGATGGCCCGAAAAAGATGGCTCCATCCTTCTAGGAACAAAATCTGATTTATGCCCCGTAAACACGATCGTAAATTCAGCCAGCAAAAGACTGATGAGAGCTTTTGGTCGGAAAATGCGACCGTGTGTATGCTCCATCGGACTTTTACTGGCCGAATTCCTGCCAGCAAAAGATTGAGAGCAAGTTTTCAATTTTTCGGTCGGAAAAAGTTCCGATCGGAAATTACGATCGTCTGTGGCAATTCCCACGCGCAAAATTCCTACGCATGCTCGGAAACAATTAGACGCATGCTCGGAAGCATTGAACTTAATTTTCTCGGCTCTTCGTAGTGTTGTACGTCACCGCGTTCTTGACGATCGAAAGTTCAGAGAACTTTTGTGTAACCGTGTGTATGCAAGCCAAGCTTGAGCAGAATTCCGTCGGAAAAACCATCCAAGATTTTTCTGACGGAAAATCCGCTCGTGGGTACGCGGCTAAAGTGTTGCATTGCCCTACTCCATTGGGGTGCCCGTCTGAGCTGGCATTCCAGGCCAGGAAGTTGATGATTACCCCGGATGGTGCCTGAACAAAGAGGGCTTCATCTGTCTAGAAAGTAAAGCAGATGCCAGGGGGATTGCTGTGATCTCTATGAGAAGTAATAAATACCTAGAAGGGGCTGCACATGCAATAAATCTGATGACAGGTCCACTTTAAGGTTTGGATTTAGGGGATATGATCAGGTTAAGGAGTAATAGGTAACCATTACTCTTCAGGTGTGATAAGGTACATTGTAATGTATATACTTTATAATATATATATCGTATATACTCGAGTATAAGCCGACCCGAATATAAGCTGAGGCACCTAATTTTACCACAAAAAAATTAGAAAACGTATTGACTCGAGTATAAGCCTAGGGTGAGAAATGCGCAGCTACTGTAAGTGTAAAAGAGGGTCAACAATGCCCATTTGCAGCCTCACTGTGCCCATTTTCTAGCCATAGGTCCCCACGAACTTTAAACTTGGTAGTTCCTAGATGTCCCCTAGCTGCAGCCAAAATTGGGGTCTCTGGACCCAATGGATCCCGAAATGACATTGCTGCAGATGGACACAGTTGGACACAGTTGACCGAATTTGGGGCCCCATATCTCGGGGCCACTTGGTGCTAGGAACCCCAAATTTTTAAGTTGTATTGCTAGCTCCACTGGGTTTGCACACCAAGTTTAGCACCAAGTGGCTCCGAGATACGAGGCTCCAAAGTTGGGTCGGAAAATGTCATTCTCTGCTGCAGAAAAGCAGAGGGGGGCACTTTCAGCACAAAAAAATGTGCTGAAAAACTTGGCTTATACTCGAGTATATACGGTATATACAGTGTCTTGAAAAAGTATTCATACCCCTTGAAATTTTCCAAATTTTTGTCATGTTACAACCAAAATCTAAATGTATTTTATTGGGATTTTATGTGATAGATATAAAATAAAATAGAATAATAATATTAATGATAATATATAATAATAACGATGATGATAATATTTTTATTATAAATAATAATGTTAATAGAATAGACGAGGGGTCTTCAAAAAGTTTCCGCACTTTTTTTATGTTTAATAAAGTAAAAAAAAAGTGCCAATTTTTTTGGAAGAACCCTCGTATATGACAGAATAAAAAACAACTCAATTTCAGCCTTATATAATGAGGCCCCCTTAGTGATTTGCCCCCCGATCTCCTATTTTGCCTCCTTGCCCCGCCAGTCATGCAAACAATCTTTTGCTTTTACAGTCCCCCGCACCCCGCGTTTCATTATTTCGCCCTCCGATGGGAAGGCACGGTCCGGGGCGACAGATCTTTAACACTTGATTTCCCCCCGAGCGTTGGCCCAGATAATGATATTTTTAGGGCAGACCTGACTCAGGGTCTGATTGGATAATTACTTTTCTGTTTTTATTCCTTCTTTTTCCTCATTTTAGGTAATTGAATAATAGTGTGCGGTTAAGTGCAATAAATGCCAGGGGAGCCGGGGGGCGAGGGGCTTTATTTTTGCAGCTGGTCAGTCCCAGACTGGCAGGAATAAGGGGGCCCGGTTATATTAACTGTTAATTGTCAGCTCTTATGAGCAACACTCCATTTCGTTAGCTTGTAGAAACGCTAAAAGGGAAATTCAGTGCAGTTATTTTTTAACTAGAGACTGGAGGGGGGACGGGACGGGACGGTTCAGACGTCATGTCATCTTACATTGGTCAGTGGCTGTGTTAAAGGGGAACTACACCAAACACACCGAAAATAATGTTATACAGTCACATTTACTGTAACCTAAGGATTAGAAACTTGGGACCACTTTTTTGCAAGCCTGCAGTTATTGTTCTATGGGGTCTATGCAATGATCCGTAACTCAACAAGGGTGGGGACTAGACATGTGCACAATAGAAAAATTTGTTTATTTTCGTTTCGTTTCTGTTCGTTTCCGTTGATTCGTAACGATTCGTAAATTCGTAAGTCGTCGGTGTTCGTATTCGTAACGATTCGTATTTTCGTAAGAGTTATTTTTCCGTTAGTTTAATTTTCATTTATTCGAAATTCGGACGCATTCGTATTTTCGTAGATTTAGTTACATTCGTACTTTCGTTAGATTGATTTATTCGTACTTTCGTAACATTGTTTTCGTAGATTCGTAATCGGAGCATAATTCATAATTTTATGTAATGTGTATGCTATTATTACATTGTAAGAGACACGGAAAATTACTAATCGAAAACAAAAGTTCCGAATGTACGAATTTTTTCATTCAATCCATTCGAAGCACGTTAAGCAGCACCATTGTAAGAGACACGGAAAATTACGAATCGCAAAAAAGAAAAGTTGCGAATGTACAAATTTTTTCGTTCAATCCATTCGAAGCACGTTAAGCAGCGCCATTGTAAGAGACACTGAAAATTACGAATCGAAAAAATAAAAAAAAGTTACGAATGTACAAATTTTTTCGTTCAATCCATTTAAAGCACGTTAAGCAGCGCTACTGTAAGGGACACGGAAAATTACCAATTCAACAACAAAAAAAAAAGTTACGAATGTACAAATTTTTTCGTTCATTTTGATTTTCGTTGTTCCTGTTTTCGTTTTTTTCGGATTTTCTTCATTCGTAGTTTCGTTGTTTCTAATTTGGTTATTTCGGATTTTCGTTGTTTTTCATATTCGTTCGATTTGAACATTCGTTATTCGTTAAAAATTTTTAGCGAATCATTCGTTCATTCGTACGATAACGAATGAACGAATATAACGAATTTTAGCGGAAAACGAAAAAAAACTAAACGAATTGCACATGTCTAGTGGGGAGGCCACTGTCTGGAATAGGCTTCAGCAAATCACTTAGGCTAAGTTCATACCTAGTGTACCACGAACAAGAGATTTTGCGTGGGTTTTTGTGTTACACACCTAGGGTAGCCCATTCATTTCAATAGGCTCCCCTACGCACGGCAAATTAGCAAGTACCTGTTTGAGTATTGAGCTTTGCGTGTGTAGCACTGACCCCCGAAGGAGCGGCTGAATTTTCTGGGCTTACCGATTACCTCCACCAGCTCGTACTCGTTGTTCTTGTCTAGGGGTTCTCAGGGTTAGTACCCAGTAACTGCGGAGACCGACACTTGAATTCCTTTTTTAGGATTTTTATTTGCTTAAACCGCTGAACAGAACACAGTCTCTCAGTTGGAATAGAGGGTATGGGTATAGAAGCTCAGGCACTTTGGAACTGCTGACACTCAATGAATGTCTCTTTCTAGATGATCCAGGGAGTAGCCACTCGCAACTGGATAACTCAACTGTTGGATAAATCCTTGTTTGTAGATCTAGAACAAGTGATTTTAGCTTAGCAAAGTCTCTGCCACAGACTTGGTTGTGAAACTTTAGATGAACACAAAAGTCTCTCACAGGAACTTAGTTGTAACTGAAGGATAAGGTTAGGAACTTTTCTTACAGCACCAGTATCTTGCAGCCGGTCCGGCGATACCGTAAGAAATGCGGATTCAATTAGTGTCCTTACAGCTCAGCTTCCAGGCTCTTACCGAGCAGCCAGCCTCGTGCGTGGCTCTCCTCTGAAGCCTCCACCATCAGGAAAAGACTGGGCAAAAATGGCCTGCATGGCAGAGTTCCAAGGAGAAAACCACTGCTGAGCAAAAAGAACATCAAAGCTCGTCTCATTTCTCCACAACACATCTTGATGATCCCCAAGACTTTTGGGACAACATTCTGTGGACCGATGAGACAAAAGTGGAACTCTTTGGAAGGTGTGTGTCCAAGTATATCTGGCGTAGAAGGAACACTGCATTTCAGAAAAAGAACATTATACCAACAATAAAATATGGTGGTGGTAGTGTGATGGTCTGGGGCTGTTTTGCTGCTTCAGGACCTGGAAGACTTGCCGTGATAAAAGGAACTATGAATTCTGCTGTCTACCAAGAGATCCTGAAGGAGAATGTCCGACCATCTGTTCGTGTACTCAAGCTGAAACGAACTTGGGTTCTGCAGCAGGACAATGATCCTAAACACACCAGCAAGTCCACCACCGAATGGCTGAAGAAAAACAAAATGAAGACTTTGGAGTGGCCTAGCCAAAGTCCTGACCTGAATCCTATTGAGATGTTGTGGTATGACCTTAAAAAAGGCCGTTCATGCTCGAAAACCCTCTAATGTAACTGAATTAGGACAATTCTGCAAAGATGAGTGGGCCAAAATTCCTCCAGGACGCTGTAAAAGCCTCATTGCACGTTATCGCAAACGCTTGGTTGCAGTTGTTGCTGCTAAGGGTGGCCCAACCAGTTATTAGGTTTAGGGGGCAATCACTTTTTCACACAGGGCCATGATGGTTTGGATTTTTTTTCACCTTTAATAATAAACACCTTCATTTACAAATTGCATTTTGTGTTTACTTGTGTTGTCCTTGACTATTGTTTAAATTGGTTTGATGTTCCGAAACACTTAAGTGTGACAAACATGCAAAGGAACAGGAAATGAGGAAGGGGGCAAACACTTTTTCACACCACTGTATATGACAGAATAAAAAACAACACAATTTCAGCCTTATATAATGAGGCCCCCTTAGTGATTTGCCCCCCGATCTCCTATTTTGCCTCCTTGCCCCGCCAGTCATGCAAACAATCTTTTGCTTTTACAGTCCCCCGCACCCCGCGTTTCATTATTTCGCCCTCCGATGGGAAGGCACGGTCCATGGCGACAGATCTTTAACACTTGATTTCCCCCCGAGCGTTGGCCCAGATAATGATATTTTTAGGGCAGACCTGACTCAGGGTCTGATTGGATAATTACTTTTCTGTTTTTATTCCTTCTTTTTCCTCATTTTAGGTAATTGAATAATAGTGTGCGGTTAAGTGCAATAAATGCCAGGGGAGCCGGGGGGCGAGGGGCTTTATTTTTGCAGCTGGTCAGTCCCAGACTGGCAGGAATAAGGGGGCCCGGTTATATTAACTGTTAATTGTCAGCTCTTATGAGCAACACTCCATTTCGTTAGCTTGTAGAAACGCTAAAAGGGAAATTCAGTGCAGTTATTTTTAACTAGAGACTGGAGGGGTGACGGGACGGTTCAGACGTCATGTCATCTTACATTGGTCAGTGGCTGTGTTAAAGGGGAACTACACCAAACACACCGAAAATAATGTTATACAGTCACATTTACTGTAACCTAAGGATTGGAAACTTGGGACCACTTTTTTGCAAGCCTGCAGTTATTGTTCTATGGGGTCTATGCAATGATCCGTAACTCAACAAGGGTGGGGAGTAGACATGTGCACAATAGAAAAATTTGTTTATTTTCGTTTCGTTTCTGTTCGTTTCCGTTGATTCGTAACGATTCGTAAATTCGTAAGTCGTCGGTGTTCGTATTCGTAACGATTCGTATTTTCGTAAGAGTTATTTTTCCGTTAGTTTAATTTTCATTTATTCGAAATTCGGACGCATTCGTATTTTCGTAGATTTAGTTACATTCGTACTTTCGTTAGATTGATTTATTCGTACTTTCGTAACATTGTTTTCGTAGATTCGTAATCGGAGCATAATTCATAATTTTATGTAATGTGTATGCTATTATTACATTGTAAGAGACACGGAAAATTACTAATCGAAAAAAAAAGTTACGAATGTACGAATTTTTTCATTCAATCCATTCGAAGCACGTTAAGCAGCGCCATTGTAAGAGACACGGAAAATTACGAATCGCAAAAAAAAAAAAGTTGCGAATGTACAAATTTTTTCATTCAATCCATTCGAAGCACGTTAAGCAGCGCCATTGTAAGAGACACAGAAAATTACGAATCGAAAAAATAAAAAAAAAAAAAGTTACGAATGTACGAATTTTTTCGTTCAATCCATTTAAAGCACGTTAAGCAGCGCTATTGTAAGGGACACGGAAAATTACCAATTCAACAAAAAAAAAAAAGTTACGAATGTACGAATTTTTTCGTTCATTTTGATTTTCGTTGTTCCTGTTTTCGTTTTTTTTCGGATTTTCTTCATTCGTAGTTTCGTTGTTTCTAATTTGGTAATTTTGGATTTTCGTTGTTTTTCATATTCGTTCGATTCGAACATTCGTTATTCGTTAAAAATTTTAGCGAATCATTCGTTCATTCGTACGATAACGAATGAACGAATATAACGAATTTTAGCGGAAAACGAAAAAAAAACTAAACGAATTGCACATGTCTAGTGGGGAGGCCACTGTCTGGAATAGGCTTCAGCAAATCACTTAGGCTAAGTTCATACCTAGTGTACCAGGAACAAGAGATTTTGCGTGGGTTTTTGTGTTACACACCTAGGGTAGCCCATTCATTTCAATAGGATCCCCTACGCACGGCAAATTAGCAAGTACCTGTTTGAGTATTGAGCTTTGCGTGTGTAGCACTGACCCCCGAAGGAGCGGCTGAATTTTTCTGGGCTTACCGATTACCTCCACCAGCTCGTACTCGTTGTTCTTGTCTAGGGGTTCTCAGGGTTAGTACCCAGTAACTGCGGAGACCGACACTTGAATTCCTTTTTTAGGATTTTTATTTGCTTAAACCGCTGAACAGAACACAGTCTCTCAGTTGGGAATAGAGGGTAGGGTATAGAAGCTCAGGCACTTTGGAACTGCTGACACTCAATGAATGTCTCTTTCTAGATGATCCAGGGAGTAGCCACTCGCAACTGGATAACTCAACTGTTGGATAAACCCTTGTTTGTAGATCTAGAACAAGTGATTTTAGCTTAGCAAAGTCTCTGCCACAGACTTGGTTGTGAAACTTTAGATGAACACAAAAGTCTCTCACAGGAACTTAGTTGTAACTGAAGGATAAGGTTAGGAACTTTTCTTACAGCACCAGTATCTTGCAGCCGGTCCGGCGATACCGTAAGAAATGCGGATTCAATTAGTGTCCTTACAGCTCAGCTTCCAGGCTCTTACCGAGCAGCCAACCTCGTGCGTGGCTCTCCTCCGAAGAGTCCTCCCCTGGTTGCAGGGGTAAAGTCCTGGGGAAAAAAGTGTGGGAACTCCTACCCAAGATCCACTCACCCACCAAAAAAAAAAAAATGATACGCTCATATGCACGAACGCTTCAAAAGTGGTATTTTTCATCCAACCACCCCAAACTGATGTTCCTCCCTCAGCTCACCTCTCTCCCTGCATGTCCTGTGAGCAGAATAGCTGTGCTCCTCCTCTGGGTTCTCTCATCATATGGCACTGAAGATAGAGGAGGGGGGGATTCAGCGGGACACACAGAGCAAGTATGCAGGAGACTGGGGGGGGGGGGGAGGATGAGGAGACAGAAAATCAGGAAGGCCGGCGGGGAGGAGCGCATCACTAGAGGTCTGACTAAATACAATCTCTTAGCAGCAGGGACCTGATCTACCTGTCAGCTAGCTGTGATTGACAGGTAGATCGAAGCGGAAGCTGTCATGGGGCCCCCTACTGGCAATGCCTGAATGGTCAGGTGCACGGCACTTACTATTGCGAGCTGTGTCGGCAGCTGCTGGTGTAGCACCTGCCACACAACTTGCATACTTCAAAGTCTTGCAGGACACGGCTGCTAACGGGAACTGAGTTCCTGTTGTGGAAAAAGTACAGGAACTCCAATTCCCATGCGTTCCCGCAGGACTTGAGCCCTGCCTGGTTGCATGTAGAGTTGCTGGGCCTCTCCAATCCTGAGACGGCACCGGAACACCTTAGAATCCTCCTTCCAGTTACTGCGCCTCGAACTAGCCAGTTCCGAGGCTCGGAAACGGATGGATCCGCACCTCAGGCCACGAGGGCCTCTGGGGGCTGGTCAGGAGGACCAGGACCACGGAGTCAGCAACAACTTCTGGACCGGAACCCCGAACCACGTGACTTCAGCACCTTAAGTACCCTCTCCCGGAATACACAGCGGGACAAATGCGCCCACTGATTGGCTTCGAGAGGAGATTGGTACCCAATGCGTCCAACCAAACTGCGTTCTAAAGCCTGTCACAAGTGCTCACCCACCTATGACCAGGCAGAACCTCAATACAGCCCAGCTAAACTGATGCTAAAGCATAATCTAGCACAATTAACCCCAAAACCTAACTACAGTTTTGGGCAAAAACTAAATTTGAATACATAGCGCGTACTCATCAAAAGTACCGGCACTACACGTGTTTTATAACCCCACATTTTTAGGCCTTTGTCAAGGAATCTGCTTGTGGTGTTTGGGGTGCCATTAACAATAAGCGGCAACCACATGCACGACGCGTGGTTTTTCGTCTTTAGGTTATGATTAGGGTTATATGTATAAAGCAGTAAATGTGACTTTCAACAAACAGTCCCTAGTGGTGAATCAGTCACTGTCATTCAAAATATGCACCTGGAAGATTCATATATATATATATATATATATATATATAGACACATACATATATATATATATATATATTATTATTATTATTATATTATACAGGATTTATATAGCGCCAACAGTTTACGCAGCGCTTTACAATATAAAAAGGAATATATTATATCTATAGCTAGCTATCTATCTATCTATCTATCTATCTATATATATCTATCTATCTATATAAATATATATATATATACACACATATATATTATATACTGTATATATACATTTTTAGCAGAGACCCTAGAGAATAAAATGGTGATCGTTGCAATTTTTTATGTCACTTTATTTGTATTTGTGCAACGGTTTTCAGATAGTTCAAATAGTTTGGAAAAAATATACTTTCATGAATTAAAAAAAAAAAAATAATATATAACCCAATTTTTTGGTAAAATATAAAAGATGATGTTAGATACCTAACATTTCATGCCTTAAAATTGTGCACGCTCGTGGAATAGCGACAAATTACGATACTTAAAAAACTCCATAGGCGACATTTAAATTTTTCTTTTTTTTTACAGGTTACCAGTTTAGATTTAAAGAGGAGGTCTGGTGCTAGAATTATTGTTCTCGCTTGGACGTTCGCGGTGATATGTCACATGTGTGGTGCAAACACAGTTTACATATGTGTTTGCAACTTCCGAATGTGTTCGCTTCTACGCGCGAGCACGGAGGGAGGAAGGCTTTACATTTTTTTTTCTTATTTATGTTTTTTTGTATTATTATAGTACACTATCCCTTTAATTTATTTATTTTTTCTTTTGATCACTTTTATTCCTATTAAAAGGAATGTAAACATTCCTTGTAATAGAAATAAGGAGTGACAGATCCTGTTTATCGAGTGATCTGGGATCAAAAAAAAATAAAAATCTTTTGGTTTAAAAAAAAATTGTTTACTTCTGCAGTAGACCTGAAGTGATGTCATGATGTTGCTCCTGTCTTCCTAGATCATAGAGGTGATCAGTGACAAACTAGTCTTTGTTCACCTCTATGGCCAGCTGTGCGAACCATCGGGTTGTTTCCCAGGCTCGCTGGTAAAAATGGTAAGACTGATGCCGCGTACACACGTGCAGACTTTTCCCGGCGGACCTAGTCCAGAGGACAATCCGCCGGACTTTCCAGCTGGCTTCGCCGGACTTTCCGAGCGTGTGGACTTGCCCACACACGCCCGGACTTCTCCGGCGGACAATCCGCTGGACAAAGTCCGCGGGACTTTTGAAAATGAACGGACTTGCCCACACACGGAGCAGTCCGTTCATTTCAAACGTAACTTCAGGTACGTAGCTAGCGTAGGCATTAAATGCCGGCGCGCTAGCTCCGTCACCTGGCATGGATTTAAAGGGAATCCCCACGCCGAAAAACGGCTTGGGGGTCCCCCCCAAATCCATGTCAGACCCCTATCCGAGCACGCAGCCCAGCCGGCCAGGAAAGGGGTGGGGACGAGCGAGCGCCCCCCCTCCTGAGCCGTACCAGGCCGCGTGCCCTCAACATGGGGGGTGCCCTGGGGAAAGGGGGGCCGTGCGGCCCCCCCCACCCCAAAGCACCTTGTCCCCATGTTGATGAGGACAAGGGCCTCTTCCCGACAACCCTGGCCGTTGGTTGTCGGGGTCTGCGGACGGGGGCTTATCGGAATCTGGGAGCCCCCTTTTATAAGGGGGCCCTCAGATCCCGGCCCCCCACCCTATGTGAATGAGTATGGGGTACGATGTACCCCTACCCATTCACCTAAGGTGTAAAATGTAAAGTAAAAAAACACACACACTTTTGAAAAAATATTTTATTGCACTGCTCCGGGGGTCTTCTTCAGTCTTGGGGGTCTTCTCGCCGGACTCCTCCGCCATTTACCAAGCTCTTTTACCGAGCGGAGAAGTCCGGCTACCTTCTTCGTCGTCGCCGTCGTCTGGGGGTCTCGATCCGCCTTCGGGGGTCTTCCGGGGTCTTCCGGGGGTCTCTTCTGTTCTTGCGGCGGTCGTCGTCTTCCACGCCGCCGGCGCCTTCTTCTTTTTTTTGTTCTTCTTCTTCCGATGTTGACCCGTCGCTGTCTCTGCCCGGAATGCCAGAGCCGCGCTGTGCTGGGACTTATATAGGGACATGGGGACAGGGTCACATGCTCATGTCACATGGTGACCCCGCCCCCCTGTGATGTCACAGTCCCGGAGGATGCTGGGACTGTGACATCACAAGGGGGCGGGGTCACCATGTGACATGAGCATGTGACCCTGTCCCCATGTCCCTATATAAGTCCCAGCACAGCGCGGCTCTGGCATTCCGGGCAGAGAGAGCGACGGGTCAACATCGGAAGAAGAAGAAGAACAAGAAGAAGACAAGAAGAAGAAGAAGAAGGCGCCGGCGGCGCGGAAGACGACGACCGCCGCAAGAACAGAAGAGACCCCCGGAAGACCCCGAAGACCCCCAAAGGCGGATCGAGACCCCCAGACGACGGCGGCGACGACGAAGAAGGTAGCCGGACTCCTCCGCTCGTAAAAGAGCTAGGTAAAAGAGCAGGAGAGCGGAGGAGTCCGGCG
The DNA here is from genome assembly GCA_028564925.1 of Lithobates sylvaticus. NCBI lineage: Eukaryota > Metazoa > Chordata > Amphibia > Anura > Ranidae > Lithobates > Lithobates sylvaticus. The sequence continues at coordinate 69,639,377 of CM053038.1, forward strand.
AGAAGACCCCCAAGACGGAAGAAGACCCCCGGAGCAGTGCAATAAAATATTTTTTCAAAAGTGTGTGTGTTTTTGTACTTTACATTTTACACCTTAGGTGAATGGGTAGGGGTACATCGTACCCCATACTCATTCACATAGGGTGGGGGGCCGGTATCTGGGGGCCCCCTTATTAAAGGGGGCTCCCAGATTCCGATAAGCCCCCGCCCGCAGACCCCGACAACCAACGGCCAGGGTTGTCGGGAAGAGGCCCTTGTCCTCATCAACATGGGGACAAGGTGCTTTGGGGTGGGGGGGGGCCGCACGGCCCCCCTTTCCCCAGGGCACCCCCCATGTTGAGGGCACGCGGCCTGGTACGGCTCAGGAGGGGGGGGCGCTCGTTCGTCCCCACCCCTTTCCTGGCCTGCCAGGCTGCGTGCTCGGATAAGGGTCTGACATGGATTTGGGGGGAACCCCCACGCCGTTTTTCGGCGTGGGGAGTCCCTTTAAATCCATGCCAGCTTACGGAGCTAGCGCGGCGGCATTTACTGCCTACGCTAGCTACGTAACCTGAAGTCACGTGCTAAATGAACGGACTTGCCGACGAACGGCAAGTCCGTTCATTTAAAAAGTCCGGCGGACTAGCCTACTAACAGCTGGATTGTCCGCCGGACTGCCAAGTCCAGCGGATAGTTTTAAAACAAAACTTAAAACTTTGGTCCGCGGACTTTGGCGCCAAAAAGTCCGCCGACGCCTACACACGAGGGGATTGTCCGCTGGACTTGAGTCCAGAGGATAATCCCGCGGGATAGTCCCTTCGTGTGTACGCGGCATGAGAAACACCAGTGACACTGGTCGACTAAAATGAACTGGAGATTTAGTCGACTAAACACAACGAAAACTAAAACAATTGCAAAAGACTAAAATGGGACTTAAACTAAAATGCAATTTTAGTACTAAGACTAAGGCTACTTTCACACTGGGGTGTTGCGCGCACTGGCGGTAAAGCGGCGCTATATTTAGCGGCACTTTACCGTTGTTTTAGCTGCGCTATTCAGCCGCTAGCGGGTCAATTTTAACCCCCGCTAGCGGCCGAAAAAGGTTTAAAACTGCCCGCAAAGTGCTGCTGCAGCGGCGCTTTGCAGGGGGTTTGCAGCGCTGCCCCATTGTTTTCTATGGGAAGGGGCGCTTTAGGTGCAGTAAATACTCCTAGGGGGTTATTCGAAGCGGGGAGGAGCCGCAAAAGCCACCGGGGGACCCCAGCAGAGGAGGATCGGGGCCACTCTGTGCAAAACGAACTGCACAGTGGAGGTAAGTATAACAAGTTTGTTATTTAAAAAAAACTAAAACGAACCCTTACAATCACTTTAACACTGCTTTCACTTAGTATGGAGGGGGCAGAGCTGGGGGTGGGACAGAGGTAGATAATAAGACGGAGCAAGTAGAGCACTTTATATTTGCAATGCAGAACACTGCTGAATTCTGAGGGGGGCGGGAGGAGCTTCAGGACCAGACACATATTGAATGTCATGGGCAGGGATTCTCCAACTGTTCACACTGCTGAAAAATTGGGACACAGGCTGGGACAAAAATAAACGCGGGCAGATGATTAGGGTGTGCCTAGGCACACTTGGCACACCCCGTGGGCACGCCTATCCTGGAGATCGTTTGGAGCTCGCAGGTGTCCGTGAGCCTGCAGCCAAATGCGGGAGACTCCCACGACTCGCAGGAGACTTGAGATGTCTGGGATGAAGGCAAAAGGGGGTCCAACCCGGTACTTGCCAGGTGTACCTAATAAAGTGGCCAGTGAGTGTATGTGTAAAACGCTGTGTAAACAGTTGGCATGCAATAATAAAAAATAAATATGGTGCATCATGGCCACTATGGACAGTGGGGTCCAAAGGGGTGGCCAGGGTATTTGGGGTCAGTTCACCTTCTAATTTTTTTGTTAAAAAGGTGAACTTACCCTTTAAATCCTGGATACCCCAAACAGGGACAACACGAGGTAAGTCTGATACAATCCCGGTGAGATTATATGAACCGTATCGGCGGTTTAGTTCTCTCTCTCCACGCCTGCTCCAGTTCCTCCTCTCTTGGCATCCACAGGGGTCTGAATTAATAATCCATCAAAGTGTCAGATACGAATCTTGTTTGCCGTGTTTACAACTACTCTAGTCTGCGCTTTTGTCACATTTCAGGATCTTCGCAGAGAATGCAGAGTTCAAGGCGGCTGATTCATTCTTAATCCAGTGTTCTCAAAACATCCAATTCGGGGACTCGCGGCGCGGTATTGAGGCCACTTTTATTTTCCGCGCCGCTCTCGGAACGGAGGCAGGTAGCTGAGGAATCTCCCCGACTCGTGGACTTTTGTCCGAAGGCGTGTGCCAGGATTTTGTCTTGCATACAAACGGCAAAGACTTGTCGGCCAACAAAAACAACTTTATTTTTTATTTTTACTTTTTTCAGGTTTCAGCTTCAGAAAGAGGACAAACGTGTGAATTCTTTGCCTTGACAAATTTATCATAGATCTGTTTGGCCACCCTTTGGGCACCTTCGACTAATTTCGTGTTAGTAGAAGTTTTGTGAGTGTTGATTCGCGCTTTTCATTTTGTGCTTTTCAGCTCTTTAGCGCCACCCTTTGGGCTCCTTCTGCTAATTTCGTGTTAGTAGAAGTTTGGTCAGTGTTGATTCGCGCTTTTCATTTCGCACTTTCCATTTCGTGCTTTTCGGTTCGTTTCTGAATGCCCGTTCGTCAACCAGACATGTTGCGGAATGGGAGGAGATAACATGTTATTTATTATTGGCCTTGGAGTTATTGCTTTGACCCAAGTCCAGTCCAGGAACAGGAGGAGGAGGATTTCTTGGACAAAAAATTCTTTGCTTTTTTCTAATCGTAGACCAATTATGTCATATGCCTTTGCTGCGGGAGCTCCAGGAGAATAATCCAGATGATTTTTCGGAATTATCTCCGGATGACGGACCCCTGCTTTCACCAACTCTTGGCATTGTTGACCCCCTATATTAAGAAGCAGGACACATGCATGAGGCTTTTATTTTATTTTTTGGTTGAATAATAATGATTTGATTTGATTTATTTTTTTATATTTTTGGATGCATAGAATGCACTTTTTGGTTAAGTTCTATTGGCAGATAGCATGTCTAATTTTTTTTGTTTTTTTTTTTTTAATGCACAATAAAAAAAATTGTGTAGAATAATACTTGGCTATGTGTTTTACTTCAAATGACAGTTTGGGAGTCGGCAGTTACATTTAAAAAAATACAATGTAAAATTAACAAGGGACACCAACATAGTTGTATCTTTGATCTTAAAAACTACGGGATAATGGTGTTGTGGTAACTTGCCCAAAAAAAAAAAAAAAAAAATATAATAATATTATTCTTGATATCACTAAAAAAACTTTGAAAATTCCAATAACTCCATCAGTATCACCAGCAAAGCAGCTTCATTATTATCCCATTAAAGAAGAAGAGAATTGTGCGCTGCATTTCCAGATTGCCGCGTCACGAATGTTAATTCCCCATTACGAACGCTAGTTTACAAGACCGACCGCTTCCGGCTCGTCCTTGCTTCCGAGCATGCGTGTTTGTACTTTGGACTTTTGTCCGACGGACTTGTTTACACACGCTCCGGAAATCCGACAACAGACATTTGTCAGCGGAAAATTTTAAAACCTGCCATCCAACATTTGTCCGCAGAAAATCTGGCAAAAATTGTCCGATGGAGCGTACACACGGTCGGATTTTCCACAGCCTGTCATCACACATTTCCCAACAGCCTGTCATCACACATTTCCCACATTTAAAACATCCATTTTGCCGCGTTTACATGCCGCGTTTAGCAGCGTTTTGCAGCGTTTGTGTTTAGAAGCGTTTAAAAAATAATAATATGTTTTATATATTTTTTTCAAATAGCCAAAAAGGAAAAAACGACTGTAAACGAAATGTGGCTAAATGCGAGTTACCGTGTTTAGATGCGTTTTTCGCTTGAAATACCTGTAAACTCAGCTTCTGAATGCATTTTTTTGCATTCCAAAAAATGAAGCTTGGCAGTTGAGAAAAAATGGCCGAATGCTCCTAAACGTCCGTTTAGCACCAGCAGTGTACATGAGGCTTAATGCCCCGTATACACGGTCGGAAATTCTGACGGAAAATGTCCGATCGGACCATGTTGTCGGAAAATCCGCCCGTGTGTGGGCTCCATCGGACTTTTTTCGTCGGAATTCCGACGGAAAAAATTTGAGATCCTGCTCTCAAATTTTCCGACAACAAAGTCCGATCGGACTTTTTCCGATCGTGTGTAGAGAATTCCGACGGACAAAGTGCCACGCATGCTCAGATCAAATTACGAGACCAAAGCTATTGGCTAATAGCCTCTACGTAGTTCCGTCGTACGCAACGAACGTCACTACGTTCAGAATGATCGGATTTTCCGACAACTTTGTCCGACCGTGTGTATGCAACACCAGTGTCGGACAAAATTTTGTGGTCGGAATTTCCGACCGTGTGTACGGGGGCTAAGACAAACGCAGCAAAACGCGGCTAAACGCGGCATGTAAACACTGCAAAACGGACGTTTTAAACGTCTTCTACTATCCATCAAGTTAAATCATTCAGGAGAGGTTGGAAACATGTCCTGTGTACATAAAGCCTAAAAGGTGACACAGCTACCCAGTGACTAGGGCAGGTTTATAGACATAAACCACGGGTTGCAGAAAAACAAAATTGTAGGATTCCCCCATCAACACAGAGAGTGCTGACAGGGGAATCCCTCGCCACTGGAGGGCTTTGTTCTAAGGTGAGTATTTCATAATGTGCTAGTATGTGATGCATACTAGCACATTATGCCATTGTCCTGCAGGTTTTTTTTTTTTTTTGTAAAGGTGCGGTTTACTATCACTTTAAATGATAAAATGTATGAAGGTAAAAAAACCTTCAGGCTTTACAACCATAGCTCCCAACTGTCCCTGATTTGGAACAAAGTCCCTCTGTCCCTCTTTCCTCCTCATTGGTCCCGCATTTTGGTCTGATCTATATAATTGTATATAAAATGCACTTTTTATCTTTCAAAAAGTGTTTTCCAGTGCTAAACCTTTCATCCAAATTCAAAATTGGTGCATTTGTAAATTTCAAGAGCCAGTATAAAGGAATAGTAATGGTAATAAAAAGCACTTGTGCAATCATTTTTCTACAATTCTCCTTTAAGGAGGGTGTGGCAGGGGGTGTGTCCTATGCCCACATACTTTCTCTTAGACATGTGCACAACAAAAAAATGTGTTTATTTTCGTTTCGTTTTTTTCGTTTCCAAAAAAAAAAATTGTTTATTTTCGTTTCGTTTTTTTCGTTTCCGTTGATTCGTAACGATTCTTAAATTCGTAAGTCGTCAGTGTTCGTATTCGTAACGATTCGTACATTCGTAAGAGTTATTTTTTCGTTGATTCGTTTAATTTTCGTTTATTCGAAATTCGGACGCATTCGTATTTATTCGTACATTCGTAACATTCGTAGATTCGTAATCGGAGCATAATTCATAATTTTATGTAATGTGTATGCTATTATTACATTTTAAGAGACATGGAAAATTACGAATCGAAAAAAAAAGTTACGAATGTACAAATTTTTTCGTTCAATCCATTCGAAGCACGTTAAGCAACGCCATTGTAAGAGACACGGAAAATTACCAATTCAACAAAAAAAATAAAGTTACGAATGTAACGGATTTTTTCGTTCATTTTCATTTTCGTTGTTCCTGTTTTCGTTTTTCGGATTTTCTTCATTCGTACATTCGTTGTTTCTAATTAGTTTTTTTCGGATTTTCGTTGTTTTTCGGATTTGTTCGATTCGAACGATTCGTTATTCGTTAAAAAAAATTTGCGAATCATTCGTTCATTCGTACGAAAATGAACAAACGAAAATAACGAAAAAAAGAACGAAAAACAAAAAAAAAAACGAAACGAATTGCACATGTCTACTTTCGCTAAAAGGTGTCCCTCATTCCCATTTCAGAAAGTTGGGGGGTACATTACATCTACGTTAACACGGATGGGATTTTATGCAAATACTGTAGCAGGACTGGCTGAAATTTTAAGGGCTTTTGAACGTAATTAATCAGCAATGGCAAGTCTGAATGCTCCGATTAACTTTTTTTTTGACTTTTGGTGCAAGCATTAGAACAAAATTCTACTGGTGTATGGCCAACTCTACTCTGTCTACAAGAAGATCCCAGACAGAGAACAACAAGTTGTTCTAATAACATATCATCTACAAAGTAATTCTGGCAAGCTGTTCTTATATAAGAGCCTAACATTAGCATATAAGCATTTAATATTGGCATTTGCCCATTAGTCTGCATTCACACCTGAGCGTTTTGTCGCCTGAAGCTACAAAACGCTAGAGGGGAAAAAATACATTATTCTCTATGGAGATGGTTCACATCTCCACTCCAAAACGCCTGAAGCCCAACGCCTGAAGCTCGAATCGGGCAGATTTGGGCGTTTTTCTTCTTTTTACATTGGTGACCTTTTGCTCTGCACAAAATCGCGGCAAAACGTGGTAAAAAAAACGTTGCGAATCGCGGTAAAAAACGCTGCAAATAACGCCGCAATTCGCACAATTTTCTGCCTGAAAAGCTACGCTCAGGTGTGAATGCAGCCTTAGTAAAACATTTAATAATTATTTCTCTTTATCACACTGCTGCCCTACACCCACCAAAGACATTAAAGTAGTTTATGTAGCTTTTTGCATGTTGACTTTTGCACATTTTTACCAGGCATTTTGATGCATTTGTTTTTATTTTATTTTTTTGCATGGTTTTATGCATATTTGGCAAAGGTTCAGATCTGAATGGGCCCTAAAGCTTTTTTTTATAGAAAATCTTTTTTTTTTTTAACCACTTGAAGCACGGGGGGGATGGGGGCACTTTAATTATTTTTTTTAATTATTAATTTATTTTATTTTATTTATTTTTGCACTGTTGCTTTAAAAAAATAATTTTTTTTTATCACTTTTATTGCCTTCACATGTAAACATCCTTTGTGACAGCAATTGGAACATGAAAGGTAATCTTTATGGAGGGATCTGGGGTCAATGAGACTCTAAATTCCTCCTTTGCACTTGAAAGCATTTAAAACGCCAAGATCAGTGTTTTTGAATACTTTCGATTTTCAAAAAATGACGCAGTTGACAGCCAGGTAAACTTGAAGTGATGTCATAATGGAGACCCCAACCAAAGCCGGTTCTGGCTTTGTATGGGTCTGCTGCCTACCAGACGTGCCGGCTGGTAGCTCGAGTCTCTTGGTGGGACGGGGGAGCCCGAGAGGTGGCAGGATGGGTTTTTTTTTCCCTCCCACTGCTTGTAATTAACAATCAATTGGCTAGTTAGCCGCTCTGATTGCTATAACTAGAAATCTGACTGTTGGCTCTAACAAATGGTACCAGGTTGATGCTTGCAGCTTCAGGCAGGGCTGGCCCAAGACATTGTGCTGCCTGGGTCTGTCAGGGCTGGGCTCAGCCCTTCCTTCTCTGAGCTGGCCGCTCAGCTGTCGGCTAATTGCCAGCTCCTATCTCTCCACAGTTACTCAGCTGTTGATGATATCCTGCTCGTCAGTCCTGCTTACTTAAAGCGCTTCTGCACTGTCTGTAGTTTTTATTTTTTATTTTTTGTGCAATGCAATGGATTACAAGATGTTATTTAAGTACTCACGTGTTTCATTTCACTAACTCATTGCTGACGGTTTTCGTCATCTAAAATAAGTTAGAAAAATCCTTCCTGCTGGTTGCCATCTTGCCTGTGGGCATGTGAAACCACACAGGCACTTCAGATGGACCAGCATGCACCGCCGTTACTGCGCCGATCTTGCGCGTGCGCAGTAACGGCAAGGTGCAGCTCACGTTCTACGAAATCTCGCGAGATTTCGGCACATCTGCCGACATCTCGCGAGATTTCGGCACCTCTGCCGACATCTCGCGAGATTTCGGAATATGTGGCCGAAATCTCGCGCTATTTCGGAAGATGTGGCCGAAATCTTGCGAGATTTCGGAAGATATCCGCACTGACTCCTGGGATCAATGACACCAGATCCCAGGAGACAGTGCGGCGTGACGAGGATCGACGCAGAGACCCCGCCCACCGCCGAAGAGACAGAGGAAAGAACGTCAGCAATTACAAGGTAAAAAAAAAAAAACGTAATTTAGTACTCTTTGCCTGATTTGGAAGGCAAAGAGATTTACTAAATGAAATGTGTGCAGAACCACTTAAGGCCGTCCAGTCCAGAGGATCTCTGCCTTCGCCTTGGTCAACATCACAGAGACGCTCTCCTGTGTTCCTGTTAAAAGACTTGCTTGGCTGACATCCCTTCTGGCTCCAGATCCTGCTTGCTGTTTGACTATGCTCATCTCCGGCCCCCTGACATTTGGCTTGTCTGACTATCTGTTCCGGTTCCTGAACTCTGGCTATGTTTTGACTATGTTTGTTCTATTTACTTTTATTATTAAACAAGTGTGATTTGCGAAAAGACACGCCATCCCATCCTGTCTATTGGCAGTAGACGCTGAAAAAGCGTTTGACAGGGTGGGATGGCGATTCTTTGAAGAGACATTGAAACAATGGGGACTGGGCCCTAGATTATTAGAAAAGATTCTGGTTCTATATCAGAATCCAACGGCCAAAATTCGAGCAAATGGGGAATTATCAGACACGATAACAATACGAAACGGAACCAGACAGGGATGTCCCTTATCCCCACTGATATATGTTTTAACTATGGAACATCTGATGACAGCAATCCGGATAAATAAGGATATACAAGGAATTAGAATAAAAGATCAGGAATATAAACTTTCAGGATACGCAGATGATCTATTATTATATATTACAAACCCCATAGTGACGCTACCCAATCTAATAAAAGAATTCAAACGCTTTGCTGAAGTTAGTAACTTCAAAGTTAATTATAATAAAACGGAAGCCTTAAACATTTCACTTACTACAAACACTGTTGATACTCTTAAAAGGAATTTCTCTTTTAAATGGCAAAATAGTACTATTAAATACCTAGGAATATTTATCCCCAATGACATCAGAAAACTCCAAGAAAACAACTATGTCCCACTAATACAAAAAATAACGAAACTACTTCAAAACTACAACAAAGGAATTTTCTCTTGGACAGGGCGTATAAATATTATAAAAATGGACATACTTCCCAAAATACTATATATATTCCAAACAGTTCCAATATTTCCCCTCAAAAACATATTGAATACTCTACGAAAACTGATAGGCAGCTTCATCTGGGCGGGTAAACCAGCAAGAGTCAGCAGGGAAACACTTATAAGATCTAAAAAAGACGGGGGTTTGGCCCTTCCGGATTTATCCACATACCTTAAGGCATCCCTGATCACTAGGATTCTGGATTGGTTTCATAATAAAGGAACTAAACAATGGGTGGAACTAGAGGAAGAAATTATGAATATAAATTTAAAAATACTACCATGGATAAAAAAGAGAATAGACCATTAAGACAAGAAATGCCATTTTTGATTGAAGCAACACTGAAAACATGGGACGGACTGATGAAAAGGGGAATAGGGTCATCATATATAGGCCCAATGACACCCCTCTTCGGCAATCCCGATTTCCCCCCAGCAAATGAATCCAGAACCTTTTTAAAATGGGAGAAAAAAGACAACATCAGAATAGTACAAACAATGGAGAACAAAAAACTTATTCGACTAGAAGACATGGGTAGAGAACATGCACACAAATGGATACAACACAGACAGCTTCAGGAATATATAAATACTCTTGAGAAAACAGGAATACTGGACAGAACACCCACAACATTGGAAACATTATTATTACAAGAACAAAGACCCATACATAATCTTTCCAACATATATAAATATTTAATTTCAAACAGTAACACACAAGAGTTAAAATATGTAAGAAAATGGGAACAGGAGATGGAAGAGGCCATACCCAGAGAGAAATGGGACAAAGCAATTTTACTAACACACAAAATGTCTCTATCCAATAGACATCAGGAAAGAAACTACAAACTACTAGTGAGATGGTACAAATGCCCAATTGACCTGTATAAAATTAATGTAGAAAATGATAGCACCTGTTGGAGATGTCAAAAAGCAACCGGGACTATGTCACATATCTGGTTTTTATGCCCAAAGGTGTACATATTCTGGAAAAAATATTTAAGATATATAGCGAGATGACAGATATAAACATACAACCAGAAATAAAGATCGCTATTTTATCAATGATACCAGGTACGATCAAAAAGATAAGAAAAGGGATACTAAAACACTGTTTAACCGCAGCTAGAACAGTAATAGCAAGGAAATGGAAAAACAATATAGCACCCTCAATTGAGGAATGGATCATAGAAATGGATGATATGCGTTCACTGGAAGAGAGGATTATAAAGGAAGAGGATCCCAAAGATCACATAAACGAAACTTGGCAAAAATGGAGAGACTATAGGATGTCGTCCTTATTGCTGCGGACGATATGAGAGGGAGGGGGGAGGAGGGAGGACGGGAGAGACCTTGTCAAAATCCCTTTTTTTTTTTTTTTTCTTCTTTCCTCCTTTTTTTTTTTTTTTTTTTTTTTTCTCTTTCTCTCTTTTTCTTTTTTTTCTCTCTACTGGACACTAATATGAATGAAGAGAGTATGATAGATTGTTTGATAAGTTTTAATGACATATGATGGGGAGTAAGAATGAAAGTAATAGCAACATTATATAACTAATACGCAAAAGTACAGGAATAAGAAACTATGGAGTTATAAACAGACACAACTGTAAATGCCTGTATAATACATGTAACTGCAAAGTTTTATGTTTGTCAAGATGTGAAAATGAAATAAAGTAAGATTTGAAACACAAGTGTGATTTATCTGTACTTCTGTCTCGGTCTGATTTCATGGTTTCTGATAGGGTCCAAGAATGAAATGCTTAAATAGGCAGTTCTTTATTCCCATTTCTGAATGTGTGAGTTTACACAATGCCGTTGTGTCACTATTCAGCCCCATTCGGTAAAAGAAGCGATTTTGCTACATTTTCTTCTAGTATTTATTTTATCTTGCTTTATTTAAGATGTGTATAAATGGAGCAGATCTCGGGCAACATTCCTCCCCCCCTCCTCTTCTTCCTCAACCTCCCCGACCGCAAATTGTTTAATGAAATCCAATGTAATTCACATTTGAGTTTCAAGGAGCTACCGCTGCTTTGTCATCCTCCCCCAGAATATAAACATAACGAAATTGCAATTATTTAATGTCCTCATTAATCTCCCCCCTCCCCCCCCCCCACCGCCACCACCACTGCCCTACCGACTCATGGCTCAGCTGTTTGGCTTGGCATCGGCGGTTTGAATTTGTAAAAGTTCCATTATGTGCCATCAAGACGGTCACTAATTCTTAATAACAGAATCTAATTGTGGCATGTTTCCTTTGATTTGCGGTTCTTGCGCTGCGGGCCTGTCCAAGTAGCTTTGTTTTCCTTCTACGCGGGCTTGAAGACATTCTGCTTGAATCTGTGATATGATATTTTTATGAGGTACTGTCAGATTTATAGGACGAGGGGGGGTTTCCTGTCTCAATGATTCGCTCGGTTTTCAGCTGTCGGGGTTAGAAGGGTTCCTTAACAGCCAGCCAGGAAAAGAAAAAATTGTAACAACAAAAAGTAATCAAAACCATGAATTCCTAAAACGGTGTGAACTTTTTACCCTTTCTTGAGTGCCTCATCAGAAAAAAAAATATTTTTCCCTTTTTAAAAAAAAAAAAAATTGGAGGCTTGTAAGGTGTGGAAAGTAATTGAAGAGGACTGCAACTGGATAATTTGTGAAACTTGTCCTTGTTCTTTGAAAGGTGAACGGCAGTTTAGAACAGTGGAATGAAGAAAGTCCCGAGATGGAAAGTTTGTTTTCTCCACTGCTGACCGTGCCAGAAAAGAACAGATCTGTGAATGTACAAAAGTCTTAAGCAGGTGTGAAAAAATGCTGTAAATGAACAATCTTTTCAGAAATAGAAGTGGCAATTAGACATGTGCAATTCAGTTTGTTTTTTCTCGTTTTTCGTTTTTGTCGTTATTTTCGTTCGTCCGTTTTCGTACGAATGAACGAATCATTCGAATCGTATGAATCCAAATCGCTACGAATCGTTCGAATCGTATGAATCCGATTAACGAATCATTCGAATCGAACGAATCTGAAAAACAAAGAAAATCCAGAAAAAACTAATTAGAAACAACGAATGTTTTTTTGTTGAATTGGTAATTTTCCGTGTCCCTTACAATGGTGCTGCTAAACGTGCTTCGAATGGATTGAACAAAAAAAATCGTACATTCGTAACTTTTTTTTTCGATTCGTAACTTTTTTTTTTTCAATTCGTAACTTCTTTTTTTTTTTTTCGATTTTTAATTTTCCGTGTCTATTGAACAAAAAAATTCGTACATTCGTAACTTTTTTTTCGATTCGTAACTTTTTTTTTTTGGATTCGTAATTGTCCGTGTCTCTTACAATGGCGCTGCTTAACGTGCTTCGAATGGATTGAACGAAAAAATTCGTACATTCATAACTTTTTTTTTTTTTGCGATTAGTAATTTTCAGTGTCTCTTACAATGGCGCTGCTTAACGTGCTACAAATGGATTGAACAAAAAAAATCGTACATTCGTAACTTTTTTTTTCGATTCGTAACTTTTTTTTTTCAATTCGTAACTTCTTTTTTTTTTTTTCGATTTTTAATTTTCCGTGTCTATTGAACAAAAAAATTTGTACATTCGTAACTTTTTTTTCGATTCGTAACTTTTTTTTTTTTTTTTTTTTTCGATTTGTAATTTTCCGTGTCTCTATTGAACAAAAAAATTCGTACATTCGTAACTTTTTTTTTCGATTTGTAACTTTTTTTTTTTTTGTCGATTCGTAACTTTTTTTTTTTCGATTCGTAAATTATTAAAATGTAATAATAGCATACACATTACATACAATTATGAATTATGCTCCGATTGCGAATCTACGAATAATTACGAATGCGTCCGAAAATTAAACTAACGAAAAAACGAATCAACGAAAAAATAACTCTTACGAATGTACGAATCATTACGAATACGAACACCGACAACTTACGAATGTACGAATCGTTACGAATCGGAACACCGACGACTTACGAATGTACGAATAGTTACGAATCAACGGAAACGAAACGAAAAAAAAACCGAAACGAAAATAAACAAATTTTCTTGTTGTGCACATGTCTAGTGGCAATATTTCATTTTTTTTTTTTCAATTAACAAAGTGAGTAAAAAAAAGATGTAAATGAACAGAAAAAAATCCAAATCCAATCAATATTTGGTGTGACCAGCCTTTGCCTTCAAACCAACATCAAGTCTTCGAGGTAGACTTGCACACAGTGTTTGAAGGAACTCGGCAGTAGACATGTGCACAATAGAAAAATTTGTTTAGTTTAGTTTCGTTTCTATTCGTTTCCGTTGATTCGTAACGATTCGTAAATTCGTAAGTCGTCGGTGTTCGTATTCGGACTCGTTCGGATTTGCGTAAGAGTTATTTTTTCGTTGATTCGTTTTTCCGTTAGTTTAATTTTCGTTTATTCGAAATTCGGACGCATTCGTATTTTCGTAGATTTAGTTACATTCGTACTTTCGTTAGATTGATTTATTCGTACTTTCGTAACATTGTTTTCGTAGATTCGTAATCGGAGCATAATTCATAATTTATGTAATGTGTATGCTATTATTACATTTTAAGAGACACGGAAATTACAAATCGAAATAAAAAGTTACGAATGTATGAATTTTTTTCGTTCAATCCATTCGAAGCACGTTAAGCAGCGCCATTGTAAGAGACACGAAAAATTACGAATTGCAAAAAAAAAAAAAAGTTACGAATGTACGAATTTTTTCGTTCAATCCATTCGAAGCACGTTAAGCAGCGCCATTGTAAGAGACACGAAAAATTATGAATCGGAAAAAAAAAAAAGTTACGAATGTACGAATTTTTTTCGTTCAATCCATTCGAAGCACGTTAAGCAGCGCCATTGTAAGAGACACAGAAAATGACGAATCGACAAAAAAAAAAAAGTTACGAATGTACGAATTTTTTCGTTCATTTTGATTTTCGTTGTTCCTGTTTACGTTTTTCGGATTTTCTTCTTTCGTAGTTTCGTTGTTTCTAATTTGGTTATTTCGGATTTTCGTTGTTTTTCATATTCGTTCATTTTGATAATTCGTTATTCGTTAGAATTTTTAGCGAATCATTCGTACGATAACGAATGAACGAATATAATGAATTTGAACGGAAAACGAATTAAAACTAAACGAATTGCACATGTCTACTCAGCAGGTAGGTTGCTCTAGACCAGGGGTCTCAAACTGGCGGCCCTCCAGCTGTTGCAAAACTACAAGTCCCATGAGGCATTGCAAGGCTGACAGTTACAAGCATCCCCCAGGCAAAGGCATGATGGGACTTGTAGTTTCACAACAGCTGGAGGGCCGCCAGTTTGAGACCCCTGCTAGACATCCTGGAGAACTAGTAATACTTCACATGCCCATCGCACACGTTCCTGGTATAAGGTTTGGGTGCTTCAGCAACAACCAGCTGGTTACTGGTTTAAGTCACAAAGTAGATATTTGCCAGCTCACCAAGGATCGGCACAAAGTGGCGTCCAAATAGGTAGTTTATTTCATGATCACAACACAAGAAAGGTGCAACATTTTGGAGTCACACAGGACCCCTTTGTCAGGCATGTGATCACATGCCTGATGAAGGGGTCCTGAGTGACTCCGAAACGTTGCACCTTTCTTGTGTTGTGATCATGCAATAAACTACCCGTTTACTTTGTGCCAATCCTTGGTGTGCTGGCAAATATCTATTTGTATATTGGAGAACTAAGCACAGATCTTTTGTAGATGTAGGCTGCCTCAAATCCTTCTGCCTGTTCATGTCACCCCAGACAGACTCCATGATGTTGAGATCCAGGCTCTATGTGGGCCAAACCATCACTTCCAGGACTCCTTGTTCTTCTTTACATTAAAGATAGTTCTTAAGGACATTGGCTGTATGTTTGGGGTGGTTGTCCTGCTGCAGAATACATTTGAGGCCAATCACACGCCTCCCTGGTGGTATGGCATGATGGACAAGTTTCTGTAATTCTCAGCATTGGGGACACCATTGATCCTTACCAAATCTCCAACTCCATTTGCAGAAAAGCATCCCCAAACTTGCAAGGAACCGCCACCATGCTTCACTGATGTCTACAGACACTCATTATTGTACCGCTCTCCAGTCCTTCACCAACAAACTGCCTCCTGCTACAGCCAAATATGTCATATTTTAACTCATCAGTCCAGAGCACCTGCTGCCATTTTTCTGCCTCACGGTGCCTATGTTTTCCTGCATAGTTGTGTCTCTCTTGTTTTCACATCGGAGGTATGGCTTTTTGGCCACAATTCTTATATGAAGACCATTTCTGGCCAGACTTCTCTGGGCAGTAGTCAGGTGTACCTGGGTCCCACTGGTTTCCCCCAGTTCTGTGCTGATGGCACTGCTGGACATCTTCCGAAGTGGAAGGGAAGTAAGCATGATGTCCCTGTCTGTAGTGTGTACCTGTTACAGGTAACTGTTCTTTTGCGAGGGAAATGTTGTCGGCACTCCTTCCACCAGTGGTCTGTCTCCCAACGCAACAGGAGCGGATTGCACCGCAGATCCCCATCCTGTACAGAGGTACGGAAGGTCAAAAATTAAGTTGCGAGCAGTGCGGGGCCCACTCCGTTACTTTAGAGTAGTAGTCGAAAATGCTGGACAAATGGATGTGGACAGAGCTCAGCGTGTCCCTCCTAAATGCAGATTACAGAGAAGGTGTAGACTGTCAGTGTACATGGTGTACGTTCATTCCTAACAGTAGAGGCTTGCCTTGAGGTTGAGTATTTCCCCATGGCAATCTCAGCCTTGACCCCGGGCTTTGGTGAAGATGGTTTTATAACATTGAAGTCCTCAGTACTCATCTCTTGTATGTTTTCCTTTCACGTTGGACACCTTATAAGAAGTTTCTTAAACATTTTAATCGGTTTGGCACTCTGAAGGTTTTATTGTAATTCGTCTTATAACATTTACAGTTGTATAGACAGTTATTATACTTACAATAGTTCCATCAAACACTCTGTAATGTGATCAAAAGAATGATTGAAATTGTTTGTGTAAAATATAAAATGTTTTTATACAAGGAACCTCAAGTCTTTCAAAAAGAATTCCGTATCTAGAAAATGCATTTGCAGTGCTGCAGATCAGATTATGATCAATGGAAGAAACGCGTTCACCTTTTATATTTATGATGCCTTTGCCAAGTGACCAGCAGAGGAACAACAATACAGGGGGTCCCCGAGTTACGAACTCGTTAGGGACTGCCCGCCTGTACTTAAGTCGGAAATGTTCGTAAGTCGGCCGCGCATGCGCAGACCGACAAATACGACCATTTCCGGACATTTCCGATGTTCCGTCCAATGCCGTTCTGCGCATGCGCGGCAAATTACGGACATTTCCGAAGTTTTCCGAGGCTCCGAATGGCCGCGCATGCGCAGAACGGCCAAAACACGGCGGAACACGGCGGAAAATGGCAGAGGGTCCCCGCAGCGCCTCGTTCGTAAGTAGGGGATGTTCGTAGGTCGGGCGTTCGTAAGTCGGGGACCCCCTGTAGTCTCTTTATTAAAAAGGAAACTCCAGCTATGTTTTGACCAAGGCTCAAATTTCGGGGTACGTGGTAGAGGCATATAGTACAAACTTCCAGCCTGTTTGGAATTTGTATAAAATGTTTATTTGTTAAGAACATCAGATAAACCCAACGCATTTTGGGGAAAAAAAGACTCCCTTCCTCAGTGCTTGAACAAGGATTTGTAAGATAATTTAAATCCGGGGTGAGAAGAGAACACAAAAATCAGTAGCCCATAATCAAGTACCAGTCTAGCTAGCAAGACAGTTGAGAGAGAGAGTGGGGAAAGGAGTGGAGATGGGGGGGGGGGGGGGGGGGGGGGGGGGGGGGGGGGGGAAGAAGATGAAGGAAAATCTAGTGAGTTAAGCCTACCGAGGCAGAGGCAGCAGAAGAGGAAACTCCCCAGAGATATCATAAGGAAAGTAACCTACTGGGAATAACAAACTCCAAACCCACTGCAGGGACCAGTGGTGTATTTAGGTTTTGTGCTGCCCTAGGCCTGACTAAACTCATACACCCCCTAATTTAGTTATGACCCACCCCTTCCTGTGAAGGTCACAACCCTTCCTTTTTAAGATCCACCCTGTCATCTTCATGGGAGGAGGACAGAGAGGGATGCCGTGGGAAGAAGACAGAGAGGGATGTGGCATCTTTTCATTTGGGGGGGGAGTAAGGGAATATGTGCTGGGTGCTTTGGGAGGGGAGAGGACAGTGCTAGTGGTGGAGGGGAGGATCAGACACCCCCACTAGCACATTTCCTCTCCCCTCCCAAAGCAGCCAGCACATATCCCCCTTACAATCTCCCCCTTTGGTGGTGCGGGTACAGCGTGGCTCCCTTTCTGGTGGTGCGGGTACAGCGTGGCTCCTCTCTGGTGGTGCGGGTACAGCATGGCTCTCTGGTGGTGCGGGTACAGCTTGGCTCTCTGGTAGTGTGGGTACAGCGTGGCTCTCTGGTGGTGCAGCTACAGCTTGGCTCTCTGGTGGTGTGTATACAGCGTGGCTCTCTGGTGGTGCAGGTACAGCATAGCTCTTTGGTGGTGCTGGTACAGCGTAGCTCTCTCTCTGGCTTCCCCCAGCACAGTACTCTCTTTTTCTCCGCCCTGTCATCTTCATGGGAGAAGGACAGAGAGGGACGCCGTGGGAAGAAGACAGAGAGGGATGTGGCATCTTTTCATTTGGGGGGGGGGTAAGGGAATATGTGCTGGGTGCTTTGGGAGGGGAGAGGACATGTGCCAAATTCAATAACCAGGCCCTTCAGGTCTGGGATGGATATTAAGGGGGACCCCCAGCCAAAAAAAAAAAAAAAATGGCGTAGGGTCCCCCTCAAAATCCATACCAGACCCTTGAGGTCTGGGATGGATTTTAAGGGGAACCCTAGCCAAAAAAAATGGCGTGGGGTCCCCCATAAAATCCATACCAGACCCTTATCCGAGCACGCAACCTGGCAGGCCGCAGGAAAGGAGGGGGGGACGAGAGCGGCCCCCCCTCCCGCCTGAACCGTACCAGGCCACATGCCCTCAACATTGGGAGGGTGCTTTGGGGTCCCCCCCAAAGCACCTTGTCCCCATGTTGATGAGGACAAGGGCCTCATCCCCACAACCCTGGCCGGTGGTTGTGGGGGTCTGCGGGCGGGGGGCTTATCGGAATCTGGAAGCCCCCTTTAACAAGGGGACCCCCAGATCCCGGCCCCCCCCCTGTGTGAAATGGTAAGGGGGTACAAAAGTACCCCTACCATTTCACCAAAAAAGGTGACAAAATGGTAAAAATGACAGGAGACGGTCTTTGACAATTCCTTTATTAAAATCTTCTTTCTTCTGGTCTTCCTTTCTTCATCTTCTCCTTCCGTCATCTTCTTCCATCTTCTTCCATCTTCTTCCATCTTCTTCTTCCTTCGATTCGCTTCTTCTTCCTCCGGTCTTCTCGTCCTTCTCGTCCGGCGTCGTCCTTCTCGTCCGGCATCGTCGTCTGTTCTCGCAGGCCGCTCCTCGCAATGGGAGGCTCCCGCTCTGTGAGGCTTCGCTCCGGGTGACAGGTCTTGTATAACGAAGGCACCCGGTGACCCTGCCCCCTCTCTGACGTCATGGGGAAAGCCATAGGGAATTCCACATGACGTCCCCGTGCGTCAGAGGGGGCGGGGTCACCAGGTGCCTTCGTTATAAAAGACCTGTCACCCGGAGCGAAGCCTCACAGAGCGGGAGCCTCCCATTGCGAGGAGCGGCCTGCGAGAAGAGACGACGATGCCGGACGAGAAGGACGACGCCGGACGAGAAGGACGAGAAGACCGGAGGAAGAAGAAGCGAATCGAAGGAAGAAGAAGATGGAAGAAGATGAAGGAAGGAGAAGATGAAGAAAGGAAGACCAGAAGAAAGAAGAAAGAAGATTTTAATAAAGGAATTGTCAAAGACCGTCTCCTGTCATTTTTACCATTTTTGCCACTTTTTTGGTGAAATGGTAGGGGTACTTTTGTACCCCCTTACCATTTCACACAGGGGGGGGGCCGGGATCTGGGGGTCCCCTTGTTAAAGGGGGCTTCCAGATTCCGATAAGCCCCCCGCCCGCAGACCCCCACAACCACCGGCCAGGGTTGTGGGGATGAGGCCCTTGTCCTCATCAACATGGGGACAAGGTGCTTTGGGGGGGACCCCAAAGCACCCTCCCAATGTTGAGGGCATGTGGCCTGGTACGGTTCAGGCGGGAGGGGGGGCCGCTCTCGTCCCCCCCTCCTTTCCTGCGGCCTGCCAGGTTGCGTGCTCGGATAAAGGGTCTGGTATGGATTTTGAGGGGGACCCCACGCCATTTTTTTTTTTTTTTTTTGGCCGGGGTTCCCCTTAAAATCCATCCCAGACCTGAAGGGTCTGGTATGGATATTTGGGGGGGACCCCACGCCATTTTTTTTATTTTTTTTTGGCTGGGGTCCCCCTTAATATCCATACAAGACCTGAAGGGCCTGGTTATTGAATTTGGGGGACCCCTACGCTTTTTTTTTTTCTGCAAAAATGACACTTTGTCATTCGAATTCATTCGTTATATCTGCTATAATAATTTCGTTCAAATTAGTTGAAATTCGATATTGGTAGTTGGATTTACTAACGATTCGTAACTATTCATAACGATTCGTAACGATTCGTAACTATTCATAACGATTCGTAACGATTCGTAACTTGAAATTGAAATTCGATATTTGTAGTTGGATTCGAATTGTTCTCTGTGTTATGAGAACCAACAATTCATTAGCCGCGTTAACGATTCGTAACGATTCGTAACGATTCGTAACGATTCGTAACTTTACTAACGATTCGTAAAAAAAATTACGATTCGTCCGAATTTCGTATTTCGTACGAATTCGAACGGAATTTCGTACACGAATTACGAATTACGAATTTTTTTATATACGAAACGGGACGAAACGAAACGAAACGAATTTTTTGGCAGTTCCCATGTCTATTGTGTTGTGATCATGCAATAAACTACCTATTTACTTTGTGCCGATCCTTGGTGTGCTGGCAAATATCTATTTGTATCCTGGAGAACTAAGCACAGATCTTCTGTAGATGTAGGCTGCCTCAATTCCTTCTGCCTGTTCATGTCACCCCAGACAGACTCCATGATGGTGAGATCCAGGCTCTATGTGGGCCAAACCATCACTTCCAGGACTCCTTGTTCTTCTTTACATTAAAGATAGCTCTTAAGGACATTGGCTGTATGTTTGGGGTGGTTGTCCTGCTGCAGAATACATTTGAGGCCAATCACACGCCTCCCTGGTGGTATGGCATGATGGACAAGTGTCTGTAATTCTCAGCATTGAGGACACCATTGATCCTTACCAAATCTCCAACTCCATTTGCAGAAAAGCATCCCCAAACTTGCAAGGAACCGCCACCATGCTTCACTGTTGCCTACAGACACTCATTATTGTACCGCTCTCCAGTCCTTCACCAACAAACTGCCTCCTGCTACAGCCAAATATGTCATATTTTAACTCATCAGTCCAGAGCACCTGCTGCCATTTTTCTGCCCCACGGTGCCTATGTTTTCCTGCATAGTTGTGTCTCTCTTGTTTCCATATCGGAGGTATGGCTTTTTGGCCACAATTCTTATATGAAGACCATTTCTGGCCAGACTTCTCTGGGCAGTAGTCAGGTGTACCTGGGTCCCACTGGTTTCCCCCAGTTCTGTGCTGATGGCACTGCTGGACATCTTCCGATGTGGAAGGGAAGTAGGCATGATGTCCCTGTCCGTAGTGTGTACCTGTTACAGGTTACTGTTCTTTTGCGAGGGAAATGTTGTCGGCGCTCCTTCCACCAGTGGTCTGTCTCCCAACGCAACAGGAGCGGATTGCACCGCAGAGGTTCCCCATCCTGTACAGAGGTACGGAAGGTCAAAAATTAAGTTGCGAGCAGTGCGGGGCCCACTCCGTTACTTGGGAGTAGTAGTGGAAAATGCTGGACAGGTGGATGTGGACAGAGCTCAGCTTGTCCCTCCTAAATTCAAATTACAGAGAGGGTGTAGACTGTCAGTGTACATGGTGTACGTTCATTCCTAAGTAGAGGCTTGCCTTGAGGTTGAGTATTTCCCCATGGTAATCTCAGCCTTGACCCCGGGCTTTGGTGAAGATGGTTTTATAACATTGAAGTCCTCAGTACTCATCTCCTGTATGTTTTCCTTTCACGTTGGACACCTTATAAGAAGTTTCTTAAACATTTTAATCGGTTTGGCACTCTGGAGGTTTTATTGTAATCCGTTTTATAACATTTACAGTTGTATAGACAGTTATTATACTTACAATAGTTCCATCAAACACTCTGTAATGTGATCAAAAGAATGATTGAAATTGTTTGTGTAAAATATAAAATGTTTTTATACAAGGATCCTCAAGTCTTTCAAAAAGAATTCCGTAGCTAGAAAATCCATTTGCAGTGCTGCAGATCAGATTATGTTCAATGGAAGAAACGCGTCCACCTTTTATATTTATGATGCCTTTGCCAAGTGACCAGCAGAGGAACAACAATAGTCTCTTTATTAAAAGGGAAACTCCGGCTATGTTTTGACCAAGGCTCAAATTTCGGGGTACGTGGTAGAGGCATATAGTACAAACTTCCAGCCTGTTTGGAATTTGTATAAAATGTTTATTTGTTAAGAACATCAGATAAACCCAACGCATTTTGGGGAAAAAAAGACTCCCTTCCTCAGTGCTTGAACAAGGATTTGTAAGATAATCTAAATCCGGGGTGAGAAGAGAACACAAAAATCAGTAGCCCATAATCAAGTACCAGTCTAGCTAGCAAGACAGTTGAGAGAGAGAGTGGGGAAAGGAGTGGAGATGGGGGGGGGGAAGAAGATGAAGGAAAATCTAGTGAGTTAAGCCTACCGAGGCAGAGGCAGCAGAAGAGGAAACTCCCCAGAGATATCATAAGGAAAGTAACCTACTGGGAATAACAAACTCCAAACCCACTGCAGGGACCAGTGGTGTATTTAGGTTTTGTGCTGCCCTAGGCCTGACTAAACTCATGCACCCCCTAATTTAGTTATGACCCACCCCTTCCTGTGAAGGTCACAACCCTTCCTTTTTAAGATCCGCCCTGTCATCTTCATGGGAGGAGGACAGAGAGGGACGCCGTGGGAAGAAGACAGAGAGGGATGTGGCATCTTTTCAT
The DNA here is from genome assembly GCA_028564925.1 of Lithobates sylvaticus. NCBI lineage: Eukaryota > Metazoa > Chordata > Amphibia > Anura > Ranidae > Lithobates > Lithobates sylvaticus. Next base: position 69,661,764 of record CM053038.1, read on the forward strand.
TTGGGGGGGAGTAAGGGAATATGTGCTGGGTGCTTTGGGAGGGGAGAGGACAGTGCTAGTGGTGGAGGGGAGGATCAGACACCCCCACTAGCACATTTCCTCTCCCCTCCCAAAGCAGCCAGCACATATCCCCCTTACTCTCTCCCCCTTTGGTGGTGCGGGTACAGCGTGGCTCCCTTTCTGGTGGTGCGGGTACAGCGTGGCTCCCTCTCTGGTGGTGCGGGTACAGCATGGCTCTCTGGTGGTGCGGGTACAGCTTGGCTCTCTGGTAGTGTGGGTACAGCGTGGCTCTCTGGTGGTGCAGCTACAGCTTGGCTCTCTGGTGGTGTGTATACAGCGTGGCTCTCTGGTGGTGCAGGTACAGCATAGCTCTTTGGTGGTGCTGGTACAGCGTAGCTCTCTCTCTGGCTTCCCTCAGCACAGTACTCTCTTTTTCTCCGCCCTGTCATCTTCATGGGAGAAGGACAGAGAGGGACGCCGTGGGAAGAAGACAGAGAGGGATGTGGCATCTTTTCATTCGGGGGGGGGGGTAAGGGAATATGTGCTGGGTGCTTTGGGAGGGGAGAGGACATGTGCTAGTGGTGGAGGGGAGGATCAGACACCCCCACTAGCACATTTCCTCTCCCCTCCCAAAGCAGCCAGCACATATCCCCTTACCCCCTCCCATCACTCCATGTGTGCGTCTGCTATCTGCCCCCTCCCCTTCCGGTTTACTGTGTCCCCCTCCACTGTAAACTATACACAGACCTCAGACCAGCAGCACAGCTCTTGCACTGAAGTTGTGTCCCTCCTCTGTGGCTCCTCCTGGCTGTGTACACTAGAACATTGGAGCCTAGGAGTGTTTGTGGCTGACGGTGGAGAGAGAGGTGTCGGCTGCTATGGAAAGTCGATCGTCGCTTGTGGGACCCGGGCACAGCAATGCTGCTCCATTTGCCAGAGAACTTGGCAGCAGCGCTGTGACAGGGAGAGGAGAGCTGCGGGCTGTCTGTGTATCTCCCCTGCTTGCCCCCTCTCCCCTTTCTCCTGTCAGCCGAAGGGAGAAGAGAGAGAGCGGCTCTAATTGGCTTTGCCGCACCACCTCCCAGCTTCCTGCCCGCTTTTCCCTCCCATGATTGGCCACAGCAGAGGGCCAATCAGAGAGAGAGAGTCACCGTTTTACCAAGGGTGGGGGCTTGACAGCACCTATTAAAACTACTTCCTGGCCCTCGACGCCACTGCTCTCTTTAGCTATACTCCCCTTGATAGTGGCCCTGCGTGCGGGAGTAGGGCGCGGGTAACTGTGTTTCGTGCGAGGGGGGTGTTTTTTTTGCCGCCCCCCACCCCAAAGTGCCATCCTAGGCCTGGGCCTTGTCGGCCTAGGCCAAAACACTGGCAGGGACAGCTGTCTCACCTTTACCCAGTGGAGGCAAACAAGCCACCCCGGCGGCGGCAGTGGCATTCAGACCACCGTCCCACATTTTTCCTCCCCACCCGGTGGGTGGTACTCACGCGGCAGTGGCGATGCAGAGCAGAGAGATCGCTCTGATGCTCCGATGACGGCGGCCATCTTCCCTTCTGGATCTCCTCATACATCCTCCCCAATATGATCACTTCTCCTCTTGGCCAATTGCATTCCTTCCACTTCCTGATAGGCCAGGAGGAGAATCAGTATGTCCACCCTTTTTTGAAGCCAATTGGAGCCTCTCGCTCTAATCACTTGCTAAAAAAAAAAAAAAAAAAACATTGGAATCCATGCATCCAGCACCCCACATGTAGATTAGGGGGCCGGATGCATGGATAGGGGGACGGCTCCCCTGCGCCCCTCTTGGACGGGGTGCTACTGCTTTCAACCAATCTGGATATATTTTATAACTTCTTCGGGCAATCTGTCCCTTATAAGTCAATTTATAACGTGGCAAAGTTGCATTAACTAAGGTCTTCCAGTGTTGCAGAGTTGGGGGGTTAGTTTTTTTTCCATTGAAGCAGAATCGTCTTCCTGGCATAGAAGGCCATATAAAAGAAAAATATTTTTTTAGATTGGAACGAAGGCCTCTATAGAGTCACAAATCCCTAATAATAAAAGGACTGGGTCACAAGAGATCCGATAACTTACCGACCAAACTAATATCCACAACCACTCCATTCCAGAACTCATGGACATGACCAGACCATATGGAAGAATGTACAGGCAGTCCCCGAGTTAGGAATATCCGAGTTACGAACGACTCGTACTTACGAACGAAGGGAGAAACAGGAAGTGAAAGGAAATCTACCTCTAGGAAGGGAAATTCACTCCTGTAAGAGTCATCATGGGAAAAAAGTGTCTCCACTGAAGCTTTACCACCAAGCCTTGTTTCCACACAGGGGTGGACTGACAACTCATGGGGCCCCCAGGGCAATAGGAGATTATGGGGCCCCCAGGCAATCAGAGATTCAGAGATTACGGGGCCACACAGTATACACACACACACAGTATACAATCACACAGTATACACATACATGTACACACAGTATACACAGATATGTTTCTATTGGCAGAGAAGGTACTGGAGAGGTGGGGCAGCTATAATCTCTGGATTTTTAGACCAAAAGGATGTCGGTAAGGGACATTTCAGAAACAGATGTAAAAAAACACAGATTTTTACATACTGTCCCTGGTTTTACTGAGGCTGGCAACCCTGATGGGGCCCCCTAGTGGCCCGGGGCCCTCGGGAAGTGCCCGAGTGGCCGAATGGTCAGTCCGCCCCTGTTTCCACAACAACCCAAAATGTTCCAAATCCAACTGTCACAGGGACAATAAAGTGAGGAGAAATCTTCTGAACAGAAGCACATACAGCAAAACAAACTTCCCTATGCTATCCAAAATACATAATAGTACCTGTTCCAACTGACATACAAATTCGACTTAAGAACAAACCTACAGACCCTATCTTGTTCGTAACCCAGGGCCCCCCTGTACCTGGGTCTGATCGACATTTGGGGGAAAATGCCTCCCTGGAAGCAAAAAATCTCGATAATGAAACAGGGGAGTAGTAAGCTTGGTGTAAAAATTTGAGTTGAGTAATTACATGACCAAAAATTTATGGAGTTGACCCCCTTGCAGCTTTAACAGCCTCCCTCTTCTGGAAAAGCTTTACACAAGATGGAGATGAGATTACCGTATATACTCAGCTATGAGTAAGCACTAGTTGTGGTGCGAAACGCGTCAGCTCTGTACCCCCCTTTCTGCCGTGTTTGGATTGCAGTGTTTTTTTGCTTTTAAAATAAACCTTTTGGATTTTATTTCTCGGTGTGCGGCTGTCCGGAGTTCTTCCTTTTGATTTTCAATCATTATACTTGAGTATAAGCCGACCCGAATATAAGCCGAGGCACCTAATTTTACCACAAAAAACTGGGAAAACGTATTGATCTCGGGTATAAGCCTAGGGTGAGAAATGCGCAGCTACTGTAAGTGGAAAAGAGGGTCAACAATGCCCATTTGCAGCCTCACTGTGCCCATTTGAATGCCTCACTGTGCCCATTTGCAGCCATAGGTCCCCTGAACTTCAAACTTGGACCAAAGGGTCCCGAAATGACATTGCTGCAGATGGACACAGTTGACCAAATTTGGGGCCCTGTATCTCGGGGCCACTTGGTGCTAGGAACTCCATTTGGATATGTTGTAGTGTTGGTTCCTCTGGGTTTGCACACCAAATTTGGGGTTCCTAGCACCAAGTGGCCCCGAGATACGAGGCCCCAAAGTCGGGTCAGAAAATGTCAAGCACTTTTCTGCAGCAGAGAATGACATTTTCCGAACCGACTTTGGGGCCCCCGTATCTCCAAATTTGGATGGGTTTCTAGCACGAAGTGGCCCCGAGATACAGGGCCGCAAAGTCGGGTCGGACAAGTGCTTGACTCGAGTATAAGCCAAGGGGGGCACTTTCAGCACAAAAAATTGTACTGAAAAACTCGGCTTATACTCGAGTATATACAGTAAATAAGACGAGGTTGGATGAGAAGATCTTGCTTACTATCAGTGTTCCAATTGGTCTCAAAGGTGTTCAGTAGAGTTCAGCTCCGGTCATTCAAGGTCCTCCACACCAAACCCATCAAACCATGTCACTTGGGTACATTGGATCTTTCCATTTGAATCTATACACAAATTACTTTGTGCTGTATTATAAGTTTTTTGATACACATGAACCGTGGGAAGATGTGAATTAAATCCACACCTACTCGATGCTTATTTGCATTACTGAGTCACCCGTGTCATTTCAGATCTTCCAGGCCATATGTTTATGAGATTTGGACGCCGGGTATCGCTGTAAGAAAACATTCTGTTCACAAGCCCTATAAACTGCTATTATACCAGTTCAGTAACTGTGCAACCTATTTATTGGTTTGTGGTATGTTTATTGTGTGTTAAAGCAGAAGTTCATGCAAGACAAAAATGCCAGTAAATATTAGACATGTGCACAACAAAAAATTTTGTTTATTTTCGTTTCGTTTTTTTCGTTTCCGTTGATTCGTAACGATTCGTACATTCGTAAGTCGTCGGTGTTCGTATTCGGAACGATTCGTACATTCGTAAGAATTATTTTTCGTTGATTCGTTTTTTCGTTAGTTTAATTTTCGTTCATTCGTTTATTCGAAATTCGGACACATTCGTATTTATTCGTACATTCGTAACATTTGTAGATTCGTAATCGGAGCATAATTCATAATTTTATGTAATGTGTATGCTATTATTACATTTTAATAATTTACGAATCGAAAAAAAAAGTTACGAATCGAAAAAAAAAGTTACGAATCGAAAAAAAAAGTTACGAATGTACGAATTTTTTCGTTCAATCTATTCGAAGCACGTTAAGCAGCGCCATTGTAAGGGACACGGAAAATTACCAATTCAACAAAAAAAAAAAGTTACGAATCGAAAAAAAAAAGTTACGAATGTACAAATTTTTTTGTTCAATCTATTCGAAGCACGTTAAGCAGCGCCATTGTAAGGGACACAGAAAATTACCAATTCAACAAAAAAAAAAAGTTACGAATCGAAAAAAAAAGTTACGAATCGAAAAAAAAAGTTACGAATGTACGAATTTTTTCGTTCATTTTTGTTGTTCCTTTTTTCTTCATTCGTACATTCGTTGTTTCTAATTTGTTTTTTTCGCATTTTCGTTGTTTTTCTGATTCGTTCGATTCGAACGATTCGTTAATCGGATTCGTACGATTCGAACGATTCGTTATTCGGATTCGTTCGATCCGAACGATTCGTTCATTCGTACGAAAACGCACAAACGAAAAAAACGAATGTACGAATTTTTTCGTTCATTTTCGTTGTTCCTTTTTTCTTCATTCGTACATTCGTTGTTTCTAATTCGTTTTTTTCGCATTTTCGTTGTTTTTCGGATTCGTTCGATTCGAACGATTCGTTAATCGTATTCGTACGATTCGAACGATTCGTTATTCGGATTCGTACGATTCGAACGATTCGTTCATTCGTACGAAAACGCACGAACGAAAAAAACGAAAGAAAACGAAAAACGAATAAAAAAAAACGAAACGAATTGCACATGTCTAGTAAATATATATAACAATTTAATGGTTTCTCCAATTTTTATATAAAATTTTTTTTTTATTACGACTGATCCTAGAAAGGTTTGTACTTTAGTCAGGTTTTTATTATCTGTGTCATCAATCTGAAGAATTTCCTTCACTTCCTGGCCTGGTGACACTTTGTCATAGCCTGACACCAAGGGTGTCACTGGGACAGGAAGCGAAGGGGGAAATCTTTCCAATAGTGCACATACAGCAATGAAACCTAGACAAAGGATTAACCCCCACTCTTAACAAATATATAAGAAATACCTATTGGTTGAAACTGGCCTTTAAGACAAGAGGCAGTCTCCTCTCATCTATTTTGTAGACATGTGCAATTCGTTTATTTTTTTTTAGTTTTTCGCTTTTTTTCGTTTTTTTCGTTCGTTTGTTTTCGTACGAATGAACGAATCGTTCGAATCGTACGAATCCGATTAACGAAACGTTTGAACCGAACGAATCCGAAAAGCAACGAAAATCCGAAAAACCAAAACAACGAAAATCCGAAAAACGAAAAAAGGAACAACGAAAATGAACGAAAAAATTTGTACATTCATAACTTTTTTTTTGTTGAATTGGTAATTTTCCGTGTCCCTTACAATGGTGCTGCTTAACGCGCTTCGAATGGATTGAACAAAAAAATTCGTACATTCGGAACTTTTTTTTTCGATTCGTAACTTTTTTTTTCGATTCGTAACTTTTTTTTTTTTTTTTTCGATTCGTACCTTTTTTTTTTTTTTTTTCGATTCGTAATGAATGGATTGAACAAAAAAATTCGTACATTCGTAACTTTTTTTTCGATTCGTAACTTTTTTTTTCGATTCGTAACTTTTTTTTTTTTTTTTCGATTCGTAATGAATGGATTATTAAAATGTAATAATAGCATACACATTACATAAAATTATGAATTATGCTCCGATTACGAATCTACGAATGTTACGAATGTACGAATAAATACGAATGCGTCCGAATTTCGAATAAACGAATGAACGAAAATTAAACTATGAAAAAACGAATCAACAAAAAATAACTCTTACAAATTTACGAATCGTTACGAATCAACGGAAACGAAAAAAACGAAAAGAAAAAAAACAATTTTTTTTCGGAAACAAAAAAAACGAAACGAAAATAAACGAATTTTTTTGTTGTGCACATGTCTACTATTTTGCTGCTTGAAGCAGTGACCTGTGTTGTCTTCCCAAAGTCCCCTTAGGTACTTATGTTGGATGAGAAGGCCTGGCTCACAATTTGTCCCAAAGGTATTCAGTAGGGTTGAGGTCAGGGTTCTGTGCAGGACACTTGAGTTCCTCCACATCAAACCATGTCTTTATGGAGCTAACTCTAGTCTTCTGGAAATGCTCCCCTCAACATTTTGGAGTGTGTCTAGAAATGTATGTTCATTTAGCCAAAAGTGCATTTGTGAGGTCAGTTACTGATGTTGGATGGGAAAACCTGTCTCTCAATTGGTATTCCAATTCATCAAGGTAGCTAGTAGAGTTGAGGTCAGGGCTCTGTGCAGGACACTTACGGTAAGTTCTTCCATATGAGACCATGTGTTTATGGAGCTGACTCCAGTATTCTGGAAAGGCTCCCCTCAAACTTTCAGAGTGTGTCTGGGAATTTGTGTCCATTCAGTCAAAAGAGCAGTTGTGAGGTCAGGTACTGATGTTGGATAAGAAGACCTGGTCCACAATCGGTGTTCGGTGTTCCAATTGATCCCAAAAGTGTTCAGTAGGGTCGAGGTCAGGGCTCTGTGCAGGACACTTGAGTTTCTCACCACCACACTTATCAAACCAGGTATTTTGAGTACATCTGATCACTTCATTGGTGGATCCATACTCTAGTACAGTGCTTCTTAACCAGGGTTCCATGGAACCATAGGGTTCCTCCGGAGGTTGCTAAGGGTTCCCTGAGCAATGAGCAAATTCTGCCTCTCGGATAAATTTCCACTGACCCCATTGATCTTTTTAGCTATCTGTAAGGGGGTAATCCTTTCCAATGTCCACAGCTGTAAGGTGCGTTCTTCCCACTGACCATCACACTAATCTATCATGAGTTGTAGATAGGAAATTTTTAGCAGAGGTTCCCTGAGACTGGAAAGTTATTTCAAGGGTTTCTTTGTGTTGAAAAGGTTGAGCAACTATTTTAGAAACTGTGCTCTGTGTTATACGTTTTTGATACACATGAACCTTGGGAAGATGAAAATTAAACAAACTCCTAACAAAACATATATTAAAAAAAAGTTTTGGCTGTAGCTGGCCTTTAAGACAAGAGACAGTTGTTCTCAATTTTGCTGCTTGAGGCAGTGACCTGTGTTGCCTTTCCACAGGTCCCCAGCCAAAAGTCAGGAGGTACTAATGTTGGATGAGAAGATCTAGTTTACAATTAGTGTTCCAATCCATCCCAAGGAGGTTCATTAGAGTTCAGGTGCAGGGGCGGACTGACCATTTCGGCCACTCGGGCACTGGGCCACTAGGGGGCCCCATCAGGGTTGCCAGCCTCAGTAAAACCAGGGACAGTATGTAAAAATCTGTGTTTTTTTTTACATCTGTCTCTGAAATGTCCCTTACCGACATCCTTTTGGTCTAAAAATCCAGAGATTATAGCTGCCCCACCTCTCCGGTACCTTCTCAGCCAATAGAAACATGTCTGTGTATACTGTGTGATTGTATGCTGTGCGTGTTTATACTGTGTGGCCCCATAATCTCTGATTGCCTGGGGGCCCCATAATCTCTGATTGCCTGGGGGTCCCATAATCTCCTATTGCCCGGGGGCCCCATGAGTTGTCAGTCCGCCCCTGTTCAGGTGTTGACTTTTCCACAAGTCCAAGCCCACCAGAGCAGCTGTAAATTTTTAAGCACAGGTGGGGTGGTATTCTTATAGTGTACAACAAAAAAAAAGAAACAATTGCTTAATGTGAGCTACTCTGAAGACCATAAATAATTGAATGGGATAGGGTTGTCAGGTAAGCCAAGAAAAAAAAGGTTAAAGCAACTAAATATAAATAATAATAGTCAAATGCAAGTACACTAATGCCGCGTACACACGATCAGACTTTCCGGCGGACCAGAGTCCGTCGGATAATTCGATCGTGTGTGGGCTCCAGCGGACTTTTTCTTCCCAAAAGTCCGGCGGACCTAGAAATAAGACTGGCCTTAAAATTGAGTCTGGTCGAAAAGTCCGGTCGTCTGTGTGCTATTCCGATGGACTAAAACGGACGCTAGGGCAGCTATTGGCTACTGACTATGAACTTCCTTATTCTACGTCATCACGTTCGAATCCGGCGGACTTTTGGAGTGATCGTGTGTGGCCAAGTCCATTCACTTGAAGACCCGGCAGACCTCAGCTGCAAAGTCCGTCGGATTGTCCGCCAGACTAAAGCCCCATACACACGGTCGGATTTTCCGACGGAAAATGTCCTATCGGACAATGTTGTCGGAAATTCCGACCGTGTGTAGGCTCCATCGGACATTTTCCATCGGATTTTCCGACGGACAAAGTTTTATCTCCTGCTCTCAAATTTTCCGACAACAAAGTCCTATCGGACTTTTTCCGATCGTGTGTAGCGAATTCCGACGGACAAAGTGCCACGCATGCTCAGATCACATTACAAGACCAAAGCTATTGGCTACTAGCCTCTACGTAGTCCCGTCGTAGGCAACAAACGTCACCACGTTCAGGATGATCTGATTTTCCGACAACTTTGTCCGACCGTGTGTATGCAACACCAGTGTCAGACAAAATCCGTCGGAAAAAATACTACGGATTTTGTGGTCGGATTTTCCGACCGTGTGTACGGGGCATAAGTCCGCCGGAAAGTCCGATCGTGTGTACGCGGCATAAGACCGCAAAATTTGCAAAGCAGGTCTATAAAAGAATCTGAGATTTTGCACCAATAATTTTGCAGCTAAATCCATTTTGCCAAAATAACTTCTGTAGTGCGATGCAAAGAGTTCTGAATAAAAAAAAAAAACAAGGGTGGAAAAGGGAAAGAAGGAGGGACTATCTGTTATCTGACCAATGACTAGAGCAGAAGTGTACGAAGGTTCCACCCTGGACACTGCCAATCAAGAGCCTGGTGGTTTGGACTGGCACTGATGATGTTAATGAGTTCATTATACAGTCCTTGTGCTGCTGTTGCTCATTAACACATTTCTATAGGCTTCAAAATGAAGAACGGAATTAAAAATAGAGAATGTGATTGCTGGTGAGTGTGCGGTAATTGCGGCATGACAGATACGCACTGCATAGATTTACAAGAGAAAAGGCGCTCGGCACTTGGAGAATCTCAACTTTATATTTTAAGGGATAATGAGCCACTAACGAGACTCCATACTAGTAACATTGAGAAAAGGGGAGTGGGGGGGACTCATCTGTACTTTCTTCATTTTACGGAACCAAAATCCCTTCCCAGTATCAGTAGAGTCTTCTGGGAAAAGACACATCTACATGTCTCATTCCATCAAAAATGTACATTTTAGGATAGTGGGTGGAGCCATGCAAAGCGTTAATAACTTCTACCTAGTTACACTAGGGTCATAGGTTGGAATCCCAACCGCGGCAATACCTGCCTGGAGTTTGCGTGTTCTCCCTGTGCCTGTGTGTGTTTTCTCCGGGTACTCCGATTTCCTCCCAAACTTCAAAGACATGCTGGTAGGTTTATTGGCTCCTGTCTAAATTGGTCCTAGCATGTATATGTACGAATTTGGGGACTTTAGCTTGTAGGCAGGGACTGATGTGACTGTACAATAAATATGCAAATTTCTGCGTAAAATGACAGCGCTACATAAGTACCTGTAATAAATAATTAAGTAAAATAAATGTTTTGCCCCTGTCTGTCATACCCTCCACACTCCTTTCTTGTACATACTGCCCTCTGTCATATCCTACACATTCCTCTCCTGTCCATACTGTACATTGTCATACCCTCCACACTCCTCTCCTCTACATATTGCCCACTATCATACCCTCCACACTCCTCTCCTCTACATATTGCCCACTATCATACCCTCCACACTCCTCTCCTGCACATGCTGCCCTCTGTGATACCCTCCATATTTTTCTTCTGTGTAAACTGCCCACTATCATACCCCCCACACGCCTCTCCTGTACATACTGCCCACTATCATACCCCCACGCTCCTCTCCTGTACATACTGCCCACTGTCATACCCTCCACACTCCTCTCCTGTACATACTTTCCACTGTCATACCCTCCACACTCCTCTCCTATACAAACTGCCCACTGTCATACCCCCCACACTCCTCTCCTGTACATACTGCCCACTGTCATACCCCCCACACTCCTCTCCTGTACATACTGCCCACTGTCATACCCTCCACACTCCTCTCCTGTACATACTGCCCACTGTCATACCCTCCACACTCCTCTCCTATACAAACTGCCCGCTGTTATACCCTCCACACTCCTCTCCTGTACATGACCACCCACTGTCATACCCCCCACACTCCTCCACTGTACTGCCCACTGTCATACCCTGCACATATTGCCCACTGTTGTATCCCCCTCAGACCTCCCCTGCACATGCTGCCCTGTGTCATACCCTTCATATTTTTCTTCTGTGCATACTGCCCACTATCATACCCCCCACACTCTTCTCCTGCACATACTGCCTGCTGTTATACCCTGCACACTCCTCTCCTGTACATACTGCCCACTGGCAAACCCCCACACTCCTTTCCTGTACATACTGCCCACTGTCATAACCCCAACACTCCTCTTCTGTAAATACCACCCTCTGCCATACCCTCCACACCCCTCTCTTATACATGCTGCCCGCTGTTATACCCTCCACACTCCTCTCCTGTACATACTGCCTGCTGTCATACCCTCAACACTCCTTTCCTGTACATACTGCCCACTATCATACCCTCCACACTCCTCTCCTGTACACACTGCCCACTGCCATGCCCTGCACATATTGCCCACTGTTGTATCCTCCTCACACCTCTCCTTCACATGCTGCCCTCTGTCATACCCTTCATTTTTCTTCTTCTGTGAATACTGCCCACTATCATACCCCCCACACTCCTCTCCTGTACATACTGCCCACTTTTTTATACCCTCCGCGCTCCTCTCCTGTACATACTGCCCACTGTCATACCCCCACACTCCTTTTCTGTACATACTGCCCCATCATACCCTCCACACTCCTCTCTTATACATACTGCCCACTGTCATACCCTCCACACTCCTCTCCTGTACATACTGCCCCATCATACCCTCCACACTCCTCTCTTATACATACTGCCCACTGTCATACCCTCCACACTCCTCTCCTGCACATACTGCCCACTGTCATATCCTCTGCACTCTTCTTTGCGTATACCTCTGACTGTCATCTGCACATATGCTGTCACCATGCCCTCCACACAACTCTTCTGCACTCTTCCTAATACCCTGACTCTCCTCATTCTACAACAGGCACCCATTTTCTAGTCTGTTGATAAATCTATGGGAATTGTATAACTGTAGTGTGTGTATGGGGCAACTTTACAGTTCTTCCCGAACGGCAGGTACGTGCTGGTGTTCACAGACCCGCCATGACTTCTACATCATAACTCAATGCAATCCTCCTATAGAAATAGAAGGGAAGAAGAACATCTATATTGTATCTTCCCTTCCCCCATTCTGCTTAATATTTCCCTTTGGATTTATTTTTCTCCGTAAAATGTGTTTATTAGCTGAGATTGTACATGAGATATTATCACAGCACGATAATAAATCAGGTTATTTATGACAAAACAACAGTTTTATCTGCAGCATTCTTCTCGCTAGTTAAGACTTGTGATAAAACAAGCACTTTTATTGGCTGGTTTCCACCATCTGTCCCATCAAAGAAACAAAAATACTGCAAACTAAAAGAAGAGAAGAATAATCATGGTTCGGACACTCCAAAAGGCTTTCAAGCTACATCTATATCAATACAACAAAGAATACGGATGATTCTCAGTTCTTTAATGATTTTTAAAGGAAAACTCCTCTTTTGTTTTAAAAAATTATTATTTTAATCAATAAATATATTAGTTATAAGTAATATGTAACCACTTGCCACCCAAGCCAATTCTGGCATTTCTCATCTTCATGTAAAAATCATAAAAAATCATAATTTTCTTGCTAGAAAATGATTTAGAACCCCCAAACTATTTTTTATGTCACGCGAGGATTTTGCGCAGCAATTAAATTTTATTTTTTTTTTATTAATTTTAATGCAAGAAAACACAATAGATAACCCATTTTTTTAGTAACATATAAAACATGATGTTACGTTGACTAAATATATACTAATCATGTCACGCTTTGAAATTGCGCACGCTCGTGGAATGGTGCCAAACTACGGTACTTAAAAATCTCCCTGGGTGATGCTTTAAACATTCTTAAGGCCCGTACACACGATCGGACTTTTTGACAACAAACATGCAAATTAGCTGTTTTGGAGCAACATCCGACCGTGTGTACGCTCCATCGGACCAACTTTTTGGGTTTTCATCTGACTTTTGTTGGCTGTGCGAACGGACAAACTTTCTGCCAAGCAAAGTCCGACCATGTGTATACAAAACCATCGGACTTTTGTACAAAGTACAAACACGCATGCTCAGAACCAATGCAAAAGATCAGACAACAATACAGAAGTTGACCAAAGGTGGCGCTGGAGTATTTGAACGTCCTCTTTTGAAGTGTCGTCAGTACGTTGAAACGTCACTACGTTCGTGTTTGTTGCCTAAAAAGTCTGATCATGTGTATGCAATACAAACTTGCGGCCAACGCCCTTTGTACAAGAATCCACGGGAAAGTTTGTACAAAATCCGATCGTGTGTATGAGGCTTTACAGTTACCAGCTTAGAGTTTCAGAGTCGCTCTAGCACTAGATATATTGCTCTCACTCTAACGATAACAGTGATACCTCACATGTGTGGTTTGAACGCAAGAAGAAAAGAAGCGCCAACTAAGTGTAGCAGTATGAGACTTTAATGGGCCCAATAAGTAAAACAACTCACAGGATTGTGGTTGATAATGCTCGTCGGTAGATAAAAAGTGGGTGGCCAGCTGGTCGGCGTTCCTCCTCAAGGGAGACCTGATGAAGCCCTCGGCATTGTGGGAGATCAGCAACACTTCCTGGAGGTAGTCCGAGAATCCTGGTTGGACGGGGATCAGACCGGTGTAACGGGAATCACTACCAGTGGGCGTGGCACCCGTTCGGAGCATGCGTGCTCCTTCTTTAGACCTGCTGGCCACCCACAGCGGGGACCTTTTTTATCTACCGACGAGCATTATCGACCACAATCCTGTGAGTGGTTTTACTTATTGTGCCCATTAAAGTCTCATACTGCTACACTTAGTTGGCACTGCTTTTCTTCTTGTCTTCCCTGCTGAGTTACGTCTAGCTCCTCCACAGCGGCCGCCACTCAGTTAGCACTTTTTCCCTATGTGACTGTCGTTTTTTTTTTATTGTATATTATCTGATTCAACATAGTCGATTTGGGACTGATAGCTTCAAGTGTGCTAGTCCCCCCCCCCCCCCCCGCACTGGTTTGAATGCAGTTTTTAAAATGCGGGCGCGACCTACGTAAGCGTTCGCTTTTGCATGCAAGCACGAGGGGATGGGGGCGCTTTAAAAAAATGTATTGTTTTTTTTATTGTTTTTTTATTATTTTATTTTTTATTTTTTGATCACTTTTATTCCTATCACAAGGAATGTAAACATCCCATGTAATAGGAATAGGGCATGACAGGTCCTCTTTATGGAGAGATCTTGGGTCTATAAGTCCCCAGGTCTCGACTCAATGCTGGAAAGCCTGAGATAAAAAAAAAAATCGATCTCAGGCCTTCCAGCAAAATAAAATGGCAGCATTTACATCTGTCATGACGTTGCTTCTGGCCTCCTAGGGTCTTAGAAATGACCATCTAGTCCATGGCTAGCTCTAAAGTAAACCACCGCCGGCAGTGTATTCATTCTCCGGCTCCCCGATTGCACGGGAGAGACCAGAGAAGCACCGGAGGCTGGTAGGGGGACGTCCCCTCCCAACACCTGTAAAAGCAATCAAGCGGCTAAAAAGCCGCTAAGATGGCTTTTACATTGCAGGGGATCGCTGGTTGAAAAGAAAGATATCTGGATGATACCTTCATATATATCAAAGTAAATTACATCATATGACGTCTACCTGGGGGAAGAGGTTAATAATTATATAATTTAAAACTGAATTAATCACTCCCCGCTCAAACACGTCATATGACGTCTTTGAATTTCAGTGGGAATATCTGAATGATTCCTGCAGCTACAGGCATCATTCAGATATCCTTGTTTCAGCCGGCGATTCTGTGCACCATATGAATGATCATAGCAGCAGTTCCACCGCTTCATCGTTCTTACAGGCTAAGGGAGGGGACATCCCCCCCCCCACCATCATCCGGTGCTTCTCCGAGCTCTCCCGTGCCCTAGGGGAGAAAGAATCGTCCGCCACCGGATGACAACCATAGAGCTTTCCCGTGACCAGATGGTCACCAGTCATCGGAGGCCCGGGCGTGACATTATGACGTCACGTCCGGGCCGCGGATGTAAACAAAGCCGCGATCGCGGCTGGTAAGCATGAGATTGTGGATTTTTTTTCTGATCTCATGCTTTCCAGCCTGGAGGAGAGATGTGGGGTATTATTGACCCTGCATCTCTCCATAAAGAGGACCTGTCACAAACGATTCCTATTACAAGGGATGTTTACATTCCTTGCAATAGGAATAAAATTGATAAAAAAAAAAATGTAAAACAAAGTGTAAAAATTAAAAAAAATAAAGTAAAATAAAATTTTAAAACGCCCCTGTCCCCACACATGTAAGTCCCGCCCACATATGTAAACGCTGTTCAAACCACACATGTGAGGTATCGCCGCATGCGTTAGACATTTCTAGCACTAGACCTCCTCTGTAACTCTAAACATGTAACCTGTAAAAAAAATTCAAGTGTCGGCTATGGAGATTTTTAAGTACCGAAGTTTGGTGTCATTCCATGAGTGTGCGCAATTTTAAAGCGTGACATGTTGGGTATCTATTTACTCCGCGTTTGAAAAATTGTTGCACAAATACCGTGTGAGATAAAAAGTTGCAATGGCCACCATTTTATTCCCTAGGGTGTCTGCTAATATATATATCTATATATATATATATATCTATACATATATATATATATATATATATATATATATATATATAATGTTTGGGGGTTCTGAGTAATTTTCTAGCAAAAAAATTATGATTTTTACATGTAGGAGAGAAGTGCCAGAATAGGCCCGGTATGGAAGTGGTTACATTTTTTATTATTGTTTCAATCTGCAGTTAATATAATTTTTTCTGTGAAATAATTCATTGTAATATGGCAACTTGGAATTGTTCTGTACAGTGATGGTGTAGGGAACACCCCAACAGAAATGTAATTTCCTGCTTCTGAAATTGGCTCACAGATCTTTCAGAAGTCTGGACTAACATCCATTTTTAGGATTCTCCTGCAATAGGAATTCTATTTTTTGGTGAGAGACACCCCAAAGCTCGGCTACAAAAGCTTCCTTCTTCATTAGAATGTCAAGATGTGCTTAGCTGGTTATTACAAAATCTGAGCCTCCCACTTAGGAATCAGACCCCTCCCATTCATCAATCAGACCCCTCCCATTCGAGAATCTGCCCCTTCCTTTCAGGAAAAACGTCTGGAAAAGTCATGGGGAAACAAACTTCAAATTCTTCAGAATGGAAAAATGTAGAAACCTGCAAAAAAAAGCTTGCCAACAACCTCGCAGTGTACAAAAAAATGTAATTTTTCTCAACAAAAGTAGAGTTATATTTTAAGTAATAATTTTTAATGCAATAACTTTTGGTCTGCAATAGAAACTGCTTTATGTTTTTTTGGAAGTTCTCAGTTTGCAAATGATCAAACTGGGTAATTTGGAGGGGGTCATGTAAAACACAATAATAGTCGATTGTGCTAGGGTTCATAGTTGGGTTGAACTCAAATTCAACGGAAATTTCCTAAGTTTAAATTCTATTTTATTTTTTTTTTTAACTTTAGAATTGCTTTAAAGTCAAGGGAAGACTGTTTCTTAAGGTCACATTACGCCTTATAAGAGGGCTACTAGACAAGCTGTGATCAACCCAGAGGTGTTGCTAAGGGGGGTACAGAAGATGCAGACTGCACCCGGGTGACACCCGCCAAAGGGGTGACACTCATAGGCGTGCACACGGGGTGTGCCAGGTGTACCTGGGCCCACCCTATTCACCCTGCACGCCAGCATACCTCCCAACCTGGATTTGCTGGGATTCGCCAGGCAGGAGAGCGTTAGCATGGGCACTCCCTTCATCTCTTGGTTGTCTGGGCACTTCCCAGCATATATTGACATTCGGGGGCGGGCAGAGTCCGGCAGTAACAGATATGAGGTTATAAGGGTGGTGGGTGGACCGCAGATGTGTCTGTCTGATGTTCTTGGGGTAGGCTGAGTCCTGCTAAAGTGGTTAGGTGGGACCTCAGGTGGCAGGAGTGGGCGTAGTCCGGCACCGGTTGTAATAGAGACATGCAGGATCAGCTGGAGGAGAGGAGACTCCGGAACTGGCTGATGTTACTTCAGGTAGTGTCATGGTTATGCAGTAATGTTTGTCTGTCAGCTTACCTCTCCATGTGTTCAGATTAAGAGGCCATCCACTTTCACCTGGCTGCTTAAGTAATCTATCCTCAAAGCATGGCTCCACCCCAGCCCCTATCAGAGAACTCTATATTAACCTGTGCACTGGAAACCAGCTCTGCTGATCAATATTGTGTGATTTGGCTTCCTTGTGCTCATTGCTCTGTGTCCTATGTCTGATTCTTTTTACTGATCTTGGCTTGTTCTTGACTGTCTCTGCTTGCTTGTGACCCTGACCTTTTGGCGTGTTCTCTGTCTATCCTTGTCTGCTAGTCGCCCTGACCTTTGGCTTAGCTCCTTACTGTCCCTTGTTGTCCTGGACTGCTGCTTCCTCTCAGTCCTCCTGTAGCCTACCGTGAGCGTAAGATGGGAGACCCTGGGGGCCGCAACCTGGAGCCAGTTGCAGCGCAGTCCATCCTCACCACTAGAGGCTCTGGTGAACACCTGCTGGCTCTTAGACTCCCCCTGGGGAATCTTATGCTCTTGCTCCCAGTGGGATCCTTGGTGGTGCTCTAGTGGACATGCCCCCCTGAACCACCCAGTTTGGAGTTCTATCCGCAGCAGTCAGCCATAGGGTCCACTACCTTGCGGTGCACTCAAGACCCCAACGGGGTGCATTTGTCACCTGGACTCAGGTGGCCAGACAGGTAGATCAGGTTAATCACCACCCCCATCCTCCTCCAAGGGAAACAATATCCCTCTTCCACTAAGGTCCTCCCTCTCTAGAACACACTAGTGTGTCTGAGCCCCCGTATCTAGCAAATTTGCACTCCAACCCCTATAGGTTAACCCCTTCCCCTAGCAGTCAGCAAGGCCTGCAACCCTAGACTGCTTTGTGTGCCGCTCAAGCTCAGTGAGGTCCCAAACATCAGCTGCTGGGAGTGTCAGCACGGGAGGGAGCTCGTCCCAGCTCCTTCAATCACTGGAGGTAAAGAAAGGACTCCCTGAAGCCGCACATCCGTGTTGTCCCTATATATGAGTGGCAACCTCAGCTTGACCTGCAACCAGGCCAGAACTCCAATGCGTTTCACTCCGCCCCTTGGATGTGCAGCTTCAGGGAGGCCTTTCTTTACCTTCAGTCAGCAGGGTCTCCTGACTCCTCCCTTCTACCCCCCCCCCCCTCCAGAGGGCAAATGCACAAAAAAAGGAAAAAAAAAGGAAAAAAAAAGAAAAAGGCATCAGTTAAATCAGTTTTGCCTTTTGCTTTTTTTTTTTGTTGGTTGGTTTGTTTTTCAAAATAGCAACTTCAAAAATGTAAAGTGAACATATACAACTTTTTTTGGTGTATGTTACTGTTACGTGTAAAGAAAAAAAATAAAAATAACAGAAAAATACACAAAAAAAGTTAAAAAGAAAGGTCAAATTTTCTTTTTTCAAATTTAAGTCAGGCAAAAAAAAAAAAAAAAAACTGACATGCTGGTTGTACTGGAGTGTACGTCAGTACAACAAGCTCACCCACAGGCGGATCAAAATCTGCCCAATTCCTGTTAAACTGGACGAGTTTTTATTCGTCTATGGCTGGTTTGAGTCTTTGTTTGTGAATGTAAAGCGTCAGTATACAACTTTTTTGGTGTATGTTACTGTTACGTGTTAAGAAGTAATCAAATAACTAAAATACACCAAAAAAAAATAAAAAAACCTAAAAAGAAAAAACGTTTTTTTTTCGTGTCAGTTTTGCCCTTTGTTTATTTGTTTTTCAAAATAGCAATTAAAAAATGTAAAGTAACAGTATACAACTTTTTTGGTGTATGTTACTGTCATGTATTAAGAAGAAATCAAATAACTAAAATACACAAAAAAAAAAGAAAAAATAATTAAAAATAAAAAATGTTTTTTATTTCATGTCAGTTTTGCCCTTGTTTGTTTGTTTTTCTAAATAGCAATTAAAAAATGTAAAGTAACAGTATACAGTTGTTGGTGCCTGTTAAGAAGAATCGAATACCAGTAAAATACACAGAAAATATAAAATATATAAAATAATATAAAATAACAGAAAAAAGAAAAGAAAAGAAAAACGAAAATGTGCAGACTGTTTTACCCCCTTACTGACCTTTGTTTTAGGTGATTTTTTTGTTTTGGATGCAAAAATGTACAGAAAAAATTTACAGCCACCAGAACTATGCACTCAAGTATAGTAGAGAATTGCACTGGGATTGTGAGTACATTTACAGGAGGCAGTAGATAGTAGTAGATTTACATCTCTGGGGTGTAGCTCAAGGGGAAAGGGAGGAGGTAATCCCTAAAGCCGCACACCCATCTTGTTTCACAGTAGTATCAGAATGCCAGAGTGGCAACCTCAGCCTGGCTCCAACCAACGCTTTTCGCTCCACCCCCCGAAGCTTAGTCATGGGGATCTTCGGGGTGTGGCAGTAAGATGGCATCTATTATATAAATTTTGTCTTTTTTGTCTGAAAAATGTATTTTTAAGCTTTTATTTTGAGTTTTTTTTTTCATATGGGGGTAGGGGGCAATGATAAGTAAGCTTTGCATTTTCATGCAGGGTCCGCTATAAGCGATTAACTGTAGTTCACCCCAACAATCTGCTTACAGTCTCTATAGACGGAATCCTTCACAAATTGATATGACGACATTCCTGACACCCCATAAAAATAACTCTCCTCCACCCAAACCCAACGCAGAACGTTCCATCTGTCTGTCCGTGTCAATCCGCCGCCCGCGCCTGTTGCATGTGGATCGCATTTCCCCCCCTGTTACTTTGGCGCAAAGATGTCCAATCCTTTTCAGGTCTGGTGCGACAGGAATGTAAACATTGCCGTATTATTGCCTAAACAGCCTCCCCGTATGACAGCTCAGGAATTCCATCCCCGGGACGCAGACGGGCCAGACTTGGTGGAAGAATGAAAAGTTTGTGTCATTCGAGAAATTGGATATATTACGGGTGACAAGAGGGTTTATTGCTGGAATTAGCAGGCGGGAGCGCCGGGGGGGATATAAGGAATGGAGACAGAGCTGGGAATATGGCAATTTGATTGTCAGAGCTGGAAGATGTATGTAAAATAATTCTAATGTATATATATATAAAATAGATAATATATCATTATAATACATATTATAATTATTATATATTAAATAATATATTTAAAAAAATTACGGCAGTTTTAATCCTAAATGCACTCACCGCCCACTTTATTAGGTATTTTTATTATTATTATTATACACGATTTATATGGCGCCAACAGTTTACATAGCGCTTTACAATGTATAGGGGGGGACAACAAAATTACAGTACAGTTCAATACAAAAGCTCGTAGAGCTTACATTCTAAAGGGAGGGGGTGGTACAAAAGGTAATAGCTGCAGAGAATGATTTGATGGGGGTTGCTTGGTAACACAAATCAGCCAATCACATGGCAGCAACTCAATGCATTTAGGCATCTAGATGTAGTGAAGACGACTTTGCTACATTTCAACCCGAACATCAGAATGGGGAAGAAAGGGGATTTACGTGACTTTGAACGTGGAATGGTTGTTGGTGCCAGACGGGCTGGTCTGAGTATTTAAAAAACTGATCTACTGGGATTTTCACACACATCCATCTCTCGGGGTTTACAGAGAATGATCCGAAAAAGAGAAAATATCCAGTGAGTGGCAGTTGTGTGGAGGAAAATGCCTTGTTGATGTCAGAGGTCAGAGGAGAATGGGTAGACTGACTGTCCATGGTCAACACCTTTTATTCACTGGATTTCAGTTCTTTCAAAAATGGAGGTTCAACGTCACATTTTGAGCATTACCAAGGTCAGTGATGGTGAACCTTGGCACCCCAGATGTTTTAAAACTACATTTCCCATGAGGCTCATGCACTCTGCAGTGTAGTTGAGCATCATGGGAAATGTAGTTCCAAAACATCTGGGGTGCCAAGGTTCACCATCACTGACCTTGGTAATGCTCAAAATGTGATGCTCCATTTTTGAAAGAACTGAAATCCAGTGAATAAAAGGGGTTGACCATGGGCAGTCAGTCTACCCATTCTCCTCTGACCTCTGACATCAACAAGGCATTTCCCTCCACACAACTGCCACGCACTGGATATTTTCTCTTTTTCGGATCATTCTCTGTAAATCCGAGAGATGGTTGTGTGTGAAAATCCCAGTAGATCAGCAGTTTTTGAAGGTTTGTCATCACTGACCTAGGTGGTCTGTATGAAAATGAAGCCTGCCAACTGCCAAGGAATGGCCGCTCCTGCTGACTGACATCCATCCATCAGGGCATATTTGCAAAACTCCTCCTAAGGTCAAGCCCACTGCTTAAAGAGGAAGTAAAGCCTCCTTTAAAAAAAAAAAAAGAAACGGAACCTGCAAGGCAAAGGCATAATGAGCTAGTATGCATAGCATACTAGCTCATTATCAATAACTTACCTGAGAACGAAGCCCCCGAAGCGACCCTCGTCCACGTCCTCCACCGCCACCATCAATTCCGGACTGACTTCCGGGTCTAGCTGCTCCAGCGCTGTCATTCGCTGGAGTCGCGATGACGTCACTCCCGCGCATATCGCCGTTATCTCCGGTATGCTTGGTGCTCCAGCGCGCCGCTGTCTATGGCGCATGCGCCGTAGACAGCGGTGCCTGTTTTTTTCTAAATATCTCCTAAACCGTGTAGGTTTAGGAGATATTTTTGTTGGACCTACAGGTAAGCCTTAATCTAGGCTTACCTGTAGGCCAAAGTGGTTTGTAAGGGTTTACAACCACTTTAATAGCAACATTAGTATTTTGGTGAGCCTGAAAAATGGTCACATGAAAAAACAGATCTACTGTCATATAGTAAACGAAGGAGGACTTTCATCCCTCATGCAACATCAAGAATGAACTCCCAACAGCCCCTACAGGTCCCAGCTCTGTGGTTCCTCCTTACAACCTGACCATAGTCCTCCGTCGGGTATGGTCTACTGCTCCTATATGAATGGTTTACTCTTTTCCGAGGACTATTCCTAATCCCAATCATTTAGCCCCTTCATCAATTATTTTTGCCTTCAATCACAAAGAGGTGACAGCCAGCAAGGGGTTTAGAATTCCTATACAGAGCGATGAGAGATTTCCTCTGTCTTTCTTATCTCAGAGAGGGTTCAATTACAGATCGCCCTTCTGTGCTTTGGAAATAAAAGGACCTGTTGAGGCACCGGCCTGTTTTATGTGTTAAACCCTTGGCACCTCTTGACCCAACAATGGCGATAATGACAGGACACTGGAGAGGGATCAGGACAGGTAGATAAAGACGGCCAGGTGCATGGCAAGGACTCGTAATGGAGGTAATAATTGTGCGAAATATTATAGAACTCCAAGCCGAGGAGGTTTTTGTACTGAAACTGATTAATTTACACAGGCGATCCACGAAATATCTCGAATCTCCATCCTGACGTCCATCTTCCTCGGTTCCAGAGGATAGAAAGGCAACAGTAACTTAAATAACCACTCGTTACATCCAAGGTATGCAGAATACCATCTCTGATCGCACAACACATCGGAACTTGAAGCATATGGGCTACAGCAGCAGAAGACCACACCGGGTGCCACTCCTGTCAGCTAAGAACAGAAACCTACAAATCACACAGGCTCATGAAAATACTAATGTTGCTATTAAGCAGTGGACTTGACCTTAGGAGGAGTTTTGCAAATAAGCCCTGATGGATGGGTGTCAGTCAGCAGGAGCGGGCATTCCTTGGCAGTTGGCAGGCTTCATTTTCATACAGACCACCTAGGTAATGCTCAAAATGTGATGCTGAGCCTCCATTTTTGAAAGAACTGAAATCCAGTGAATAAAAGTGGTTGACCATGGACAGTCAGGCTGAGGAGGAGAAGGCTAGATAATGCCAGATGACCTTTAGGCCAGGAAATGAGGCGGGTTCCTACCTGATTTGCTGCAGCTTCTAATGCACATTATGAGAAGCTCACAGTGTGCAGTGAAATCAGAGTGAGTCATTTCAGTCCAGGAGAGGAGCCTGTACAACTGTGCAAGACTGGAGGGAAGGCGGGAGGTCACATTTTATACAACATGAAGCTCTATAGGCAGGGCTCAAGTCCTGCGGGAACACATGGGCATGGAGTTCCTGTACTTTTCCCACAACAGGAACTCAGTTCCCATTAGCTGCCATGTCCTGCAAGACTTTGAAGTATGCGAGCTGTGTGGCAGGTGCTACACCAGCAGCTGCCGACACAGCTCACAATAGTAAGTGCCGCACATCTGACCATTCAGGCATTGCCAGTAGGGGGCCCCATGACAGCTGCCTCTTCAACAGCTGCCTCTTCAATTTACCTGTCAATCACAGCTAGCTGACGGGTAGATCAGGTCCCTGCTGCTAAGAGATTGTGTTTAGTCAGACCTCTCGTGATGCCTCCTCCCCGCCGGCCCCTCCTGATTTTCTGTCTCCTCATCTCCCCCCCCCCCAGTCTCCTGCATACTTGCTCTGTGTGTCCCGCTGAATCCCCCCCTCCTCTATCTTTAGTGCCATATGATGAGAGAACCCAGAGGAGGAGCACAGCTATTCTGCTCACAGGACATGCAGGGAGAGAGGTGAGCTGAGGGAGGAACATCAGTTTGGGGTGGTAAGCTGAGCACAATACCTGGCAAAGTTTAATGCCAGGAGGGAAGTTTATGTGGAAATATGTGAAGGGTTGGAATAGCAGCGAGTGTGTGTTGGAGCCCTGCAGAGTTTGCAGCCCCCCAAGCTAACATACATCTCCTAAGCAGGAACACATCACTATCTCCCCAAGCATTCTGTCCAGATAATGTGCAGTTCATTTATGACCTTTCCGTTTAACCCTGTGTTATCCAAACTCTGTTCAATGAAAAGTGTAAACTCACCACATAAACACTCTATATACAAAATAAAATTCCCCAATAAAGATCAGAACATGATGTTCACATTTGCATGGAAGCACAATTGAATGAATGCTGATTATTCAGAGAATTACCGTATTTATGTTTATTCAGGATTTTTATTTTTTTATGTAGTAACAGTTAAGCTTCATACACACAATACGAAAATTGGATGAAAAATACCACTTTTGAAGCGTTCGTGCATATGAGCGTATCATTTTTTTTTTTTTTTTTTGGTGGGGGAGTGGATCTTGGCTGGGAGTTCCCACACTTTTTTCCCCAGGACTTGACCCCTGTCTATAGGACTGACCTTTCCCCATGGGGAGGGGGAATAACTGGTGCCAAACCTTTCCTATGCCAGGTAGACATGTGCACAACAAAAAAATTAGTTTATTTTCGTTTTGTTTTTTTCGTTTCCGTTGATTCGTAACGATTCGTAAATTCGTAAGAGTTATTTTTTTCGTTGATTCGTTTTTCCGTTAGTTTAATTTTCGTTTATTCGAAATTTGGACGCATTCGTATTTATTCGTACATTCGTAACATTCGTAACATTCGTAACATTCGTAGATTCGTAATCGGAGCATAATTCATAATTTTATGTAATGTGTATGCTATTATTACATTTTAAGAGACACGGAAAATTACGAATCGGAAAAAAAAAAAAAGTTACGAATGTACGAATTTTTTCGTTCAATCCATTCGAAGCACGTTAAGCAGCGCCATTGTAAGAGACACGGAAAATTACGAATCGAAAAAAAAAAAAAAAAAGTTACGAATTTTTTCGTTCAATCCATTCGAGGCATGTTAAGCAGCGCCATTGTAAGGGACACGGAAAATTACCAATTCAACAAAAAAAAAAAAGTTACGAATGTACAAATTTTTTCGTTCATTTTGATTTTCGATGTTCCTGTTTTAGTCTTTCGGATTTTCTTCTTTCGTACATTCGTTGTTTCTAATTATTTTTTTTTCGGATTTTCGTTGTTTTCGGAATCGTTCGATTCGAATGATTCGTTAAAATTTTTAGCGAATCGTTTGTTCATTCGTACGATAACGAATGAACGAAAATAACGAAAAAAAACGAAACGAATTGCACATGTTTAATGCCAGGACCGACCAGCTCTGAGCCCCACCAATCCACTCAGAATAATCTGATTGCTTTACTATGGGGTATTTATTTCATACATCTGACCCCATTGCTGTGCAGCCAGATCATGTGACCACATTTAAATAATCTCCGAGGAGGCATTTTGTTATCACATTCAAAATGCATGTAGACCCGAATGTGCTGCATTTGAATAATGCAATGCGAGAAGTGGAATTGCATGCTGGAGGACAAAAATTGTTTTCTAATCTAAAATGTATGTCTCTAAATAGCACAGACAACACAAAGAAATAATATAGATATCTCAGTGAAATGGGGGATGGGAATCCCACTCTGCATGTTTAAATGCCAAATGAAACTCAATGGTGTAGGAGATCTATTGCTGCAAAATCAATTTAAAGATCAATAATGATTAATCGCTGTGTAAGGGACGTGGAAGAGGTGAGCTTTACATTAGGCATACCTCCCAACTTTTTCAGATGGGAATGAGGGACACCTACATTAGGTGCCGCCGATATTGTGTTTCCAGCGTGATGGGATTGCGCTGGAAATCACTGCTGCGAGCTGTGCTTCCCGCGCTCGCCGCACCCACGAGATGCCGCGCATCCATAGGAATGTATTGGGGGCGCGCGAGTGGGAGGAGCGACATAGCTCGGCGCTGGCTCCTGCGACGGGGCTCGCGGGTGTCAATCTCGCCGATAACACAGGCGAGATTGACACAATATCGGCGGCACCCACTGTATCAGCAAAAGTATGTAGGCATAGGACACACCCCTTGCCACGCCACCCTTAACCACATGCCGACCGCGCTATAGTCAAAAGACGGCTACAGCGCGGTCGGCTTATCCTGGGAGGACATCCTACGGACGTCCTCCCAGGAATTTACTCCCGCGCGCCCCCTGGGGAGGACCTGAGGACCCGGCGCATCACGGATCACGGTAAACGGCCGCTGATAGCGGCTGTTTACCACGTGATCGCTCCGTCAAATGACGGAGCGATCACATGTACACAAACCGGCGTCACGTCATGGCGCCGGTTCCTCCCTCTCCTCTCTGTACCGATCGGTACAGAGAGGAGAGAAGCGGAGAGGAGGAGAGACGGGACCAGCGCTGTGGGCTGGATGTGTAGTGCCCACAGCGCTGGTCAATACACTGCCACCACTGTGCAATACTCTGCCACCACTGTGCAATGCTCTGCCACCACTGTGCAATGCTCTGCCACCACTGTGCAATGCTCTGCCACCAACCACTGTGCAATTCTCTGCCACCACTGTGCAATACTCTGCAACTACTGTGCAATGCTCTGCAACCACTGTGCAATACTCTGCCCCCACTGTGCAACGCTCTGCAACCACTGTGCAACGCTCTGCAACCACTGTGCAACGCTCTGCCCCCACTGTGCAACGCTCTGCCCCCACTGTGCAACGCTCTGCAACCACTGTGCAACGCTCTGCCCCCACTGTGCAACGCTCTGCCCCCACTGTGCAACGCTCTGCCCCCACTGTGCAACGCTCTGCCCCCACTGTGCAACGCTCTGCAACCACTGTGCAACGCTCTGCAACCACTGTGCAACGCTCTGCCCCCACTGTGCAACGCTCTGCAACCACTGTGCAACGCTCTGCCCCCACTGTGCAACGCTCTGCCCCCACTGTGCAACGCTCTGCAACCACTGTGCAATGCTCTGCAACCACTGTGCAACGCTCTGCCACCACTGTGCAATGCTCTGCAACCACTGTGCAACGCTCTGCCACCACTGCAATGCTCTGCCACCACTGTGCAACACTGCAACACTGCAATACTCTGCCAATACTCTGCCAATACTCTGCCAATACCCTGCCAATACCCTGCCAATACTCTGCAATAAATTTTAATAGAAACAAAGAATTTTTATTTATTTTTTTTACCAAATTTTCAGTATATTTTGATTTATAGCACAAAAATTAAAAAACCCAGCGGTGATTAAATAGCACCAAAAGAAAGCTCTATTTGTGTGAAAAAAAGGACACAAAATTCATTTGGGTTCAGTGTTGCATGACGGAGTAATTGTCATTCAAAGTGTGAGAGCACCGAAAGCTGAAAATTGGTCTGGTTAGGAAGGGGGTTTAAAGCGGTTCTGCACTCTTTTTTTTTTTTTGGGCTATATGCCAAGGGCATATAGCTCAATTGGGGGACTTACCTGTTCCATCTTCCATCTCGATCGCCGCCGGTTTTCATCTTCATCTTCTTCTTGTCTTCTTCTTGTCTGCTGGGGTCCATCTTGCCTGTGGGCATGTGAAACCCCACAGGCACTTTAGATGGCCCAGCATGCACCGCCGTTACTCGCGCGTGCGCAGTAACGGCACATCTGCCGACATCTCACGAGATTTCGGAAGATGTGGCCGAAATCTTGCGAGATTTCGGAAGATGCCCGCACTGACTCCTGGGATCAATGTCACCAGATCCCAGGAGACAGTGCAGTGTGACGACGATCGACGCAGAGACCCCGCCCGCCGCCGAAGAGAGAGAAGACCGGAAGTCATCAATTACAAGGTAAGTAAAAAAAAAAAAAAAAAAAAAAACATTTCATTTAGTACTCTTTGCCTGATTTGGAAGGCAAAGAGATTTACTAAATGAAATGGGTGCAGAACCGCTTTAAGTGCCCAGTGGGTAAGTGGTTAAAGGAGAATTGTACAAAAAAAAAAAAGATTAGTTAAACCCACAAGTGCTTTTTTTACCACTCCTATTCCTTTATATTGGCTTTTGAAATTTACAAATGCAGCAATTTAGAAATCAGATGAAAGGTTTAGCACTGGGAAACACTATTTGATAGATAAAAAGTGCATTTTATATACAACTATATAGATCAGACCAAAATGAGGGACAAATGAGGAGGAATGAGGGACAGAGGGACATTGCTCCAAATCAGGGACGGTCCCTCGAAATCAGGGACAGTTGGGAGCTATGCATTAGGCTTAAACAAGCATGCTGGACAACATCTAACATCAGCTCCTGGGTGGGTTGGAGCCAATTGGTGCTATTGAGCTGCTGTAGCTACTAAACTTGCCATTCTCAACCAGGGTTCCATAGAACACAAGGGTTACCCCAGAGGTTGTTAGTGGTTCCTTGAAAACAAAGTGATCTCAGCACAGCACAACTTTTAGGTGGAACCAGTCTAGAATGAAAAAAGGAGTATCACCGGGGGGAAACTGCATGTGGCCCTGTTGTGCAAACCAGTGTCCGGGGTGGATCGACCCACCAGTGCCAACTGTGGCGTGTATGGGGAGGATCACATGCAGGAATACTCCAGTGGATATCCAGATGAGGACAGTGAAGATATACAGGAAGTCACCATGGAGGTCAGTAAGGAATGACCATTAAGTCCCACATGGGTAAAAGCAACCAAGCCACTTACAGGGCATTCCTTACTAACCTCCATGTGGAGTGGCCTTTATGGGAACTTTTTTGAAAAAAATACACTTTTTTTAATATAAAAATAAGACAACAGTAAAGTTAGCCCAATTTTTTATGTTGTGAAAGATAATGCTACGCTTCAAAACTGCGCCCGCTCGTGGAATGGCGACAAACTTTTAGCCTTAAAAATCTCCATAGAAGACATTTAAAAAATTCTACCGGTTGCATTTTTTGAGCTACAGAGGAGGTCTAGGGCTAGAATTATTGCTCTCGCTCTACCGATCGCAGTGATACCTCACATGTGTGGTTTGAACACTGTTTTCATATGCTGGCGCTACTCACGTATGCGTTCGCTTCTGCACGCAAGCTCGGCGGGACGGGGCGCGTTTAAAAAATAAATAAAAATCTTATTTATTTTATGCGTACAGGGGGGAGACCAAATGCGCAAACCACCAAAGGGGAATCGATATGAAAGAACAATATATAACTAGATAGGAATATCATTTATTTTACCTTTTATTTTTTATTTTTACACTGTTTTAAAAAAAAAAAAAAAATATGTCACTTTTATTCCTATTACATGGAATGTAAACATCCCTTGTAATAGAAACAAAGCATGACAGGGCCTCTTAAATATGAGATCTGGGATCAAAAAGACCTCAGATCTCATATTTACACAGAAATGCAAAAAAAATAAAAAATAAAAATGGCCCTTTAAGAGCTATGGGCGGAAGTGATGTTTTGACGTCGCTTCCGCCCTGCAGTGTCATAAAGACGGGTGGGATCATCTTCCCCTCACTTGTCATCGTCAGCCCAGGGGACAGACCCGATCGCCTCCGCCGCTGCCGTCGGCCGCAGAGACCACTTTTATCTTGTAGCGGAAGTGGTTAAAATTCCTATACAGAGCGATGAGAGATTTCTTCTGTCTTTCTTATCTCAGAGAGGGTTCAATTACAGATTTCCCTTCTGTGCTTTGGAAATAAAAGGACCTGTTGAGGCACCGGCCTGTTTTATGTGTTAAACCCTTGGCACCTCTTGACCCAACAATGGCGATAACGACAGGACACTGGAAAGGGATCAGAACAGGTAGATAAAGATGGCCAGGTGCATGGCAAGGACTCGTAATGTAGGTAATAATTGTTAGACATGTGCATTTCTTTTAGTTCCGAATTAGTTTTTTAACAAATTTTGACAAATTCATTCATTCCGAAATTTCAGAATTTCGGAACTTTTCAAATTCCGAATTTCCTAAATTCCGAATTTTCAAATTCCGAATTTTCAAATTCCGAATTTTCAAATTCCGAATTTTCAAATTCCGAATTTTCAAATTCCGAATTTCCTAAATTCCGAATTTCCTAAATTCTGAATTTCCTAAATTACGAATTTCCGAATTTCGAATTTCCTAAATTACAAATTTCTGAATTTCCAAATTAAAAATTTTTGGATTTCTAAATTTTCGACTTTTCGAATTTCAAATTTCCAAATTTACGATTTCCGAATCTTCGAATTTACAAATTTCCGAAATAAGACTTTCCGAAATACGAATTTGCGAATTTCCGATTTCCGAATTTTCAAATTTTGAGTTTTCGATTTTCCGAAATACAAATTTCAGAATTTCCAATTTTCCGATTTCCGAATTTTCGAGTTTCCAAATTTCGAATCCCCGAAATTTTTGGAATTAGAAAATTTGGAAATTCAAAATCTGAAAAAATGAAAGAAAATCTGTAAAATTCGAACTAATAACTAACTATTAAATTATAGGTATTGGAATTTCCTTTCAAATTTGGCTGTTTGTGATCGCAACGAATACGAATTTATCCGAAATAATGAATGCCGCATCTAAACAGCCAAATTTGAAAGGAAATTCCAATACCTATAATTTAATAGTTAGGTATCATTTCAAATTCTACAGATTTTCTTTCTGTCTTTCAGATTTTCGAATTTTCAAATTTCCAAATTTTCACATTTTTTGTCAGTGCACATGTCTAATAATTGTGCGAAATTTTATAGAACTCCAAAGCAGAGGAGGATTTTGTACTGAAACTGATTCATTTAGACAGGCGATCCACAAAATATCTCTGATTTTCATCCTGACGTTCATCTTCTACCCCTGTTGGCCTGCTTGATTCCTGTGATCACCTTTTAAACGATCTTAAATCTGAAGGCTCCTCACCAGGTGCATTGAGCTGTATTGATCTCAGTTGATAAACATAGGCTCAACACAAGACTATAAAAACGATTGCTGTCTATGTGCTCTGTTTATAACTCAAAATGGGCAGAGCAGGAGCGCAAAACCTGGGAACTTGGTGCAGGGATGGCGGAGAACTGTGTCTGTGTCCCGACTCCCCAAAGGAATGGAACCAAGCAAACATTCATTGATGGGCACTGGTAGGCTACATTGATGGGTGCTGGTGAGGCTGCATTTGATGGGCGCTGGAAGGCTGCATTAATGGGCCCTGGTGAGGCTGCATTAATGGGCCCTGGTGAGGCTGCATTTGATGGGCGCAGGTGGGCTGCATTTGATGGGCGCTGGTGACGCTGCATTTGATGGGCACTGGTAGGCTGCATTGATGGGCGGTGGTGAGGCTGCATTTGATGGGCACTGATGAAGCTGCATTTGATGGGCACTGGTAGGCTGCATTTGATGGGCACTGGTAGGCTGCATTGATGGGCGGTGGTGAGCCTGCATTTGATGGGCACTGGTAAGGCTGCATTTGATGTGCGCTGGTAGGCTGCATTAATGGGAGCTGATGAGGCTGCATTTGATGGGTGCTGGTAGGCTGCATTAATGGGCACTGGTGAGGCTGCATTTGATGGACGCAGGTGAGGCTGCATTTGATGGGCACTGGTAGGCTGCATTGATGGGCAGTGGTAAGGCTGCATTTGATGGGCACTGGTAGGCTGCATTTGATGGGCACTGGTAGGCTGCATTGATGGGCGTGGTGAGGCTGCATTTGGTGGGCACTGGTGAGGCTGCATTTGATGGGCACTGGTAGGCTGCATTTGATGGGCACTGGTAGGCTGCATTGATGGGCGATGGGGAGGCTGCATTTGATGGGCACTGGTAGGCAGCATTGATGGGTGCTGGTGAGGCTGCATTTGATGGGCACTGGTGAGGCTGCATTTGATGGGCGCTGGTGGGCTGCATTTGATAGACACTTCATTAAAAAAGTGGGGTATACATGGGTAGGGCAAAAGGGGTAGAGTCAAGGTGGAGCCAGGCGGGGGCCGCAAAATTAGGTTCCGCCTAGTGTGTCCAAAATCCTTGCACCAGCCCTGGCTAGGAGAGGGGGATGAAGAAGTGGATTTGGGTGGGGAGGAAGCCAAGAAGGATTTGTGCCGGGGGGAGTACTTTAGAGGGGATTGTGCTAGGAGGGGGGATTTAGGGGGGCTTGTGCTAGGAGGCAGAATTGGGGGGAATTTATGCTAAGAGGAGGGATTTGGGGGAGAGGATTTGTGCTAGGGTGAAACATTTTGGGGGAAAGAGGATGTGTGCTAGGAGGGGTGAAATAGAACTACAGGTGAAGTTTCATTTTTTTGGGTGGGGGGGGAGTAGCTGGCCTTGTCCAGGGCACAAAAGTACCAGCCCTATGCAGACCCAGGAACTCAGCACAAGAATGGTGGGAACCCCACTAAGACAGCTAAAAACTGGTGCCATGCCAATGGAACCAGGGCTATGCTAGCACCATCAAATGGGAGGTCAATCACCCACAAGCTCCTAATGATCTGGAAGCCTAGGGTTCCATTTAACTCTGGTTAAGAATAGCTGGTTTAGCACATTCAGTACCAAATAGCACCGACTGGCTCCAAGTCACACTGCAGATGTTAGATGTTGCCCAGCATGCTGGAAATGTACTTAGGCACAGTAGGTGTGCAGAGCCTAAAACTCAAGACAGGACCTTACCAACAGATGCCCCATAAGATAGAGGGGTTTACCAGGTGGCTTAGCTCTCCAACGTCTACTAGACATGTGCAATTCGTTTCGTTTTTTTTTCGTTTTTCGTTTTTTTTCGTTATTTTCATTTGTTCGTTTTCGTACGAATGAACGAATCGTTCGAATCGTACGAATCCGAATAACGAATCGTTTGAATCCGATTAACGAATCATTCAAATCGCACGAATCCGAAAAACAACGAAAATCAGAAAAAAACGAATTAGAAACAACGAATGTACTAATGAAGAAAATCCGAAAAACGAAAACGACCCAAAAAAATTTGTACATTCGTAACTTTTTTTTTTTGTTGAATTGGTAATTTTCCGTGTCCCTTACAATGGTGCTGCTAAACGTGCTTCGAATGGATTGAACGAAAAAATTCGTACATTCGTAACTTTTTTTTTTCGATTCGTAACTTTTTTTTTTTTTCGATTCGTAACTTTTTTTTTCGATTCGTAACTTTTTTTTTTTTCGATTCGTAATTTTCCGTGTCTCTATTGAACAAAAAAATTCGTACATTCGTAACTTTTTTTTCGATTCGTAACTTTTTTTTTTTCGATTCGTAACTTTTTTTTTCGATTTGTAAATTATTAAAATGTAATAATAGCATACACATTACATAAAATTATGAATTATGCTCCGATTACGAATCTACGAATGTTACGAGTGTTACGAATGTACGAATAAATACGAATGCGTTCGAAAATTAAACTAACGAAAAAACGAATCAACGAAAAAATAACTCTTACGAATGTACGAATCGTTACGAATACGAACACCGACGACTTACGAATGTACGAATCGTTCCGAATCAACGGAAACGAAAAAAACAAAACGAAAAAATAAGAATTTTTTTCGGAAACGAAAAAAACGAAACGAAAATAAACAAATTTTTTTGTGGTGCACATGTCTAACGTCTACCAAACACTGAAATATCAGCCTTGAGTGGAATTCTCCTTTAAGTTGAACACCTATCTATACAAATATGAAAATATAAAAATTTCCATTTACAGACCTTTTTTTTAGGTGTTTTTCTGTGAAATGGACACAGCCACCTCCGTTCCCAGTTACCTCGCATCTTTACTGAAGACGTAATCCCCATGGTCCTTGATGCTTCCAGGCACAGAAGGGGTTAATCCTCTGACTGATGATAGCGCAAGGTGAAAATATCCATCAAAGAGAGACATGACACGAAGAAATGTCACCCAAATGTTACCTCCAGACCTGCTATTTTCTGTCAGCACTGCAATCCATTCTAATCTCCATGTTCCGACGTAATAAGTACCCTGCTCCAGTAATAACGGGCACTGTCATCCTGCGGGAGAGAGATGCACGCCGCTCCCTCCCCGTCACAAATGTCACATATTCCAAGCACTCCAACAAAGGAGAAAACAAAGTGGGCTTTTCTTCTTTATTCTTCTTATTCCATGTTATGCTTTATTAAATTCACGTGACTGTTGGAGTGGTTAAAGGGCGGCTCAGCGGAACCTACAATCTGCTGGAAGTGAAAGGGCCAAATCCGGCGGCGGTTTGTTCACAGAGCACTTTTTTCTTCTTCTTTGTAGCGCCCTGGGGTTTAGTCAGGGAGCTCCTTACAAATGTACTTGCCAGGAATAGTTACCCTGGTCAATTGTTAGCGATCCATTGACTTCTGCCTAAGTTTGGCCTTGTTACACTTTTCTCTTCTACCGCTAGTTGGCCGGGTACTTGGTGGTACTAGATACGAGAAGGGCAACCTAAGGTCAGGTTATGGGTATATGGGGTATATCCAGGGGCGGACTGACCATTTGGCCACTCGGGCACTTCCCGAGGGCCCCGGGTCACTAGGGGGCCCCATCAGGGTTTCCAGCCTCAGTAAAACCAGGGACAGTATGTAAACATCTGTGTTTTTTTTTTACATCTGTCTCTGAAATGTCCCTTACCGACATCCTTATGGTCTAAAAATCCAGAGATTATAGCTGCCCCACCTCTCCAGTACCTTCTCAGCCAATAGAAACACGTCTGTGTATACTGTGTGTACATGTATGTGTATACTGTGTGATTGTATACTGTGTGTGTGTTTGTGTATACTGTGTGACCCCATAATCTCCGATTGCCTGGGGGCCTCATAATCTCCTATTGCCCGGGGGCCCCATAATCTCCTATTGCTCGGGGGCCCCATGAGTCGTCAGTCCGCCCCTGGGTATATCAGCCAATGGGCAGGGGTTTTCTTGAATCCCTTGGCCTGCTGGGAGAACCTATATATCGGGTGAGGTTAGGTGATCTGTGTTCTGTGCCACATGGACGGCTGTCTGGGTGGACGTGTGTCATACGCCCCGGGCTGCTAGGCTGGAGATTGGGCCTATCCCGGGGGGGACTCTGGTTGCCGGGATGTGTGAGGGCCTATCCAGAAGTAAGAGTGCAGCGCAGGGTTGGGATTGTGGCTTGCAGTTCAGAGAACCTGTCTTGGTTGGAGATGGAAGGAAAGCTGTCGCCACTAAGGGACCAACCACCTTTACCAGGGACTATAGTGAGTAACTGAAGCAGGTACCGGAGCCGCATTCTCACCGAACGGGCACGGTGGAGAATCTGGAAACTTCAGGCGGTGATCAAGTCAGGGACCCAGCCAGCGGAAGTGACGCTTGCAGAGAAGCCTTGTGAGTCAAGCCAGGGACTGAGCCGGTTAGCAGGGGTGAAGCTTGAGAAGTATCTGGAGTGCCAAGCTAGGGGCCCAGCAGGGAAGCGTGGGTGATGCTTGAGGGAGATACCATCACAAAGCTTTGAGGAGCTCCAGGGATTCAGAGTCAGTGAATCAGAGGGTCCAGTGAGAGATCGGGAGCTCAAGGGGCTGAAGAACTACAAGGAGAAGTTGTAGCAAAGCAAAGAGGACTGTAACGATTTGTGTTAGGAACTGTTTAAGTACTGTTGCCATAGGAGACAGCAATCATTTGCATATCCTTTGCAAGTATGCTTTGCATACTAGCTCATTATGCCTTTGTCTTGCAGGTGTTATTTTTTTTGTTTTTTTTTCAAAGTGGGTTTACAACCACTTTAAGGGTGTCCTGGTCCTAACCCTCTTTCCCCTTCAAAATATAAAAAGGACTGTTAAGAGAAATAAAACCCCTTTTACATCCAAGAAGTGTCTGATGCCCAATAACTTTATCCACCTTGTACCCACTATGCCTCACAACCCACCACATACAGAAGAATGTCAGCTATCTTTGGCCCTGAAGGTTCTCATTAGACTGGACAAGGCCAAAGACTTTGCTACATCTTGAAAATATTTGTTAAGGAAATTGTAGTGATTTTCTATGGAATTATAGATAATCAGTAATTGTACAGCCACTTGTAGCCCAGCGATTGAGTTTGTGCAGAGGCAAGATCGTCAACGATAAACGCTCTGTGCTCACCTCTATGGCTTTAAATCTCTGAAAGAGAATGATTTGTAGTAAACCAACCCAGAGCTGTAGCACAAGTTTAACTTGTAGCAATGATAAATGGGTCTTAGTGACCAATTGATGGCGACTCTAGAAATTGAGATCGCAAGTTTATGTATGGCAATTTTTTTTTGTTACCACCTGGTAGTCCCCTCTATCTTATGGTTCAGCTTGGTGTATAAGTATTTACAGTAATACCTCGGATTGCGAGTAACGTGGTTTACAAGCGTTTTCGAAATACGAGCTATTATTTTTTTTCAATCCGGACTCGGTTTGCGAGCGTTATCTCGCAGAACGAGCAGGATTCAAGCCTCTGGGGTATGGAGTACCGCATTTGGCCAGAGGTGCGGGGGTGCCAGTGACAATCGGATACACTCTGGAACGGAGTGTTTCCGGGTGTCTCCGAGCCTCTTCGAGTGTCTCCGAGTGCATCCGATTGGCTCCAAGTGTTTCCAAGTGTCACCGGCACCCCCCCCCCCACATCTGGCCACAATAGCAGTCACTGTGGAACGAGCTATCTGAGTTTCCATTGACTCCTATGGGGAATATCGCTTTGATATACGAGTGCTTTGGATTACAAGCATTCTTTTGGAACAAATTATGCTCTCAATCCAAGGTACCACTGTATGTGCCACCTGGGAGATCCATGTGGAAGCTGGAAATCAATGTAGTGTTCTCTGAGTGGATGAGGTGGAGATTTCCACTTTGAATAATCTGTGGATGCTTTTTATTCATTCATAGATTTAGAATAATAAGATAGATATAGATAGATAGATAGATAGATAGATAGATAGAGTCATGTAAATATAAAATATTGCAGGTCAATTAACTAGATGATGAGATTCTAAAGCTCAAGCCAGAGCAGTGACTTCTCCCACCTATTCTACCCCTCCCCAGAATAG
Source organism: Lithobates sylvaticus (assembly GCA_028564925.1). NCBI lineage: Eukaryota > Metazoa > Chordata > Amphibia > Anura > Ranidae > Lithobates > Lithobates sylvaticus. The sequence goes on from CM053038.1 coordinate 69,698,571, forward strand.
TGGCTCCTCCCACCACCCTTCAGAGCATTGACAGCTCCCACCCTCTCCATAGCAGTGATTGCTTCAATTCACCCCTCCATAGTAGTGACTCCTTCCATCTTCCTCCCCCCCTGGAGCAGTGGATCCTCCTACATACCCCCCCCCCCCCCCCCCCTCCATAGTAGTTACTCCTCCCACCTCCCTCCTCCTGTACAAATCCAAAGTTTCAATCAGATAGATTTTAAATTGAAAAAGATATATAAGATAGATAGACAGACAGACAGAATATTGCAGGTGAATAAACCAGAAGGTGGAGCTTGTAGACCTTTTTAATATTTCCTTAGCACCCTTGTTAAAAAAAAAAAAATCCTTGTGTACACAGAGGTCTATAGCTCAAGATGAGATTATAAGGCTTAAGCCAGAGCAGTGACCCCTCTCACCTATTCGACCCCTCCCCAGAGTAGTGACTCCTCCTACCAACCTTTATACTAGATAGATAGATAGATAGATAGATAGATAGATAGATAGATAGATAGATAGATAGATAGATAGATAGATAGATTTGTGTAAATATAAAATATTGCAGGTGAATAAACCAAAAGGTGGAGCTTTTGAAGGTCTTTACATTTCCTTAGAACCTCTGTTAAAAAAAAATCCTGGTGTACACAGAGTTCTATAGCTCAAGCTAAGATTATAAAGCTTGAGCCAGAGCAGTGACTCCTCCCACCTATTCTACTCCTCCCCAGAGTAGTGAGTCCTCCCGCTACCCTTAATAATAGATAGATACCAAACAGATTGAGATAGAGTGATAGACAGATATGACTAAAATAATTTTTGTAGCTGTTTTTGGCCACCCTTTCCATAGCTGAGAGTAAATCTGGGGCAGGGAACATAATCCTCATTGAGGTAATGGGGGTTTTCCATGTTCTGCTCCTGCATGAGCTTTGCTGTAAGTCCTCATGTTTTCTTTCTGTGAGGGACCCCATATAATGTACAGTATACTGAGTTTATGAAGGTTCTGGGTTAGTACATTGGTTGCTCTCTCTCTTTCTCTCTCTGTATGAATTGGTAATATGTAGTGATTTCAGCTGTCTAATATTATAAAATCCTGTGTTTTTATTTTGGCGGAGCTCTCCTTTAACTCCATGCATCCTTTCACTTCCTTGATTTTGTCTATGCGGTCGTACGGCGGTCATACGGCAGGCATTCTTTCCCCCGACACAATCAATTAGCCTCCCCTGAGATGTAATTATCTCTGGATTGCTGAGCCCATTATGAGAATTTTAGAATAAAAATGTTTTATCATCACTCGATAAATTCCTCCATTTAATGTGAAATGACATCGAGTCCCCTTCCCCTGTCTCCCCCCCTCCGCGCCCGGCTGGGTGATCGGTGTCATTGCATTTGTTGGGCAGCTGTGAGGTTGCCGATCGTCTTTGAGGCCGTCGGGGCTAGAAAACAAACTTGATCTCTGTGTTAAATCGTTGTTTCATTTGTCCCTTTGCTGATGCCAATGGCACACTTGTGACATGGGGGTCACCAAGAACCGCATTGTGTGTCACTGCGAACAGAGAGGGCATTGTTCTCCAGGGAGAGGAGTGGCTGCCTGGGGGGGCAGATGGGGGAATCATGACATAGATACAGAGAAAACATAGACAAGTGACTGCAGAAAAAAGACTGAATGGTCCATGGAGTCTGATCCAATTGTTTTTTTAACTTTTTAAAAAAAAGATACATTGTGACAGCGGTGTGAAAACATTGTTACAGCGAAGGGAGAGGACTTGCCTTCCTACGGAGACAGCAAAGGGAGAGGACTCACCGTTCTACAGAGACAGCGAAGGGAGAGGACTCACCTTCCTCCAGAGACAGCGAAGGGAGAGGACTCACCGTCCTACAGAGACAGCGAAGGGAGAGGACTCACCGTCCTACAGAGACAGCGAAGGGAGAGGACTCACCGTCCTACAGAGACAGCGAAGGGAGAGGACTCACCGTCCTACAGAGACAGCGAAGGGAGAGGACTCACCGTCCTACAGAGACAGCGAAGGGAGAGGACTCACCGTCCTCCAGAGACAGTGAAGGGAGAGGACTCACCGTCCTACAGAGACAGCGAAGGGAGAGGACTCGCCTTCCTCCAGAGACAGCGAAGGGAGAGGACTCCCCTTCCGACAGAGACAGCAGAGGGAGAGGACTCTCCATCATACAGAGTAAGCGAAGGGAGAGGACTCATCTTCCTACAGAGACAGCGAAGGGAGAGGACTCCTTGTCCTACAGAGACAGCAAAGAAAGAGGACTTGCCGTCCTAGAGAGACATCGAAGGGAGAGAACTCACCTTCTGACAGAGACAGCGAAGGGAGAGGACTCTCCATCCTACAGAGTAAGTGAAGGGTGAGGACTCGCCTTCCTACAGAGACAGCGAAGGGAGAGGACTCCTTGTCCTACAGAGACAGCAAAGAAAGAGGACTTGCCGTCCTAGAGAGACAGCGAAGGGAGAGGACTCTCCATCCTACAGAGTAAGTGAAGGGAGAGGACTCGCCTTCCTACAGAGACAGCAAAGGGAGTGGCCTCGTCATTCTACAGAGACAGCGAAGGGAGAGAACTCTCTGTCCAACAGAGATAGCGAAGGGAGAGGACTCTCCATCATACAGAGTAAGCGAAGGGAGAGGACTCATCTTCCTACAGAGACAGCGAAGGGAGAGGACTCCTTGTCCTACAGAGACAGCAAAGAAAGAGGACTTGCCGTCCTAGAGAGACAGCGAAGGGAGAGGACTCACCTTCCGACAGAGACAGCGAAGGGAGAGGACTCTCCATCCTACAGAGTAAGCGAAGGGAGAGGACTCGCCTTCCTACAGAGACAGTGAAGGGAGAGAACTCAGCATTTTACAGAGACAGCGAAGGGAGAGGACTCGCCTTCCTACAGAGACAGCGAAGGGAGAGAACTCCTCGTCCTACAGAGACAGCAAAGAAAGAGGACTTGCCATCCTAGAGAGACAGCGAAGGGAGAGGACTCGCCTTCCTCCAGAGAAAGCGAAGGGAGAGGACTCACCATCCTACAGAGACAGCGAAGGGAGAGGACTCACCTTCCTACAGAGAAAGCGAAGAGAGATGACTCCCCATCCTACAGAGACAGCCAAGGGAGAGGACTCATCATCCTACAGAGACAGAGAAGAGAGAGGACTCGCCTTCCTACATAAAAAGCGAAGGGAGATGACTCCCCTTCCTACAGAGACAGCCAAGGGAGAGGACTCGCCTTCCTGAAGAGACATCCTACAGAGATAGTGAAGGGAGAGGACTCACCCTTCTACTGAGATATCGAAGGTAGAGGACTCGCCTTCCTCCAGAGGCAGCAAAATGAGAGGACACGTCATCCTACAGAGACAGCAAAGTGATTGAACCCTCCACCCTACAGAGACATCGAAGGGAGAGGACTCACTGTCGTACAGAGACAGTGAAGGGAGAGGACTTGTCTTCCTACAGAGACAGCCAAGGGAGAGGATTCGCCTTCCTACAGAGACAGCAAAGGGAGTGGACTCGCCTTCCTACAGACACAGCGAAGGGAGAGGACTCCGCATCCTACAGAGATAGCAAAGAGAGAGGACTTGTCTTCCTACAGAGACAGAGAAGAGAGAGGACTCGCCTTCCTACAGAGAAAGCGAAGGGAGATGGCTCCCCGTCCTACAGAGACAGCAAAGGGAGAGGACTCGCCTTCCTACAGAGACAGCGAAGGGAGAGGACTCGCCTTCCTACAGAGACTGTGAAGGGAGAGGACTCGCCTTCCTACAGAGACAGCAAAGGGAGATTACTCCCCTTCCTGAAGAGACAGCAAAGGGAGAGGACTCACCTTCCTCCAGAGACAGCAAAGGGAGAGGACTCGCCTTCCTACAGAGATAGAAAAGACATTGGACTTGCCATCCTACAGAGACAGTGATGGGAGAGGACACCCCATCCTACAGAGACAGTGAAGGGAGAGGATTCGTCTTCCTACAAAGACAGCCAAGGGAGAGGACTCGTCTTCCTACAGAGACAGCGAAGGGAGAGGACTCGCCTTCCTACAGAGACAACCAAGGGAGAGGAATGGCCTTCCTCCAGAGACAGCAAAGGGAGAGGACTCGCCATCTTACAGAGACAAAAAAGGGATTGGACTTGCCATCCTACAGAGACAGTGATGGGAGAGGACACCCCATCCTACAGAGACAGTGAAGGGAGAGGATTCGTCTTCCTACAAAGACAGCCAAGGGAGAGGACTCGCCTTCCTACAGAGACAGCAAAGGGAGAGGACTCGCCTTCCTCCAGGGACAGCCAAGGGAGAGGACTCGCCATCCTACAGAGACAGCCAAGGGAGAGGACTCGTCTTCCTACAGAGAAAGCGAAGGGAGAGGACTCGCCTTCCTACAGAGACAGCAAAGGGAGAGGACTCGCCTTCCTACAGAGACAGCAAAGGGAGAGGACTCGCCTTCCTCCAGGGACAGCAAAGGGAGAGGACTCGCCATCCTACAGAGACAGCAAAGGGATTGGACTCGCCATCCTACAGAGACAGCAAAGGGATTGGACTCGCCGCCCTACAGAGACAGCAAAGGGAGAGGACAGAGATAGCGAAGGTAGAGGACTCGCCATCCGACAGAGACAGCAAAGTGATTGAACTCGCCTTCCTACAGAAACATTGAAGGGAGGAGAGGACTCCCCTTCCTACAGGGACTGCGAAGGGAGAGGACTCACGATCCTACAGAGACAGTGAAGGGAGAGGACTCGTCTTCCTAAAGAGACAGCCAAGGGAGAGGAATCGCCTTCCAACAGAGACAGCCAAGGGAGAGGACTCGCCTTCCTACAGAGACAGCAAAGGGAGATGACTCCCTTTCCTGAAGAGACAGCAAAGGGAGAGGACTCGCCTTCCTCCAGAGACAGCAAAGGGAGAGGACTCGCCATCCTACAGAGACAACAAAGGACTCGCCGTTCTACAGAGACAGCAAAGAGAGAGGACTCGCCTTGCTACAGAGATAGCAAAGGTAGAGGACTCGCCTTCTTCCAGAGGCAGCAAAGTGAGCGGACTCGCCATCCTACAGAGACAGCAAAGTGATTGAACTCGCCGTCCTACAGAGACATCGAATGGAGAGGACTCCCCTTCCTACACAGGGATTGCAAAGGGAGAAGCCTCACCGTCCTACAGAGACAGTAAAGTGAGAGGACTCGTTTTCCTACAGAGACAGCCAAGGGAGAGGACTCACCTTCCTACAGAGACAGCGCAGGGAGAGGACTCACCTTCCTACAGAGACAGCGCAGGGAGAGGACTCACCTTCCTACAGAGACAGCAAAGGGAGAGGACTCCCCATCCTACAGAGACAGCAAAGGGAGAGGACTCACCTTCCTTAAGAGACAGCAAAGGGAGAGGACTCGCCTACTTACAGAGACAGCAAAGGGAGAGATCTCGCCTTGATACAGAGAAAGCGAAGGGAGAGGACTCACCGTCCTACAAAGACAGCAAAGAGAGAGGACTTGCCATCCTACTGAGACAGTGAAGGGAGAGGACTTGCCTTCCTACAGAGACAGTGAAGGGAGAGGACTCGTCTTCCTGAAGAGGCAGCAAAGGGATTAGACTCACCTTCCTTAAGAGGTGGGTTAACTACTGGGTCGTCAGACGCATTGAGGACTACAAAAGAATGGTGCGCGTCCACACACAGCCTTGGCATATAGTGAACTCCTCTTGTTAAAAAATGGCTTCAGGTTGGTCTCCTACCCACAGTAGAATGCCCTCTAACATGCTTTGCCCTGTAGGTGCTTAATCAGCACTATGGGGTTGATTTACTAAAGGCAAATAGACTGTGCACTTTGGAAAGTGCAGTTGCTCCAGAGCTTAGTAAATGAGGTAAAGTTTCACTTTGTAAAAAGTACCCAATCATGTGCAAGGAAAATTAAAAAACAGCATTTTTGCTTGCACATGATTGGATGATGGAAGTCAGCAGAGCTTCTGCTCATTTACTAAACTCTGGAGCAACTGCACTTTACACAGTGCACAGTCTATTTGCCTTTAGTAAATTAACCCCTAAGGGTCTATGGGGCTAAACATGACAGAGGGGGTTATCTTGTCAGTAGGAGACCAAAGGTTTCAGCTTGGTTACAATAGTTCATGGCCTAGTATAGTTTGGGGAAGGGAAGTATTACTTAATGGCCAGAGTGGAAAAGTTTCCAATTATAATTTAGACACTGTGTGAATAATTCTGCAATTGTCAGTATTACCCAGGCATCCATTTTTGGGAAGTGTGTTTGTTGGGGGGGGGGGGGGGGGTAATATCGATGTTTATGAAAATGTTACTAAATCTTTTGACATGAACCATCTAGCGGAGGCTTACTCCCCACCCTTCCCAGTAACAGTAAGTGTTGGCTCAGCACTACGTCTCTCTAATGTTCGCACATACTAGTTTAATTTAGATAAGTCTCTCCTTATAAACAACATTCCACATCCAGCCTGTCCCAAATGACGGTCTGGAATGTGCAGAAGAATAGAAAAGGAAGCTTACAAAACTTTCCTGCGCTTAATTCAATCAACGTGAGTGTTCGGCGGCAAACATTACTGGGAAGGGTAATGGAGACATCACAAACCATGTTATTTTACCATGTGTTAACAGCCACATAAAACCCGCAGCTCAATGTCACTGTCTTATCTGGAAAATTAAACAAGAGAAAAAAGTTTGGCACAACAAAAACTCATCTGGATGTAATCGACAGCCTTAGATCAGTCCTCTTCTAGAGGCTCCATCAAACTGAAAACTTCATCCATCTCCTTCTAATGTTTCACCCAGAAAAGGGTTGTTAATGAACCTGGGCCATTAAACAATCTCCAACAAGAGGATTTTTTTACTCACACTGTTTAATCAAGGAGGGAAGTGGTTTTATAATTTGGCCTTCGCCATTGTGGCCCCTCAACAATGGCAGGTATTGGATGATCAGAGGGATTGTATATGTGTGATGTGTCATTTGTACATCAATTGTAGACTAAATGTTTCTGGGGAAGAAGGGATTGCGATGTTAATGCTTTGAAAATTAAGGACTTTGTAAGTAGTCATGATGTTGTTTCTTTAGGTTAGGAGTGAAGGTACAAACTCCTGGAAGACAAAGAGTCTACATCTTATATTATCATTTCTAAGATCCCTACAAGGAAGTTTAGATTTTCCTGTGGGACACTTCCAGGATGCAACGTGAATTGAAATTGAAAATCCACACCACTACTAAGAGATCCAGATAGCCCCCCTCCCGCAGAACACCACCCCATGTTGTAGGCATGTGGTTTGGTTTAGGAGGGGGTGGGGCGCTCGCTCATTCCCCTACTTTCCTGGCCTGCTGGGCTGCATGCTCGGATAAGGGTCTGAAATGGATTTTGGGGGGCCCCCTACACCAATTTATTGGCCTGGAGTTCCACTTAAAATCCATACCAGACCTAAGGGCCTGGTATGGATTTTGGGGGGACGCCATGCCATTTTCTTGTTGCAGTGGGATCCCCTTAAAAAAACGATACCAGACCTGAAGGGCTTGGGGGGAGGGGGGGTTTGGCAGCAGATAAGTCATGGTTGTTAAGGATGCCGTGGCCGCCCACTCCTTAATAAAAAAATGGAAAAAGTCAATGTGCACAACTATTCACTTCACCAAAGTCAATACTTTGTAGAGCCACCTTTTGTGGCTATCACAGCTCCAAGTCGCTTTGGCTCTCTATGAGCTTGCCACATCTTACCACTGGATTTTTGCCCATTCCTCCTTGCAAAACTGCTCTTTTAAGTGGGGTGGTTTTTTTTTTAAATTGTTTGGTGCCTTTTTTTTTTTTTATTTATAATAATACAACAGTTACAGAGTAGTATATCACATTTTACATAAGATATGGCGTTTTAACTTCGGATGGTACAATAAGAGGATATAAGGAATAGAACAAGGCCACAAAGAGAAACAAAAACAAAACAGGTGGCATAAAAGTATATCTAAGAGTCCTTAACGGCAAATGTAAGGTTTAATGTTCACTGCTTCCAAAAGTGGATCATTTAAGTAGGATGTCCATTACATTAACCTATTATCGCATAAATTAAAGTGGTTGAATAGAGTGCAAATAATGTATTTATGAGGAACAGGCTGTTCAGTATTTGGCGCTAGTGGGTATTAGGGGGGGGGGGGGGTCCGAGTCAAGGGAGTATATTGAGTCATCCCAATTCTTCCAGATCTTATCAAACAAGGGTAGTTTATCATCGATCTTTGCAGTCATATGTTCCATTCTGCGTATTTCTGTGGTTATTGTAAGGAGGTGGTGGAGAGTGGGTGGGGAGGGAGATAACCATTGTCTAGGGATGGCTCTCTTTGCTGCCAGTAGTATAAAAGATCCGAGTTTTTGTAGTGGTCTGGGGATTCCCGGGAAAGGAAGGCCTAGCAGAAAGTGTATAGGGGTTCTCTGTATCGTGCTGGAAAGGAGCGATTGTAACATCTTGTGAACTTCAGTCCAATAAGGGTCAAGAATAGGGCATTCCCAAAAGATATGAATATGGGTACCTACTGCCTGTCTACATCTCCAGCATAAATTGGGGACAGATGAGTTTTGAGCATGGAGTATGTCTGGGGTTCTATACCAGAAAAATAATATTTTGATGGCAGTTTCTTTATGGGTTACGCATCGTGATATTTTTGAGGTGGATTCCCATATTTTACCCCAGTCTATTAGTGAGATTGGGTGGTTTAATGCTCGAGACCATTTCTTCATATAGTTATGCGTTAAATCTGTTAAAGGAGGGGTTTCGTGCAGCATCTTGTATATAGAAGATATTAGTTTAGCTTCATATGGACCGTCAGCACATAACATTTCAAAAGCTGTGGGTTTTTCTAAAGTGAGGGAGGGAGAGCCGGAGAGGAAATAGTGTTTGAATTGTAGGTAAGAGTATTCTAGGGAAGTGGGGAGGTCGTGTTTCTTTTGTAGTTCCTTGAAGGTGTAGAGTTTACGGGATGCGGGGTGTACCAAGTGTCGCAACTGAAAGACTCCTGCTTGCGTCCATGGAAGGGTGCGTGTATAAGACATTCCATCTGGAATGTCCGGGTTGAATAAAACATTCTGCAAAGGGGAGCATAATGAGGATAAGGCAAACCGTTCAGCGCACTTCTTCCAGATGGATAGGGAAAAAAGCATCGGGGCTAGACATAGGGACCTCAGTTGGGGCATAAATTTGTTGGAAGCTGGCCATAGTAAGTAGCACAGGTGTACTGGGGCAGTGATACTCATTTCTATTTCAGCCCATCTGCTGGGAGCTTTTCTAGAGGTCCAGGTGGCCATTGCCCTAAGGTGTGAGGCGTAGTAATATTTAATGATGTCTGGAGCAGCTAGTCCGCCTTTGGACCTGAGGGCAAAGACCACCGATTTAGCGATTCTATGGGACGCATTATTCCAAATAAATTGTAGGAATTTCCTCTGGAGGTTTTTCAGCTGCGACATTGGAACTGTGATTGGGAGGGTTTCAAACAGATAAAGCAGTTTGGGAAGAATTGTCATTTTGAGGACATTGATCCTGCCAAGGAGAGATATAGGGATGGAGGACCAGAGATTAAGAAGTCTTGTTATTTCCGAGAACATGGGGGAAAAGTTGGCCTGATAGAGGGAGGAGTATGAAGGAGTTAAGTGTATGCCCAGATATTTCAGTGAGGATGTGCACCATCTATATTTATATGTAGATTGTAGGGAAGAGAGTATATCTGGTGGTATGTTTATGGGAAGGGCTTCTGTTTTCGACTGATTGATTTTAAATCCCGAAATGGAGCTGAAGGAGGATAATATATCGTGTAGAATAGGCAAGGTGGAGTCTGGGCGAGTGAGAGTTAGCAAGATGTCATCAGCAAAAAGCGATAGTTTATAGTCAAGTCCTCGCAGTGGAATCCCCCGTACGGCAGGGTGGTCTCTGATAGCGACCGCTAATGGTTCAAGACTTAATATAAATAATAGGGGAGACAGGGGGCATCCCTGTCTCGTTCCATTACTAAGAGTGAACCTCTGTGATGTAAAGGAGGATAGTTGGACTTGGGATGTGGGGAATGAGTATAAAGCTTGTAGGGCTTGTATAAAGGGACCAGAAAATCCAAACTTTTGTAGGACCGCAAACATGAACGGCCAGCTTAAACGGTCGAATGCTTTTTGGGCATCTAGGCTCAGCACTATGGTGGGTTGTTTGGTCTTATTCACCAAGTCTATTAGGTCAATGGTCCTCCTCGTATTATCACCTGCGTGTCTTGTTGGGACGAATCCTACTTGATCTTTATGTATTAAGGTTTTTAACATGGGGGACAATCTGTTAGCTAATATTTTAGTGAAAATTTTATAGTCCGAATTTAGTAAAGCTATAGGGCGGTAGTTATCAGGGATGGCTGGGTCTTTACCTGGTTTGGGGATGACTGTTAGATTGGCGTGCATGAATTGTGGGTGTGGAACGGTACCTTTGAGGAGGGAGGTGTATAGGTTTTGGAGATGAGGGCTAAGGATCGGCAGAAAAGTCTTATAGTAGGAATATGGCAGACCGTCTGGACCTGGGGATTTGTGAGACGGGAGATTTTTAATCACTTCAGTTATTTCTGTGGAGTCTATTGGGGAGTTGAGTGAGGAAAGCTGGGTGGAGGAGAGGGTAGGTAGTCTAAGGGAGGACATGAAGCTTTCAAATTTAGCTTGAGAGAATTGGGTGTTCGGATCTGAGCTTAAACAGTTATATAATTGGTTATAGAAATTTCCGAACGTTTTGGTCATTGTCATGGGACAGTACGTGGGAGTGCCGTCTGGCTGTATCAAGTGGTCTGGTATTGATAGGTATGGTCTTGGTTTTAGCCTGTTAACTAACATAGTATGGGGTTTATTAGCATATTCGTAAAATTTTTGTCTGGCCCATAGCATGGATTTGGAGATTTTATTCATATCAAGTGTTTTGATCCTATTTCGGAGTGAGGTAACAGTTCTCAACTTTTCCACCGTGAGGGAAGCCAGGAGTTTCTTTTCTGCAGAGTAAAGTTGGGCAGTGAGGTCGGTTTTTATCTTTGCAGAATCTCGCTTTAAGCGTGAGCCTGTAGATATACATTCACCTGTAAAAAAGGCCTTGTGGGCTTCCCACAAGGTGGACACTTCAGAGACTGAACCCTCGTTTAGTTGAAAAAATTCAGTTAGTTTTTGTTCTAGGTGGGAATGGGATAGTGGGTTTTTTAGCATGGATTCGTTAAGGCGCCAGTGACAGGATTTTGGGGTAGTAGACGATAATAGTATATCGAGTTCAATGGGTGCATGATCCGACCAGGTGATGGGATTTATCTCGGATGATATAACGTAAGGGAGGAGGGGGGCAGTGACCAGAAAGTGGTCTAGCCTGGAATATACTTTGTGGGCATGGGAGTAAAAGGAATAGGTTCTTTGAGTGGGGTGTTTTACCCTCCATGTGTCAAAAAGGTTATGCGACCTTGTCAGCTGGCGGAAAGATGCTGATAATTTCTGGGAGGTGGGTTGCTGAGAGTTGTTAAAAAGGTTTTGTCTATCTCTGGTCGGTGACATGCACACATTAAAGTCGCCTCCTAATATCGTAAAGGGTTGGGAAAAGGGTTGCAGTTTTTCAAAGACTGAGTTCAAAAAATGAATTTGTCCCACATTGGGGGCGTAAATGTTTGCCAAAGAAAAATGTGTGTTCAGGTGATCACAATTCAGGAGAATGAAGCGACCGTGAGGGTCTAGGTAGGACGAAAGGACCCGTATAGGGCAGGAACGTTTAATTAGAATCGCTACCCCTGCTTTACCGGAGGGATCGGAGGCTATATAAGCCATCGGAAAATGTTTGGAAGCGAATTTGAAAGTTCCTTCAGATTTAAAGTGTGTCTCCTGAATCATGATCACCTCTGCATTGGAGGCCCTGAACTCCTTCAGAGCTTGCCATCGTTTCTTGATGGAGTTCAGACCCTTTACATTACATGAATATATCTTAAGAGCCATAATCTAATAGGGTTAGATAGCGCCATGGAAAACATTCTGCACAATATTTAAAGTATATGAACAACCATATATAGTAATATTTGGGTATAGGAATATACCGAAGTTGAGCAAGAAAACAACATTGAACAGTGGTTACCTGAAGTTGGTCAAAAAAAAGGTGACCTATAAATTGCGTTTTTAAACAGAACGCATGTGTATCAGAGGTAAAATCAGTTGCATAAAAATGAAAATAAAACATGTGGAGAAAATAAGGGAAAAAAACATGGGATGGGGGGATACACAAAACAAATAGAAAAAAAACAGAAAAGAAAATAAAAAGAACAAAAAAAATCTGTCGATGAGCCTGAAGGTAAAAAAAATTCAGGCTACCCAGGCCAAAGCCATGGGTCTCAGTGGAAAGCATGACGACTTGCGGGAGTCACCAAGTGAAGGGACGTGAGTCCCCATCTCTGCTTAAGAGGACTGCTCGGATTCGGAGCTAAAAAAGAAAAACATAAAGTAGTGCCAACGTGGGTATGTGCATGTAAAAAGGGAAATAAGATGAAAAAACATAAAAAAATCGAGGCAGTGGAGCCAAAATGGATCAAAAAGGAGATGAGTTTTCCAGCAGTTAATATGTGATGTAGTTCATCTCAACGGTGAAAGAACGTAGTTCCCAGTCCTTTTTAGGGGAAAGAGGACTGTCTTTCAATGGGGCCGTGTTCTAGGCCTAAGAGCATATTCTCTGGGGATGTTCCAGAGTGTAAAAAGGAGAAAGAAACCAAAGCCGGTTCCTGATGAGAGGGAGGGTCTCCTCAGGTCGGGAATCTGTGGGGATTAGGCCTCTGAGGTGTGGAGAAGTTTTTCTGCGAACGTCGCTGGATCGGGGTCCAGATCTTGGCTGGAGTGGTGAGGGGTTTCATATTTGGGATTGGAGCCTGAGTTTCTTCTTCGGGTAGCGGTGGGAGCCCTAGGTTGCGAATGAAGGATTCCCCTTCGTAGAGGTCTCTCAAGGAGTGTTGGACGCCATCTTTGGTCACTGACAAGCGAAAGGGGAAACCCCAACGGTATGGGATCTGATGGTTTTGCAGGTGTGTGGTGATCGGGCGAAAGCTGCGTCTTTTTGCTAAGGTGATTGGTGATAGATCACTGAAGATTTGAATTCTAGATTGTTTGAATTCAATACGGGATTTGTTGCGAGTAGCATTTGTCAGTGCTTCTTTGCTTTCATAAAAGTGGAAACGGACGATGACGTCTCTTGGGTTTGCATTAGGTGGTGGCTTCGGGGCTAATGATCTGTGTGCCCTGTCCAGGCGCCAATCTATGTCTGGTATATGGGGTGCCAGGGTAACGAAGAGGCCTAGGAGGTAGGGGCGGAGGTCTTTGTCACTAACCGTTTCAGAGATCCCTCTGATTCTTAGGTTCTGGCGTCTTTCGCGGTTCTCCAAATCTTCTTGCTGCATTTGAAGTTGAGAGACAGTGTGCTTCATGCTGGAGTTATCTTCTTCAAGGGCATGCATATATTGGGTTAGTTCATCGAATTTATTTTCGAGGGTGTCAGTACGTTCTCCTAGTTGATCAATTTCCCCCCTCAGCTCGTGTGCAATTTTACCCACTTCTTTAGCAATGCTGTGGGTTAGGTCATGTAAAAGCAAATTGAGCCTCGTGTCCAGTACTGCAATTGTCACTACATCTGTTGGAGTTTCAGATGTGTGTGGGGAGTGGGATCGAGGGGATTGTTGGGAAGGCTGGGAGTTGTTGTCCTCCGCGGCCTTGTTGCGTGGCTCTGTGGATGGCCTGGAAGCGTGCGCCGGGCCCAGTGAATCACTCGAGGCCAGGGATTGCGGCCTGTATAGAAAACGCTCCATACCTGAGGTAGGCCGCGATGGCGGCGGTGGAATAAAGCCTCTGTAGACGTGCTTTTTGAAGCCAACCTTCCCCATACATTGCCTGGGGGGTTCCGGCAGTCAGCGGTGTCGCTCCTATGTTAAGGGCTGCTCGTGTAGCTGCGTAGGAGCCGCGGATCGGGAGACGGGGACCGGAGCTCTTCCTTTACACGTCCGCCATCCCGCACGCCGCGCATGCGCTTAAGGTATAGGGATTTTTAAAGACTTTTAGTCTTATCATTCAGCTGGAAGGGTTTGGTGGTATTTTTGGTTGTTGGTTGTTGCTGAAATACGCAGGTCAACTTTTGCCTGCTGTTCCATTTTAAACTCACTAGTTAAGACATGCTGATACCATTAGTTCCAGAATTTAGAATTTGGTATCCTAAGTCGCTTCTCTAGCAGTCATTGTTTGTCTTGTAGATTTGCTGATATCTGTCATTTCTCTTGGCCATGATGCGCCCATCTGCACCCCCTTCCCCAGCAGATAAACACACTTAGCTTGGCACAGCTCCATTCTCTGGGATTTTCTTCTTACGATATAGATTTCTTGGTGTGGGCGTAATAAATGATATTATTCGCTTTCCCAGTCTGCAATTTGTTGGTATATGGAGAGGGCAGCGAGACCTACAGGCAGTAAATGAGCCATCAAATGAGATTCTAATTTACTATTCCTTTTTTTCTTCTCCCTGCACGTTGGACAAGAGACAGCGGCACGGCTTCTTTCTGTGTTAAATAATCTGGCTTCCATTATGATGCCAGTTTAGATTGAGGAACAGGAGATAAATGTCCCCAGGGACCCACTAGAGGTGATCTGAGTGTCGGGTCATCTTTTTCAACATGACTCTGGTGGATAAAACAATGTATACAATAAATATTCTATAGAAATGACAGCAGCCTGACAGTCTATAGAAGGAAACTAGAATTAGTTTTTTGGTCAGTTTTTTGCTTTTTATCATTTTTTTTTTGTATACAATGTTTGTTTTGTACAAACTTGAAATACATGGGGTTCCAGAGCATGGTGGAAGCTAAACAAGCTCCGCTGTAGTAGTTATCTCCTTATAGGAACTGGATCTCATTGAAACTTTGTATTCGTACAAGAGGAGGGAGATGGGAGGAGTAACTACTATGGAGGGTGGATTGAAGCAGTTACTGTTGTGGAGAGGGTGGGAGGTGTCAATGCTCTGAAGGGCGGTAGGAGGATCCACAAATCAGGGGAGTGCTAGAATAGATGGAAGAAGTCACTGCTCTGGCTTGAGCTTTAGAATCTCAGCTTGGGCTATAGAACTCTGTATACACCAGTTTTTTTTCAAAAGAGGTGCTAAGGGTGCACTGGGAATGTTTAAAAGACCTACAAGCTTCACCATCTAGTTTATTGATCTGCAATATTTTATATGTGCATCACTCTATCTATCTATCTATCTACCTATCTATCTTTCTATCTTTCTATCTATCTATCTATCATTGAAGCTTGCATAGGAAATTATTTCAGCTTTATTCAACTGCGTAATTTATCTCAGACCATAATAAAGAAAGCAAATGTGAATAAAACCAGCACTTGTTCCCTTTGAGATGTCAGTGGAAGTGCAGGAATGCTGGCCTGAGTGGCCTTGAAATATTTGTTTGTGACCACACAGAATGTTGATGGAAAAGGGACAAATAATGCCTGTGTTTAGGTGAGACGTACTAATGTTCTGATCAAATACCTTCCATCGTTCTTTGTTACTAGAACATTTTACCCAAATGGAACGGAAGTCTGTTTATTGTAGGCTGAAAGGATGAAAACAACATTGTCAATAGACAAAATACAGCGAACACCGTGGGGGGTTAAAAGAGCTGGTCCGGCTTTTGGAATAAAGGAGACAGCTAGGTATAGTGAGGGGTACAAGGATGGCACAGGTAAGCTAAGGCAGAGTGGTGAGCCTTGGGTGGGGTGGGGGTGACGAGATGAGCTCTGAAAGAGGGGGAATCTGTGAATGTGGGTGTAGAGGTGAGCTGAAATGGGAGTGGAGGGGTGGGCAGATATGAGCTGTGAGCAGGGGGAGAAAAACAGACAAGACAGAGGTGCAGGAGTGAGCCCTGGACAGGGAGTGCAGAGGTGAGCTGTGGAGAGAGGAGCAGAGGTGAGCTGTGGACAGAGGAGCAGAGGTGAGTTGTGGACAGAGGAGCAGAAGTGAGTTGTGGACAGGGGGTGCAGAGGTGAGCTGTGAACAGGGAGTGCAGAGGTGAGCTGTGGACAGGTGGTGCAGAGGTGAGCTGTGGACAGGGGGTGCAGAGGTAAGCTGTGGACAGGGGGTGCAGAGGTAAGCTGTGGACAGGGGGTGCAGAGGTGAGCTGTGGACAGGGAGTGCAGAGGTGAGCTGTGAACAGGTGGTGCAGAGGTGAGATGTGGACAGAGGTGCAGAGGTGAGCTGTGGATATGAGCTGAAATTGAGCGAGTGGGGAGGCAGCAGTGGAGGGGTGTGCAGATACGAGATGTTGAAATATGGGGGGGATGAAGAATGCAGAGGTGAGCTGTGGACAAGGGTGCAGAGGCGAGCTGTTGATGGGAGATACCAAAATGAGCTGTGGATGGGAGGTGCAGAGGCGAGCTGTGGATGGGAGATACAGGAATTAGCTCTGGACGGGAGGTGCAGAGGTGAGCTGTGACGGGAGGTGCAGAGGAGAGCTGTGAACTGGGGATGCAGAGGTGAGCTATGGATGGGGTCGGGGGTATTGTGTGGAGAGGTAAGCTGTGGATGGGGGTTGTAGAGGTAAACTGTTAACAGTGGTGCAGGGCTGAGCTGTGGACAGGTGGGTAGGTGAATTGTGAACAGAGGGTGCAGAAGTGAGCTGTGGATAGGGGTTGCATAAACAGTGGTGCAGAGGTGATCTGTGGAAGGGTGCATAGATGAACTGTGAACTGGGGGTGCAGAAGTGAGCTGTGGATGGGGGGAGCTGTGGACTAGATGCAGAATTGAGCTGTAGACAGGGATTCAGAAGGAAGCAGTGCATGAGGGGTGCAGAGGTGATTTGTGGACGGGGGGGTTCGAAGGTAAGCTGTAGACATGGGATAGGAGTGGCTCCTTTTGTATGTAAATTTCAGCTTTGGCTATAGAACTCTGTATATACTTGGATTTTTCAACAGAGGTGCTAAAAAGAGCCTGAAAATTTTAAAAATATATACAGTTTAAGCAGCCTGGAGAAGGAGCAGAGTGTTGTCATCCTATAACAGAAGAAGAACCTGAACAAGGACACTAAGCACCCTAACACCTATTTACCAGTACTAAGCTGGCTATCACTGGGGCCTGACTATAAGGTGGTGAACATGAAGTTGTCCCTTTAAAACTGTATCCAATGGACAGCTGATGAGTTGCTAAGTAAGGAGAGGTCTCTATAGGCATTAACTGTGGGCAGTAAGGGATTAGCCTGGGTTGTTCCACTCACCATTGCTGGTATTTACTGGATGCAGTCCCATACACTTGGTGGTCAGTTCTCCCAGAAGATTCAGCCCCCATTAACTCTCACTGGGTATAGGCACACATGGCAACAGGTCCCTTCAGCTTTGTGTCTCAGCACAGCAGGAGAACTTTCAGTGTCTATCTCTGGTCACACAGAACACCAAAAAGGGCACACTGGACTCCAAACAGGCTCTGGTCCCTCTGATGTAGTGTACAGACCCCATCAACAGAATTTCACTCTCTGGCTCTCCGCACTGGATTGCCCAGACTTCTGGTAAATTGCCAGAGAAAAGTTCTGCCCTCTCCTCCTCTGTATGCAGGGATTCCCGGTCCTTGTAGTTTGTCACCCCATAGCCTGGATTTGTGAAGTGCTCCTTTAAGGACTACATGTCCCATGATCCTTCTCCAGCCTTCTGCTACTGCCTGGTAGTGAACTTCCACAAAAATCTATTAAAACTTTTTCCTTGTCAGGTTTCCATATTTATTTGCAACTGTATGATCGTGAGACTTTTTGTTTAATTAAACTGAAACTTCAGTTTTTATTGAAATCGAAGGAACGTCCCCATTATTGGCTAGTGGGGGTTCTGGGTGGTAGTTTTTAAAGCAGTCATGTTGATCCCACACTGACCATTTTTACACCATTAATTACAATTATTTTCCAAACTGCTTACACGGCACTAAAACCTCCTCTGTCTTCTATTTTTTTAATTAAATTTAATTAGCAAGCGATTAGTTACTGTGTCTGAATTGGCAAAGTGTCAACGGTAAAGTTTGCCAGCCACAGGTGATGGAGAAGAATGGATTGTAGCAAAAGATGGATCCCTGCAGGGTTTACATACAATACAGGCACATCTTCTAACGCGTACACACGATCGGACTATCCGGCGGACTTAGTTCCGCGGACCAGAGTCCGCCGGACAATTCGCCCGTGTGTGGGCTCCGGTGGACTTTTTCTTCCCAAAAGTCCGGCGGACTTAGAAAGAAGTCTTGACTCAAAATTGTCCGCCAGACTCGGCAGTCCGGCGGACAATCTGCTCGTCTGTGTGCTAGTCCGCTGGACTTTTCAAGTGAACGGACTTGCCCACACACGGAGTAAAGTCCGTTCATTTTGAACGTGACTCCAGGTAGACGGGACTAGTGAAGGAAGTCAATGTCGCCACCTCCATCGGCGAGATTGACACCTTGCTAGCCCCATCACCAGGTATGGATTTAAAGGGGAACCCCTACGCCAAAAAAACTAGCCCAAAGTCCATACCAGACCCTTATCCAAGCACGCAGCCCGGCCGGTCAGGAAAGGGGATGGGGATGAGCGAGCAGCCTCCTGAACTGTGGGGATTCTGGGACTGTGACATTATAAGGCGCAGGGTCACCATGTGACATCACCCGGTGACCCTGCCCCTTATGCCTATATAAGTCGCTGCGCAACGCATCCCTGGCATTACAGGCGGAGAGAGCGTTGTGTTAATATCGGAAGAAGAGAAGAAGAAAGAAGAAGAAGGCTGCGGCGGCGACATCAGCGACAGCGACGAACGAGAAGACCGGGCCAACGCTAGTAAAAGAGCTGCGAGAAGATAGTGGAGGAGCCCGGCAGAAAAACCGAAGAGCGGGAGAAGTCGGAAGAAGAGCCCTGAAGTCGGAAGAAGATCCCCCGAAGTCGGAAAAAAAACCCCGGACAACGAAAGAGAAAGCCGGGCTCCTCCGCTAGAAAAAGAGCGGTAAAAGAGCAGAAGATAGCGGAGGTGCCCGGCGAGAAGAGCCATGAAGTCGGAAGAAGACCCCCAGAGCTGTCTAATAAACTACTTTAAAAACCTGTGTTGTATTTCTTTTATTGACACTTCTTCCCCCAGGTGAATGGGTAGGGGTACGATGTACCCCATACTCATTCACATAGGGTGAGGGCCGGATCTTAAAGGGTTTATTAAAGGGAGCTCCCAGATTCCGATAAGCCCCCCGACCGCAGACCCCGACAACCAACGGCCACGGTTGTCGGGAAGAGGCCCTTGTCCTCATCAGGTGCACGCGGCCTGGTACAGTTCAGGAGGGGGGGGGGCTCGCTCATCCCCACCCCCTTTCCTGAGCAGCCAGGCTGCATGCTCGGATAAGAGTCTGGTATGGACTTTGGGGGGACCACCACGCTGTTTTTTTCGGCGTAGGGGTTCCCCTTTAAATCCATACCAGGCGACGGGGCTAGCAAGGTGTCAATATTGCCGATGGAGGCAGCGACATTGACTTCGCTAGTCCCGTCTACCTGGAGTCATGTTCAAATTGAACGGACTTTACTCCGTGTGTGGGCAAGTCTGTTCATTTGAAAAGTCCGGTGGAACTCCGACCTAGTCCGCCAGAAAAGTTTGGTCGTGTGTGGGCAAGTCCGCTCGTTAGGAAAGTCCGGCGGACCTCCCCTGGAAAGTCCTGTGGATTGTCCGCCGGACTAAGTCCGCCGGATAGACTGATCGTGTGTACGCGGCATAAGTGATGAAAAAGAAAACGAGAGTTTAAAGCCGACCTTTGGTGGGTCTTTTATACCCGTCTGGAGTTCAGCTGTAACCTCTGCTGTTGGGTATTGTTTCCACATACACCAAACAGCCATAACATTACGAATCATATTACAATGGCATCTGGGGGAGGAGGCTCTGAAAAGGTTTTCGATCCATCTATGGCCAGTTTAAAACAGGTCCTCAGGTGCATTCTGTTTGTTTATTAACAATGATTGTTTAAGCCCTAAAGAAGGGGGAAGCTTTATCCTCAAAACGCGTTGGCTGTATTTGATGCTCCCAACCATTGAATTTTCAGAAAGTCCTTCAAGTGAGATGACATTTTGTACCAGGCACTCCTCAGTACACATACACGATTTTGGATGGACCAGAGCAAAGAACCTCTGTAAGGTTTTTATTGCTGCCTGCGTCCATTAGTATATTATTATAATTACAGATATAAGCTCAGTTTTTAAAAGGACAAACCGCAGAAACCCAAGTCATAGTTACTGATCTATACTAAGTGGAAAACCAATGTGATTGGCTGCTGTTGTTTAAATGGTGCTGCGACTTCAGCCTTGCTTTTGGCATGTATCTCAGATGAGTTGCTGGCTATCAGATATTGTACAGAAGAGCCCATAGCATTTACAGTGCAGCTCCCCATGTCCTTATCTGAAAGAACGACCTTGTATTGCCTCCAACACTGACAAGTAAATTCCTTGTATCTTATTGTATGATAAGATTATCCCCCCCCCCCCTCTCGCCCCCAGGGGTCCTTTATCTCTAATGCATTGCAGGTGTGCTGTAAATCTGATCACCTTCCTTTCTCCCCTTGGGAGGGATGATTGTACACTTGCTATGAATATTTGTAAAATAATATCACATATATCATACCGGGGTTTTCTTTTCTATTACCGTACATGTGGCGGCCCAACAAAAATCAATTTCCAGACAATTTCAACCACTTTTGATTAAAAAAAATGACTTACCAGATCAAGGCAACCTACCTCTTCCTGAAAAATTCCCTGGTATGCCAGGTCCAGCACATTATGCCAGTTATTTGCTCCTTGCATTACATTACTGTAAGCTGGCATCTGTGCATTCAGCTCCAAAACCTCTGAGCAAACTAAAGAGAGTTCTAGCCTTGTTGTTGAAGCAGCATTTCTCTTTTTTCAGTTGTGGCCCCCTATAAAAAGTATGAAAAGTCTGGAGCCCCCCCCCCCCCCCAGTCTAACTTCATATCAGAGTCCCCACTTCATATCTGAGATGCTCTCCATCACATCAGAGGTAGATCTGGGACTTTTTCTTATTATGGATTAGTCCATCACATCCGAGATCCCCCATCATATTTAAGCCCCCCCCCCCCCTTCACATTAGAGGCCCTCCTTTACATCAGAGGTCCCCCATCATATCAGAGGTCCTGTCCGTGACATCAGAGTTGCCCTCATCACATCAGAGGCTCTCCTTCATATCAGAGGTCCACCCATCACATTATAGATCCCCCATCACATCAGAGGTCCACCCATCACATCATAGATCCCCCATCACATCATAGATCCCCCATCACATCAGAGGTCCTCCCATCACATCATAGACCCCTTATCACATCAGAGGCTCCCTTCCATATCAGCGTTTCCCCATCATATCAGAGGCCCCCCTTCATATCAGAGGTTCTCCTATCACATCAGAGGTTCTCCCATCACATCAGAGGTCTCCCATCACATCAAAGGTCCCGCCATCTCATCCGACGTTCCCCCATTACATCAGAAGTCCCTCATCACATCAGAGGTCCCTCAACACATCAGAGGTTCTCTCATCACATCAGAGGTTCTCCCATCACATCAGAGGTTCTCTCATCACATTAGAGGTCCTCCCATCACATCAGAGGTCCTCCCATCACATCAGAGGTTCTCTCATCACATCAGAGGTTTCCCTATCCCATCAGAGGTCCCCCATCATAGCGGAGGTTCCCCCATCCCATCAGAGGTTCCCCCATCCCATCAGAGGTTCCCCCATCACATCAGAGGTCCAACATCATAACATTGGTGTCCTCATCACATCACAGCCCCCCCCCCCCCCCCATCACATCAAAGGTCCTCCCATCACATCAGAGGTCCACCATCATATCAGGGGCCCCCTTCTCATTTGGGGCCCCATCTTATTGTCAGGGAAATGGTCATAGGACTGGCAATGTCGCCAATACTCATCATGGCTTCACCAGACAAACCTCCAGGTGCACTGGTGTACGCAGATGCGTGACATCGGTAACAGGTGTACACAGATGCGCGACGGCGCTAATGGGAGTGCACAGGCACAGGTTGTGATAGATGCTGACACCCACTGCCTATATAAACCCACTGCTGAGATCCCTGAGTTGCTGGATTATCGTTAGCTCACTTGTGTTCCCTGTGTTTCTGCATTCTGATCTTGGACTTCCCGTTGAACGACCTAGCTTCCTCAACCCACTTATCCTGATCTCCTGGCTTGACCCCTGGCTTGTATTCTGACCTACTTCTCCACTGCTTGATCCCGGCTTGGCTCACCGACTCTGCTTCTGCCTGTCTTACCGTGAATGACCTTGGCTTGTTCTAATGACCTTCCCTGAATCCTGAATCTGCTTAAGGACTGATCTTACAGTTTATGACCCCTGGCCTGGCCTCTGATTCTCCTACTGGATTTCCCAGCTACCTGCTACGTCTGGTTCCTTTCTAGCACGCCTGCCACACAGTGCATCCAGCTTGCTTTAGCAGCTCCACGGTGATTAAGTCATCAGGCCACAGCCACTGGCAAACCCTGCTTCTTCGGGCACTGCATTCCCTGTTCCACCTTCAGGGTTGCATTGCACTCAGCCACAAGGGGTTGCCCTCTAAGCACCTTGGCCTCCAACTAGACTTCTGACACTTATTTTGCATTAGCCCATTACATCAGAGATTCCCCATTATATTAGAGCCCTCCTTCACATCAGAAGTCCCCCATTGAATCAGAAGTCCCCTCATCATATCAGAGGTCCTCCATCACATCAGAGATCCTTCATCATATCAGAGGTCCTCCATCACATCAGAGGTCCCTCCATCATATCAGAGACCCCCCCGTCACATCAGAGGTCCCCCATGATATCAGAGATCCCCCAAACATATCAGAGGTCCCCCATCACATCAGAGGTCCCCCATCATATCAGAGGTTCCCCAAACATATCAGAGGTCCCCCATCACATCAGAGGTCCCCCATCATATCAGAGTTCCCTCATCACATCAAAGTCCACCTACACATCAGAGATCCCCAATCATGTCTGGCCCAGCCTGCACCATGGCGACTCATGATGGTGATCCAGGGAAAACTGGTCCCCCATCACATCAGAGACCCCTTTTCACATCAGAGATCCCCAATCACAACAGGAGTCTCGCCATCACATCAGAGGTCCTCTTCACATCAGGGGTCCTCCCATCACATCAGAGATCCCTCATCATGTCTGGCCCACCTGCACCATGGCAGCTTCAGGGCAAACTGGGTCCCGTGCTTGTGGTATCCCAGGGAAACCCAGATGGCAGGCCAGTGTACCGCAGCACCCTGGTTGAAAAATGCTGGCTTAAAGTTGTTGTAGACTTCCATCGATTATTTGCACCTATAGGTAAGCCTATAATAAGGCTTACCTATAGGAACTGTAAATATCTCATAAACGTGCGCCTATATTTACTATATATGCCGCTAAAGATGTCATTGGCGCATGCGCTCTGAAGGAACGGCCACCCGTCACGGCCGCGTGCCTGTGACCGACGCCTCCCGCACACATGCCAGAGTCCGCAGACCTGGGAAGGAAGACCGGGTGAAGATGGATGTGGCCTCCAGCGGTGACAATGCATCGATGGAGTGCTTCATTTGCAGGTAAGTTTCACATAATGTGCTAGTATACGATGCATACTAGCACATTATGCCTTTACTTTGCAGGTCAGAAAAAAAAAAAAAAAGAGGCAGTGGTTTACTTCCTCTTTAAAGACCCTGTCAGTAATTGTCCAGGTCTACAATAATAAATAAATGGCCTGCAACAATAAACAGCAACAGTATAATTTTTCAGGAAAAGTCCCAAAGTTCTATGACTGTGCCTAGGCTGGACTGATTTAATCAGTCTGCTGCAGGCAGGAGGAAGCATTTCCTCAGTCTCCTCTCCCATCAGTTATTAGACTGTACATTGTTATTAGGCTGCCACGCCCCTTAAAGTGGACATAACCAAAAAAAAAAAAGGTTAATAAAATCCACAAGTGCTTTTTTTACCACTAATATTCCTTTATATTGGCTTTTAAAATTAACAAATGCAGCAATTTAGAATTTGGGTGAAAGGTTTAGCACTGGGAAACACTTTTTGAAAGATAAAAAGTACATTTTAAAAACAACTATATAGATCAGACCAAAATGAGGGACAAATTAGGGGGAATGAGGGACAGAGGGACAGTTGGGAGCTATGCTGGTGGGCACTGATGGGCAGTGATGAGGTGGCACTAATGGGCATTGATGGGCACTGATAGGCTGTACTGATAGGCACTGATGAGGTGACACTGATGGGCATTGATGGGCAAACATAGGCTGCACTGATAGCACTGATGAGGAGGCACTGATGGACACTTATGAGGTGCCACTGATGGGCATTGATGGGCTCTCATAGGCTACACTGATGGCACTGATGAGGCGGCACTGGTGGGCACTGATAAGGAGGCACTGATGGGCACGGATAGGCGGCACTGATAGGTGACACTGATGAGGAGGCACTGATGGGCATGGATAGGCGGCACTGATAGGTGACACTGATTAGGAGGCACTAATGGGCACAGATTGGCAGCACTGATGGGCGCAGGTTGGCAGCACTGATGGGTACTGTTGGGACTGCACTGATAATCAGGACACTGATAATCGATGCCCTGATTATCAGTATGCATGTCCCTTTTAGAGAAGCCAGTTATTGGTTCTCATTTTGACAGCACAAGGAAAGGAGTGCCACTAACCGGCTTCTGTTTACATCCGAGATCAGCTGTGATTGGACTGTGAAAGGGCAGATTGGCCCTTTACCTCAATCTGGGATCAGCAGTGTCCTCAGGGACCCACAGCGGATGTGTGGCGGGATGGGAGTGATCACGGCACGCCGTTATATGAGTCATAACTAGCCGGCGGTGATGTAGCCATCATTGGGCCATCATCTCTGGGCCAGAATCTTAGGTCAGGGAGTAGATGATGACCCTGGCTATCTCACAAAGATGGCGCCATCCTTCTGAAGAGAAAAGCAGGGAAATAGTAATGGAAAGTCCTGTGATCTCTGTGAGAGGTAATAAATACCTTGAAATGTTACACTGACACATTGCTCAGCGTACATACACCTAACATGAACAAATATATCTGAAGACGTTTAAAGTTCCCTGTGTGCCCGGGCAGGATACGTTGTATTTGGATGTGCGGTGGCGCTGTGCTCTTCCATTGAAAGGGTTAACGCTCCAGCCCGGAGCCCATTCTCCGATCCGCAGGGAGATTATGCATTTTAGATGAGTGCGGAGATTGTTTCTTTGTGAGCTCTGATGGAATGAATTCTGCGATTTAGACCATCCCGGCCTTTAGGGTGGCAAAATGCAGACGAGGCAGTAAAAGTGACTGACGTCTCCGCCCATCCGCAGCTTGTACCTGTCAGTGGACTGACACATTGGCGCACAGGTAAATCAGATGTAAGCGGCATCCCCATCCTTCTCGTATCCCGGTGCCGGGAGGGAAGAGGGGGGGTCCTAAATAATAGATTCTGATAAACTGACATTTAAAGCTAAATTCCAGACAAATGAAAAACCCGGCTACTGTAAATTATTATTGTTCTGTCAGAATTGAATTTTTGTTTAGAGTTCTAATAATAATGATTTATTACAAAACATTCATGAAATATCCTCCAGCTTCCTGTGCTCACCCGCAGACCTCCATAACTGCGGCCGACCCTTTCTAGAGCTGGGCTACAGGAATCCGGTTATCTGGGGGGCTACTGCACATCCAAATACTCTATACCCTAATAGATTGTAAGCTCTTCTGCCTTGTATGTCCTCTCTTATACCATAATAGATTGTAAGATCTTCTGCCTTTTATATCCTCCCTTATACCCTATAAGATTGTAAGCTCTTCTGCCTTTCATGTCCTCTCTTATACCCTAAAAGGTTGTAAGCTCTTCTGCCTAGTATGTCCTCTTTTATACCATAATAGATTGTAAGCTCTTCTGCCTTGTATTTTCTCTCTTATACCATACTAGATTGTAAGCTCTTCTGCCTTTAATGTCTTCTCTTATTCCCTAAAAGATTGTAAGCTCTTCTGCCTTGTATGTCCTTTCTTATACCCTAAAAGATTATAAGTTCTTATGCCTTGTATGTCCTCTCTTATATCATAATAGATTGTAAGCTCTTCTGCCTTGTATGTCCTCTCTTATACCCTAAAAGATTGTAAGCTCTTTTGCCTTTTGTGTGCTCCCTAATAGATTGTAAGCTGTTTTACCTTGTTTATCCTCCCTTATACCCTGATAGATTGTAAGCTTTACCTTGTTTATCCTCCCTTATACCCTGATAGATTGTAAGCTTTATTACATTCTGTACGTTCCCTTTTACCATATAGATTGTAAGCTCTTCTACATTTTGTGTCCTCCATTATACCCTGATAGATTTACCACATTCTGTACACTCATTTTTACCCAATAGGTTGTAAGTTCTTCTGGCTATGGTCTGTTGTCTGCAGCTGCCTCTTTCTAGTGCTGAACTACAAGAATTCCGGGTATCTTGGGAGATTCTGCACTTCCATATTCTGTATACCCTAAAAGAATGCAAGCTCTTTTTTACCTTGTTTATCCTCCCTTATACCCTGATAAATTGTAAGCTTTATTACATTATGTACGTTCCCTTTTACCCTATAGATTGTAAGCTCTTCTGCCTTTTGTATCCTCCCTTATACCCTAATAGATTGTAAGCTCCTCCACTTTCTATATCCTTCGTTATACTCTAATATACTGTAAGCTCTTTCACCTTCCGAGGTCTACCTTATACTCTAATAGATTGTAAGCTCTTCCACCTTCTGTATCCCCCCTTATACCCTGCTCTACTACCTTCTGTACACTCCCTTTTACCCTTTAGATTGTAAGCTCTTCTGTCTGTGGTCTGTTGTCTGCGCCTGCCCCTTTCTAGTGTTGGACTAAAAGAATCCAGGTATCTGGGGGGGCTACTGCAATTCCAAATTCTGTATACCCTAAAAGACTTTAAGTTCATCTGCCTTTTGTATACTCCCTTGTAACTTAATAGAATATACGCTCTTCCCCCTGTATCCTCCCTTATACCCTAATTGATTGTGAGCTATTTTGCCCTCTGTGTCCTCCCCTATACTCTAATAGATTTTTAATAAAATATTTTTGTGACTGCTGGGTGGGGGCTTTACCCGTGTGCCCCCGATGGATGGGCCGCCACTGATGGGAAGTACTAGCAGGGATTCTTTGCATACCATGATATGTCCTGGCAGTGATTCTGCGAGTATCATTGGAAGTACTGGCAGGGATTCTTTGAGCACCATGGGAAGTACTAGCAGGGTTTTTTGAGTACCATGATAAGTACTGGGAGTGATTCTGCATGTATCATTGGAAGTACTAGTAGGGATTCTTTCAGTACCATGATAAGTACTTGCAGTGATTCTGAGAGTATCATTGGAAGTACTGGCAGGGATTCTGCCAGTACCATTCAAAATAATAGAAAAGGTTCTTGAACTCTTGGCAAGGATTCTGTGAGTACCATTGAAAGTCCTGGCAGTGATTGTGTGAGCACCATTAGAAGTACTAGCAGGGATTCTGCAAGTACCATTGGAAGTGGTGGCAGAGATTCTTGAACTCCTGGCATGGATTCTGAGAGTACCATTGGATGTCCTGGCAGCAATTCTTTGAGTACCAATTGGACATACTGGCAGCGATTCTGTGACTACCAATTGGACGTACTAGCAGGGATTCTGTAAGTACCATTGGAAGTACTGGCAGGGGTTCTTTGAGTACCATAGAAAGTAATGGCAGTGATTCTGTGAGCACCTTGAATGTACTTGTAAGGATTCTGTGATTACCATTGGAAATACTAGCAGGGATGCTGAGAGTACTATTCTAAATGGTGGCAGCAGTGGCGGCACATACATAGGGGGTTGCCCCGGGCACCGCCCCCCCCCCCCCCCCCCCCCCCCCCCCCCAAGCTGTAAAAAAAAAAAAAAAAAAAAAGAGTGACTAGGCGCCGGACATGCGGCGGTCTATGGGAAGCTTCCCAGCCTGCAATCAGCTGATTGCAGGCTGGGAAGCTGATTTGCCCATGTTTAGGGCGTGTGCAGGGCGCAAACTGTGCACCCACACACACTCCCACTCTACTGGGATTCGTCGGCATGTCTATAGTAGTGGCTATGATTGGCAGGGACCGGAAGAGAGGATAGTAGTGGGCGGTACTATTTGCGTGCCTCACTGTGTAGCAGGACACCGGAGGAGAGGAGAGGCCATGGCTATTTACATCACTTCCGTGATTGCGTGGCCCCCCCATCCTAAAACTTCACCAGCCGCCACTGGGTGACAGAGATTCTTGAACTCCTGGCATAGATTCTGTGAGTACCATTAGAAGTCTTTGCATAGATTCTTTGAGTACCTTTGGAAGTCCTGGAAGTGATTATGTGAGTACCACTTGAAGTCCTGGCAGTGATTCTGTGAGTACCATTGGAAGTCCTGGCAGTGATTCTGTGAGTTCCATTGGAAGTCCTGGCAGTGATTCTGTGAGTTCTATTGGAAGTCCTGGCAGTGATTATGTGAGTACCATTGGAAGTCCTGGCAGTGATTATGTGAGTACCACTTGAAGTCTTTGCATCGATTCTTTGAGTACCTTTGGAAGTCCTGGCAGTGATTCTGTGAGTACCATTGGAAGTCCTGGCAGTGATTCTGTGAGTTCCATTGGAAGTCCTGGCAGTGATTCTGTGAGTTCCATTGGAAGTCCTGGCAGTGATTATGTGAGTACCATTGGAAGTCCTGGCAGTGATTATGTGAGTACCACTTGAAGTCCTGGCACTGATTCTGTGAGTACCATTGGAAGTCCAGGCAGTGATTCTGTGAGTACCACTGGAAGTCCTGGCAGTGATTCTGTGAATACCGTTGGAAGTCCTGGCAGTGATTCTGTGAGTACCATTGGAAGTCCTGGCAGTGATTCTGTGAGTTCCATTGGAAGTCCTGGCAGTGATTATGTGAGTACCATTGGAAGTCCTGGCAGTGATTATGTGAGTACCACTTGAAGTCCTGGCAGTGATTCTGTGAGTACCATTGGAAGTCCTGGCAGTGATTATGTGAGTACCACTTGAAGTCCTGGCAGTGATTCTGTGAGTACCATTGGAAGTCCTGGCACTGATATTGTGAGTACCACTTGAAGTCCTGGCAGTGATTCTGTGAGTACCATTGGAAGTCCTGGCAGTGATTCTGTGAGTACCACTTGAAGTCCTGGCAGTGAT
Source organism: Lithobates sylvaticus (assembly GCA_028564925.1). NCBI lineage: Eukaryota > Metazoa > Chordata > Amphibia > Anura > Ranidae > Lithobates > Lithobates sylvaticus. The sequence goes on from CM053038.1 coordinate 69,727,792, forward strand.
TCTGTGAATACCATTGGAAGTCCTGGCAGTGATTCTGTGAGTACCATTGGAAGTCCTGGCAGTGATTCTGTGAGTACCACTTGAAGTCCTGGCATTGATTCTGTGAAAACCATTGGAAGTCCTGGCAGTGATTCTGTGAGTACCATTGGAAGTCCAGGCAGTGATTCTGTGAGTACCACTTGAAGTCCTGGCAGTGATTATGTGAATACCATTGGAAGTCCTGGTAGTGATTCTGTGAGTTCCATTGGAAGTCCTGGCAGTGATTCTGTGAATACCATTGGAAGTCCTGGTAGTGATTCTGTGAGTTCCATTGGAAGTCCTGGCATTGATTTTGTGAGTACCATTGGAAGTCCTGGCAGTGATTCTGTGAGTTCCTTTGTAAGTACTGGCAGTGATTCTGTGAGTACCATTAGAAGTATTATCAGGGATGTTGCAGGTACCATTATAAGTAATAGCAGGGATGCTGTGAGTACCATTGGAATGCCTGGCAGTGATTTGGTGAGTACCACTGGAAGTACTATCAGGGATGATGAGAACACCATTGGAAGTCCTGGCAGGGATCCTGCAGGGATGCTGTAGATGTCATAACAATACGACTACAGAATGCACAGGAACCAGCAAGCTCACTGAATTTCTGGCAGGATCAAGTAGGGTTTTTTTTTTTTTTCTTGCATTCATAGAACAGATACTGTAGGAAAAAGCTGATGATGTATTAAACAGACTAAAGAGAGCAAATAAAAAAAGTTCATCATTCGACTTTCCACACACTTTAAATTCATTCAAAGTTAGAGGGGATTTAAACCTTTTAAGGCCCATTGATGAGGGTAAGCAGCCATTGACTTCCATCTCGACACAAATTTAAAATAGAAAATGTTCCCGTTTAGCAGCGCAGCAAAAAGCCGGCGTGTAAATAAACGTCGGTCTCTCTTCGTACCTTGCTATCATCAAAAGTCATTTCCAGCGTGTTGGTGTAACGTACACCCGAGTGTTTGCCTGGCAGTCGTGTAATTGGAAAAGCTTTTAATTCCAGGTTGGGTTCCAGGAGGATGGCCATCGGCCTGGCGGCTGTTTGCTTTGCATCATAATAATCTGGGTAATTGTTTGGCTAGGCAGAGCTCCAGGTGGAAAGTGGTGATACAGTAATCTTAAATATCGCCGTACGGTCCAACCGGGCCTGACTCACGTTAGGTAGGGGCTCATGTGTCCCGGCAACGTGATGTGAAAAACGAATCAGAAAAATTAAAGAGAAAAAGAAGTCAAAGGCCATGAAATTCCCTGTTAGTAGGATTCCATCCTGACGTGTTCCAGATTTTTGGTGTTTGTGAGCAGCGAGGATGAATCACAAAGCTGAAATGCTGACTGGATATTTATCAGAGCGCTGAGATGTGCGCAGTAAATTCTAATTGTCATGTTTCCGCCAGATGTAGAGATAACAGAGCTGAATGAATGAAATGTTCACAATGGATTATGGGAGATAATAGGACAGGCACAGAAAGTCTATGGCAGAACAAAATCTTTAGATCTGGATTACTGATTGCTATTTTCTTCAGTCCTGGATTGTAGCAGAGAAAAAAATGGATTTGGGGTTCTTAGATTATTGGTGTCAAAGGCATAACTAGAACCTTCAGGGTCCCACTGCAAGAACCCATGAAGGGCCACACTGACCCCCCCCCCCCCACCCCTCCATCCGAGACCCAGGATTCCAGTTCTGGGAGGGCGTCCATGGACATCCTACCAGAACCCTGCTTCCCGCATGCCCCCTGGGACGTGCATCAAGCGCGCTCTGTGACACAGATCGCGGTAAAGGACCTATCAAAGCGGCCCTTTACCATGTGATCAGCTGATCACATGTAAACAGACTTGCCGGTTATCGGCAGTCCTTAACTCCCACGCTGTGGTTGTGTGTGGCAAGACTGTCAGTACATTGCTTACACTAATAATCAGGGTACTGATCATCCGTGCCCTGATTATAAGTGCAGTCTTATCAGTGCTGCCTATCAGTGCTCATCAGTGCCGCCTATCAGTGCTGCCTATCAGTGCCGCTTATCACTGATACCTATCAGTGCCCATCAATGTCGCCTATCAGTGCTGCCTATCAGTTTAGCCTATTAGTACCTGTCTATCAGTGCCGACTATCAGTGCCACCTATCAGTGCTGATTATCACTGATACCTATCAGTGCTCATCAATGTCGCCTATCGGTGCTGCCTATCAGTTCAGCCTATTAGTGCTGTCTATCAGTGCCGCCTATCAGTGCCGCCTATCAGTGCCACCTATCAGTGCTTATCAGAGCCACCTATCAGTACCCATTAGTGCAGCCTATCAGTGCCGCCTATCATGCTCATCAATGCTGCCTATTAGTGCCCATCAGTGCCGACTATCAGTGCCCATCAGTGCTCATCAATGCCTCCTATCAGTGCCTATAAGTGCAGCCTATCAGTGCTGCACATAAGTGCCACCTATCAGCGCTGCCTATCAGTGCCACCTATCAGTGCCTTCTCAGCAGGGCTCTGAGCTGAGAGTGTCTCTCTCATACAGCCCAGAGCCTGCACTGACAGTTCCGCTTCCTCCCTCGCACAGATGGGAGCAGAGAGAGCCGATCTGCTCCTTCTCCTCCTGCCCACACTCCAGGAAATGTAAAGCTAAGCAGCTGAATTTGATCATTCAGCTGCTGGGCTTCACACTTCCCATGGTGCACACAAGAGGAGTTGGGCAGGAGGAGAAGGAGCAGATCGGCTCTCTCCTCTCGCATTGCAATACACCCCTTCCTGGGGGGAAGTGACAAGGTGACCTGGAAGTGATGTACACACACCACTTTCCAGGTCACAGCAAGAAGAGGAGGAGTCCACTGTTCTCCCTCCCCTCCACCTGCCAGCACCCGCCGTGTAGGTCCCGGGCCCACAGATGGCCAAGCAGAGCCTGAAATATATGGCGAGGGGTAGCGTGGAAGCAATTGGGCCAAATGCTTTCACCTGACATGCAGGAGTCTGCCTTTTAGTTTTACACACGATCCCAGTGGCTGCAGCCACCGGATCCGGATATTGCGTGAAGAAAACCCCCTCCCGCCCCCCCCCGCTGTCAGATCTCTACGACGTAGGGACCTAGGCAGCGAAAGGGTTAAAAAAAAATTAAAAAAATAAAAATAAAACTCATACAGGAAACTCAGATGGGAAGGGTGCCTGTAAGGAAATCCGTCCCTGTATATAATGAGAATCTTGATGTTGAGCATTGAGGGGGTTCGGGAAACTCGCTCAGGTGTGAATGAAGTCTGAACATTTCTTCCAGCTTATTTCAAATTTTAACCTTTTTTAAATAAACCTGTTACATAATCTCTTTGTATCCTTCTCCACAGTCACTGATGGAATGTATAGTGGATGTCCTCTGTACTAACATATGGATCCTGATGTATCTTGGAGCATTGATGGGAGCACACATGGGACTCTCCTGCACTAAGAGAAAGGCTGGGGGTTAAGCACTCTCTGACCTGCAGGTCAACCGCCTGGATCCCAGGGAGAGCAGCTCTGATGGATGATGGATGAGATGGTCCCGCATAATGGAAGGCCCACCTAGAGCCCGCAGAGACATAAATAACAGCGCTAATGGGCCAACACTCACCAGGCAGGTCAGAGTTTAATGGTGGGGAGGACAATTATCTAATTATTCCTCATGAACCTGCTTTTTTCTGGCACTTTAGAATGTTCCGCTGCTTTTGCTCCACTTTGAGAAGTTCAATAATGACTCCAAAAACATCAAGAAAATTAGATTTGACCAAAACGAAACGCAAACAGATAGAATGTTAGATCCTGACTGACAGGAAAAACCCAACCAGGGAGGTCTCATAAAAAAAAAACATTGGATGAAGGTGAAGATTGGAATAACAGAAATAAAGAGTAATAAGGGGTCTTTTCACAGAGTGTAAATAAAGTGTCCTCTGGGAGGTCCCGACACTTCTTCATGGGCATTGCCATCAAAAGTAACATCTTAATAATCGGACGACTCATTTTACTTTTATTTTTTTTTATATCAGTAAAATACATTTCAGGTGGACAAAATGTGTGCCCAGTCTAAGCCCCCGTACACACGGTCGGAAAAAAAGTTTTTTTCTGACGGATTTTGTCCGATGCTGGTGTTGCATACACACGGTCGGACAAAGTTGTCAGATAATCCGATCATTCTGAACGTGGTGACGTTTGTTGCGTATGACGGAACAACGTAGAGGCTGGTAGCCAATAGCTTTGGTCTCGTAATTTCATCTGAGCATGCGTGGCACTTTGTCCATCAGAATTCTCTACACACTATCGGAAAAAGTCCGATCGGATTTTGTTGTCGGAAAATTTGAGAGCAGGATCCGATGAAGCCCACACACGGGCGGATTTTCCCACAACATGGTCCGATCGGATATTTTCCGTCGGAATTTCCGACCGTGTGTACGGGGCATAAGACAGGCCATACACAATTCAAAACATTAATGGGCAGGTTGAATGTACCAAGTTGATCAACTTGAGGATGAGGACAACCTGTTGGATTGCAGGTATTTCAGGAGAGGAGAGTTAGATAGAGGAAGGAGCAGAGTCTCCCAGCAGAGCATTTGCGGTACACACAACCGTTTTTTTTAGTAAATATAAACTGCTTAATACCTTTTCTCATCAGCAGTATATAGCAGTCTTGTGACTTCTATCAGCCTCTGGCCCAGCACTGGTTAACGCTTATAGGAGGAGTTTTTCGCTCTCCTCTGACTGTCCTATGAGGCTGCATGACCCCTGACCCTCTGTCTGGACAGTGCTGATTGGCCCTGTGCTTATCACATGCACCCCACCCCCCCCCCCCAAAAAAAATGCATGTGCAGAGTGATGTTCTATCAGCAGATGGTTAGGGGACAGTAGAAGAAGGGGAGGATCAGAGAAAACAGGAGCAAACTGCCTTTTTACACAATGCAGAGGATTAACCCCTCAGGTTTCACAGTGAGTATAACAAGCATGCTTTACTGCATATACAGACTGATTTTACTGTTGTGGTTTTAGTAACACTTTAAGCTGCCCATAGTTTATTAGAATTTATAATGAAAAAAAATATTTTATTTTTTAAATCAGAATAAAGTTTATTAACCACTTGACCACTGGGAACTTAAACCCCCTTCCTAACCAAACCAATTTTCAGCTTTCGGTGCTCTCACACTTTGAATGACAATTACTCAGTCATGCAACACTGTACCCATATGAAATGTTTGTCCTTTTTTTTACACAAATAGAGCTTTCTTTTGGTGGTATTTAATCACCGCTGGGTTTTTTTTTTTTTTTGCACTATAAATCAAAAAGACTCAAAAATTCGGTAAAAAATAAAAAAAATATATTTGTTTCTATTAAAAATTATTGGCGAGTATTGGCGAGTATTGGCGAGTATTGGCAGAGTATTGGCGAGTATTGGCGAGTATTGGCGAGTATTGGCGAGTATTGGCAGAGTATTGGCGAGTATTGGCGAGTATTGGCGAGTATTGGCAGAGTATTGGCGAGTATTGGCGAGTATTGGCAGAGTATTGGCAGAGTATTGGCAGAGTATTGGCGAGTATTGGCAGAGTATTGGCGAGTATTGGCGAGTATTGGCGAGTATTGGCAGAGTATTGGCAGAGTATTGCAGTGTTGCAGAGTATTAGCAGAGTATTGCAGTGTTGCAGAGTATTAGCAGAGTATTGGCAGAGTATTGGCGAGTATTGGCAGAGTATTGGCGAGTATTGGCAGAGTATTGGCAGAGTATTGGCGAGTATTGGCGAGTATTGGCGAGTATTTGGCGAGTATTGGCAGAGTATTGGCAGAGTATTGCAGTGTTGCAGAGTATTAGCAGAGTATTGCAGTGTTGCAGAGTATTAGCAGAGTATTGCACAGCATTGACAGAGTATTGCAGAGTATTGCACAGTGTTGGCAGAGTATTGCACAGTGTTGGCAGAGTATTGCACAGTGTTGCACAGCGCTGTGGGCACTACACATCCAGCCCACAGCGCTGGTCCCGTCTCTCCCCCTCTCCGCTTCTCCCCTCTCACTGTACCGAACGGTACAGAGAGGGGAGGGAGGAACCGGCCTCATGACGTGACGCCGATTTGTTTATATGTGATTGCTCCGCCATTTGACGGAGCGATCACGTGGTAAACGGACGCTATCAGGGATGTTCCCGAGTGCGCGCCCCACGGACGTCCACCCAGAATAAGCCGACCTCGCTGTAGCCGTCTTTCGGCTATGGCCCGGTCGGCAAGGGGTTAACTTTTAACAGTACAATAAACAAAGCACATTCTGAAGTATTACATCTATACAATACCTTTACAGATTACAAAGTATAACAATGTACATAGCCAAAGAAGGTTTATAAAAAACAGATTGAACCTGAGATGCCATTGGTCGTTATATCTCACAGTGGATGCATCCCTAGATATGGTTTAGGAAAACATTCTCATCATATCTCTTCAGAACGAAAAGTTTTCAAAAAAATTTTTTCTAAAGGAAGGTTGCTCATTCTCCTAATCATTAGTGGGGACAAATTGGCAATTTTCAAAGGCTTTTTTTTTCTAGTGATATCAAGAATAATATTATTATTATTATTATTTTTTTTTTTTTATTTGGGCAACTTACCACAACACCATTATCCGGTAGTTTTTAAGATCAAAGATACAACTATGTTGGTGTCTCTTGTTAATTTTACATTGTATTTTTTAAAATGTAACTGCCGACTCCAAAACTGTCATTTGAAGTAAAACACACAGCCAAGTATTATTCTACATAATTTTTTTTATTGTGCATTAAAACAACAATACAAATAAAATTAGACATTTTATTAAAATTAGACATGATATCTGCCAATAGAACTTAACCAAAAAGTGCATTCTATGCATCCAAAAATATAGAAAGTATAACAAATCAAATCATTATTATTCAACCAAAAAAATAATGTCAAAGCAATAACGCCAAGGCCAATAATAAATAACATGATAAATGATAAATAACTCCGATTCCGCAACATGTCTGGTTGATGAACGGCCGCTCACAAATGAACTGAAAAGCGTGAACTGAAATGTGCGAAATGAAAAGCGCGAATCAACACTCACCAAACTTCTTCTAACACGAAATTAGCAGAAGGAGCCCAGAGGGTGGCGGTAAAGAGCTGAAAAACAACGTAGTACGTCACTAGGTTCGTGTTTGTTGGCCAACAATTATATGGCCGTGTGTATGCAAGACAAGTTTAGGCCAACGCCCTTCGGACCAAATTCCACAGTTTTGTTGGCCAACAATCCGATCGTGTGTACGAGGGCTTTACAGTATACGTGGTTTACGTTCAGCAAAGTCTATTTTTCCAAAATTGAACGTTAAAAGCAAACAAAATCTTTCAAACAACGTTAAAAATGGTCTGAGAATTTTCATCCAAATCTTCCATAAGACTTTTTGTTGGACACGCTCTCGATCTATGGCCAAGCTGTAGATAGAGGAAGGAGTCCTCCAGCAGTACATGGTAGTGCCGGAATATTAGACATGTGCAATTCGTTTAGTTTTTTTTTTGTTTTTCGTTTTTTTTTTTTCGTTATTTTCGTTCGTTCGTTTTCGTACGAATGAACGAATCATTCGAATCGTACGAATCCGAATAACGAATCGTAACAAATCGTTCAAATCGTACGAATCCGATTAACGAATCATTCGAATCGAACGAATCCGAAAAACAACAAAAATCCGAAAAAAAACGAATTAGAAACAACGAATGTACTAATGAAGAAAATCCGAAAAACGAAAAAGAACGAAAAAATTCGTACATTCGTAACTTTTTTTTTTTTTGTTGAATTGGTAATTTTCCGTGTCCCTTACAATGGCGCTGCTAAACGTGCTTCGAATGGATTGAACAAAAAAGTTCGTACATTCGTAACTTTTTTTTTTTTTTTTTTTTCGATTTGTAATTTTCCGTGTCTCTTACAATGGCGCTGCTTAACGTGCTTCGAATGGCTTGAATGAAAAAATTTGTACATTCGTAACTTTTTTTTTTCGATTCGTAACTTTTTTTTTCGATTCGTAACTTTTTTTTTTTTTTTTTTTTTCGATTTGTAATTTTCCGTGTCTCTATTGAACAAAAAAATTCGTACATTCGTAACTTTTTTTTCAATTCGGAACTTTTTTTTTTTCGATTCGTAACTTTTTTTTTTTCGATTCGTAAATTATTAAAATGTAATAATAGCATACACATTACATAAAATTATTAATTATGCTCCGATTACGAATCTACGAATGTTACGAATGTATGAATAAATACGAATGTGTCCGAAAATTAAACTAACGAAAAAACGAATCAACGAAAAAATAACTCTTACGAATGTACGAATTGTTACGAATACGAACACCGACGACTTACAAATGTACGAATCATTACGAATCAACGGAAACGAAAAAAACAAAACGAAAAAAAAATTTTTTTGTTGTGCACATGTCTACGGAATATGTAACATCAGACTGATTTATATGAAAATGTTCCTACGTGTAGAAATCGCCCTGTATTAGTAAATTCAGTGAAGATGAGTCCTGGAGTGACCGGTTGGTCGGGGTCTGTAGTGACCTCATAGACTCCTAGGTATTGCCTCCTCCTGAGCTCTGGGTCTGGCGGTATGGGGGTGGAGGGGACACGCGGTTCTCCATGTGAGTAATGTTGTGCCTTACATCATTTCCCGTTAAGTGGAATTAGGTGCTGCTTTTATCAGCTGTTTTCTGGCATTGATTAAGCGCCCGAGCCCCAGTAATCAGAGAAAACATAATTGCTGCGATTTTCAGTATATTTCTCCGGGGATCCGGACCCTGAGAACTCCTCGTTTCTGTGCTTTTCCCCATTTATATAAACACCGAGGCTGAAAACGCTTTCGAACACAGATGATAATAGCGCGGAGACAAAGGATGGCGGGCGGTGAGCTGTGATTTAGGACCCGCATTCGGATCGTTTTACAGAGATGCACAATTGTACCAACATCTGGATGCGTTTAGACTCTGAGACGATCGTGACAAATCACATTTATGGCAAATAATCCCAGAATAAACAGGGCCTGCGCACAGCCAGACCAAGGGACTACAAGAACCAGCATGCCTTGCTGGCCAATTATAGGTAGATGTGGCAGTGGTGTCCCACTTTTTATATTTGTCATTTTAATTTTAATTAAACTTCAGCTCTGGAAGATTCCCCCCCCCCCCCCCCCCCCCCCCCCCCCCCCCCCCCCTTCATGACCAAACAATTTTTTTTACTATTCAGCACTGCACTATTTTAACAACTTAATGCGGAGGTCCACCCAAAAAAAAAAAAAAAATTTGCATTAATAATCTTAAAAAAATAATAAAAAAAAAACATTTGAAAAACTTACCTGAAACCGCTGTTGCTAGGCAGTCTTCCTAATCTGCCCCGTACACACGGTCGGAAATTCCGACGGAAAATGTCCGATCGGACCATGTTGTCGGAAAATCCGCCCGTGTGTGGGCTCCATCTGACTATTTTCGTCAGAATTTTGTGGTCGGAATTTCTGACCGCGTGTACGGGGGCTTCCTCTTCCGCTGCGCTTCCTCCTCTTCGACGAGTGACCCTGTTGCCTTCTGGGACAAAACAACGGGGCATTCACAAAGCGCCGTGCGACTCGCACATGCGCAGTAGGAAACGGGCAGTGAAGTCACAAGGCTCCACTGGCTGTTTTCCTTCGTTAAGATGGAGGTGCCGGCAGTCGATCCGATGGACGGATCGGCCTCAGGGGGGGGGGGCCACATCGCAGGCTCGCTGGACAGGTAATTGTCCTTAAAAGTCAGCAGCTACAGTGTTTGTAGCTGCTGGCTTTTAAAAGAAAACACATCACGGCCGGAACGTCCCCATTTTTTGAGATACGACACTGTGTCACTTTAACTGACAATTGCGCGGTCCTGCGACTTTGCACAAACAAAATTGATGTCCTTTTTTCCCACAAATAGAGCTTTTCTTTTGGTGGTATTTTTTTTTTATTATCAAATTTTTATTGTTTTTTGTTTAACATTTCCATTTGAAATCCACATTGTATCATTTATACACACATTTTGACATGAAAATATCCTTATCCCTAGTACCCTCCCCCCCCCCCCCCCCTTTAGCAACCCATTAACCAAAAACTCCCCAAAGAGAAAAAAAGATTAGAGCTTTTTTCTCTTTTGGTGGTATTTGATCACCTCTGCGGTTTTTATTTTTTGCTCTATAAACAAAAAAAGAGCGACAATTTTGAAAATAAATAAATATATTTTTTACTTTTTTCTATAATAAATCTCCCCCCCCCCCCTAAAAAAATGTAAAAAAACAAATTTTTTCATCAGTTTAGGCCGATACGTATTCTTATACATATCGTTGGTAAAAAAAAAAAATCGCAATAAGCGTATATTGCTTGGTTTGCGCAAAAGTGTCTACAAAATAGATTTATGGCATTTTTATTATTTTTTTTTTTTTTTTTACTAGTAATGGCGACGATCAGCGATTTTTAGCGGGACTGCGACATTGCGGCGGACAGATCGGACACTTTTGACACTTTTTTGGGACCATCGACAATTATACGGCTATCAGAGCTGAAAATAGCCACTGATTACTGTATAAATGTCACTGGCAGGGAAGGGGTTAACACTAGGGGGCGATCAAGGGGTTAAGTGTGTTCCCTAGGGAGGTGTTTCTAACTGTGGAGGGAGGGGACTGACTGGAGGAGGAGCGAGATCGGTGTTCCTGATCACTAGGAACAAACGATCTCGCTCTACTCCCCTCCCAGAAAGAGAACGGCACAGATCCTCCGTCATTTCACGGTGGGCGGGCAGCAAGTGATTAAACATGAAATATCCTGGGATTATGATTAATGAAAAAAGCATTCTTAGAGGCAAACAAACCAGGTTTGAAAAAGTATGGAGCCCCTGGATTAAATACCTGCAGGCTCCCTAGGGGCTGGGGCCCCCTGCTATTGGGGATCCGCATTGAGGTGACCCTTTGTCTTTCTTCTTCCCCCTTTCTTTCTTTCTTATTTACCGTATTTATCGGCATATAACACGCACAGGCGTATAACATGCACCTTCATTTTAGGAGGGGAGTTTCAGGGAAAAAAACTTTTGAAGCAAAATAAGGGTCAGTGCCCATCATTGCAGCTTCAGCATTGCCCATCTGCAGCCTGATCAATGCCATCTGCAGCCTCACAATTGCCCATCAATGCAGCTTGATTAATGCCCATCTGCAGCCTCACAAGTACCCATCAATGCAGCCTGATCAATGCCCATCTACAGCCTCACAATTGCCCATCACTGCAGCTTGATCAATGCCCATCTACAGCCTCACAATTGCCCATCAATGCAGCTTGATCAATGCCCATCTACAGCCTCACAATTGCCCATCAATGCAGCCTGATCAATGCCCATCTACAGCCTCACAATTGCCCATCAATGCAGCCTGATCAATGCCCATCTGCAGCCTCACAAGTACCCATCAATGCAGCCTGATCAATGCCCACCTACAGCCTCACAATTGCCCATCAATGCAGCCTGATCAATGCCCATCTACAGCCTCACAATTGCCCATCAATGCAGCTTGATCAATGCCCATCTACAGCCTCACAATTGCCCATCAATGCAGCTTGATCAATGCCCATATGCAGCCTCACCATTGCCATGAATGCAGCCTGATCAGTGCCCATCTGCAGCCTCACCTCAGATTACTGCTGACTCAGAGGGGACAGAGAGGGGGGGCGGGACAAGCGCCGTCAGATTACATACAGCGAGAATCTCCGGTTTACTCTGAGGCCTCTTTAATACAAAGCCCTGCCTCCTGGACCGGCTTGTATGATAGACAGAACACTGGTCCAATGGCGGCCCAGGAGACGGGACTTCCTATTACAGAGTAACTCTGTAACAGAGTAAATTACAGAGTAAACAGGAGATTCTCACTGTATGTAAACTAATGGCGCTCGTCCCTCCCCCCTCCCTGTTTCCTCCTAGGCAGCCCAAATTGCAGTATCGGCGTATAACACGCACACACTATTTGCACCCGATTTTCAGGGTGAAAAAGTGAGTGTTATACGCCAATAAATACAGTATTTCTTTCTCTTTCTTTCTTTCTCTTTTCTTTACTTCCTCCTCTCCCTTTCTTCTAACTGCTGTTCTTAATTTGGATGCACATGGAGGGACCATAGAGCCTTTCCCATTTCAATTTAATTATGGAAGCAAGGCATTGGGCCTTGAGGTGCTGAACATAATCCCTACCATTATCGCTCCCACATTTCTTTGATTGTAACTGTGTTACCGTTTTATTAACTGCTAATGTAATGTTCTTTTATGGATAAGCCTTTGTTCTGTTTTTGTAATAGGATGACCACATTCACCGAGTTTATGCTCTTGGTAAGCAGACGCTTCATTTGGTGGGGCCAGCCAGTTTATGCCCCGTACACACGGTCGTAAATTCCGATGGAAAAAGTCTGATCGTAAATTCCGATGGAAAAAGTCCGATCGTAAATTCCGATGGAAAAAGTCCGGTCGCAAATTCCGATGGAAAAAGTCCGATCGGATTATGTTGTTGGAAAATCCGATTGTGTGGGCTTTAGCAGGCTTTTTCCCGTCGGAATGTCCGACGGAAAAAATTTGAGAGCAGGATCTAAAATTTATAGGAAACAACAAAATTCAATGGGACTTTTGCCGATCGTGTGTAGAGAATTCCGACGCCCAAAGTGCCACGCATGCTCAGAAGAAATTTGGAGACGAAAGCAATTGGATACTGGCCTCTACGTATTCCCGTCGTACGTATTGTACGTCACCTCGTTCGGGAACGATCGTATTTTCCGACAACTTTGTCCGACCGTGTGTGTGCAACACCAGTTTCGGACAAAATCCGTCAGACAAAATCCGACGGATTTTGTGGTCGGAATGTCCGACCGTGTGTACGGGGCATAAGGCTTATCCATTTGGGTCTTGCTAATAATACTCGGGCCCTTGATTATATTGAAGGGAGCGTCCATCTTTTGATATTTGTTCAATAATGTTTGTATTTCTGTAATTTGTTAAACTTTTGAACAAAAATCTATTGGAAAAGAAAAAAAAGGACCTGCGGACCCGCGGAGCCACCCGCTCTTACCCACGGAGCCACCCGATCTCACCAGCGGAGCTGCCCACGGAGCCACCCGATCTCACCAGCGGAGCTGCCCACGGAGCCACCCGATCTCACCAGCGGAGCTGCCCGCGGAGCCACCCGATCTCACCCGCGGAGCTGCCCGCGGAGCCACCCGATCTCACCCGCGGAGCTGCCCGCGGAGCCACCCGCTCTCACCCGCGGAGCCACCCGTGGAGCCACCCACTCTCACCCGTGGTGCGCCCGCGGAGCCACCCGCTCTCACCCGCGGAACCGCCCGCTCTCACCCGCGGAGCCGCCGGCGGGCCCCCTGCGCCTGTCCTCAATGGGCCCCCCTTGGCTGCGGGCCCCATAGCGCCTGCATGTGCCGCTATGGCGGTAGTTCCGCCACTGCTGATGACATCATCGGCGCAGTACACAATAAATATCTCCTAAACGGCGCACGTTTAGGAGATATTTACAGTACCCATAGTTACGCCTTATACTAGTCTTACCTATAGGTACAAATCATAAAGGAAGGTATACAACCTCTTTTAAAGTTAGGAACAGCGATCTGGCTCCTCCTCTAGTCAGTCTCATCCCCTCTACAGTTAGATACACACACAAGGGAACACATTTAACGGCTTGATCGCCCCCTAGTGTTAACCCCTTTCCTGCCAGTGACAATTATACAGTAAGTGCATTTTTATAGCACTGATCGCTGTATAAATGCCAATGGTCCCAAAAATGTGTCAAAAGTGTCCGATGTGCCCGCTATAATGTCGCAGTCCTGCTAAAAATCACAGATCACCGTCATTACTAGTACTAGTACTAGAAAAAAAAAATTATAATAACAAAGCCATAAATATATCCCCTATTTTGTAGACGCTATAATGTTTAAGCAAACCAATCAATAAACCAATATAGGCTAATTGAGATTTTTTTTTACCAAAAATATGTAGAAGAATCTATACTGGCCTAAACTGAGGAGGAAAATCGTTTTTTTTTTATATTTTTTGGGGTGGATATTTATTATAGCACAAAGTAAAAAATATTACAAATTTTTTTCTATTGTTAACCACTTGCCGCCCGCCCTACTGGAAAAAGTAGTCGGCAAAGTGGTTTTAAAATCCTGACCGGACGTCATATGACGTCCTCAGGATTTTGAGCCACTGCGCACCCCCTGAGGGCGCGCATCGCGGCGATCGTTGTTGCGGGGTGTCAGTCTGACACCCCGCAACTACGATCTTGGTAAAGAGTCTCCGATGGAGACTCTTTACCACGTGATCAGCCGTGTCCAATCACAGCTGATCACAGTGTAAATAGGAAGAGCCGGTGATCGGCTTTTCCTCACTCGCGTCTGTCAGATGCGAGTAGAGGAGAGCCGATCGGCTGCTCCTCTGACAGGGGGGGGTCTGTGCTGATCGATTATCAGCACAGCCCCCCCCCCCCCTGAGGATGCCCACACTGGACCACCAGGGACACCACCAGGGATGCCCAGCACCAGGTATGCCACCCTAGACCACCAGGGATGACACACAGTGCCCACAATGGATGCCAATCAGTGCCCACAATGGATGCCAATCAGTGCCCACAATGGGCATCACTGATTGGCATGCATTATTGTTTGGCACTGATTGGCATTCATCAATACAATACAATGCCCATCCGCACAATACAATATCAGTGCCCATCCTTCCACCTATCAGTGCCCATCCGTGCCACCTATCAGTGCCCATCCATGCCACTTATCAGTGCCCATCCATGCTCATCTATTCCCATCTGTGCCACCTATTCATGTCCATTCATGCCGCCTATCCATTCCAATCTGTGCCAGCTATCAGCGCCAATTTGTGCCACCAATGAGTGCCCATCAGTGTCGCCCATCAGTGCCCATCAGTGCTGCCTATCAGTGCCACATATCAGTGCCCATCAATGCCACCTCATCAGTGCCACTTCATTGGTGCCACCTCATCGGTGCCCATCAGTGCCACCTTATCAGTGCCTGTCAGTGCAGCCCCATCAGTGCCCTTCAGCGAAGGAGAAAACGTACTTATTTCCAAAGTTTTGAAACTGAAACAAAAAAAAAAAAAACATATTTTTTTTCAAAATTTTCGGTCTTTTTTTATTTGTTTAGCAAAAAATAAAAACCGTAGAGGTGATCAAATACCACCAAAAAAAAATCTCTATTTGTGGGAAAAAAATGATAAAAAATTAATTTGGGTACAGTGTAGCATGACCGCGCAATTGTCATTCAAAGTGCGACAGCGCTATAAGCTCAAAATTGGTCTGGGAAGGAAGGTGTTTAAGTGCCCGGTATTGAAGTGGTTAAAATAGTGCCCACAATCATGATGGAAACGGCCACAAACGGAGGCATAAAATATTGCAGTAAGAAATTTATATATTTTTTTTATTTTTATTTTTTTTTATTTATACCAAGAAGCCGGTCCACAAAGACCACAACAACACAGTCAGAATAATAATAATAACACAAGTACAGTTATACACGCATTTGTCACATAACATTGGTAATATTGAGGTAGGTTGGAGCTTATTCCTGATTTGGCGTGTCTGTGGACACAATGCGGGTGTGGGCGTGTCTCTGAGTGTAGAAATTTATATTTTTGATAAATCGATCATGATCATTGTATAGTCGTTTTTGAATTTCATTAGTAATAATGCTAGGATCAAAAAAAAATAATAAATAAAAAATTTTTTTTCGCTGGAACTGCGCTTTAAAACCTTCCGGGACTGAAGCGGTTAAGCATGTGACTACTACGTTTTTTTGATGTATAGATGGAACTATATCTGTGTTCTTTGCCATGGTGGTGACCTTCATCTGCGCTTATACTGAGCTCAGCCAGGTTATTCCATGCTAATGCATGCTTTGTTTTGTCTTTTCTATAATATTACTATAACTTCTGGCCTTGGTATCTTTGTTCTGAGATGTTTATATTACCTCTCGCATTGTTCATCAATTGCCTGTGTTGTTACTACTGTGATGGTATTCTATTGCCAGTGTTTTCTTTTTTTTTTTCTTTTTTTATGACATTTTTATAAAAATAATAAAAAATATTGGAAAAAAGAAAAAAAAACAGAAAAAAAAAAGAAATAAAAAAAAGAAAAAAAAAGAAATAAAAAAAAGAAAAAAAAAGAAATAAAAAAAGAAAAAAAAAAAATGAAAAAAAAAAAATGAAAAAAAAAAAAATGAAAAAAAAATAAAAAGAAAAAAAATTGCACAGTTTGTTGCATATATAATTAGACATGTGCACAATAGAAAAATTTGTTTATTTTAGTTTAGTTTCTGTTCGTTTCCGTTGATTCGTAACGATTCGTAATTTCGTAAGTCGTCGGTGTTCGTATTCGTAACAATTCGTAAATTCATAAGTCGTCGGTGTTCGTATTCGTAACGATTCATATTTTCGTAAGAGTTATTTTTTCGTTGATTTGTTTTTCCGCTAGTTTAATTTTCATTTATTCGAAATTCCGACGCATTCGTATTTTCGTAGATTTAGTTACATTCGTACTTTCGTTAGATTGATTTATTCGTACTTTCATAACATTGTTTTTGTAGATTCGTAATCGGAGCATAATTCATAATTTTATGTAATGTGTATGCTATCATTACATTTTAAGAGACACGGAAAATTACGAATCGAAAAAAAAAGTTACGAATGTACGAATTTTTTCGTTCAATCCATTCGAAGCACGTTAAGCAGCGCCATTGTAAGAGACACGGAAAATTACGAATCGCAAAAAAAAAAAAAAAAAGTTACGAATGTACGAATTTTTTCGTTCAATCCATTCGAAGCACGTTCAGCGCTATTGTAAGAGACACGGAAAATTCCGAATCGCAAAAAAAAAAAGTTACGAATGGACGAATTTTTTCGTTCAATCCATTCGAAGCTCGTTAAGCAGCGCCATTGTAAGAGACACGGAAAATTACGAATCGCAAAAAAAAAAAAAAAAAAGTTACGAATGTACGAATTTTTTCGTTCAATCCATTCGAAGCACGTTAAGCAGCGCTATTGTAAGGGACACGGAAAATTACCAATTCAACAAAAAAAAAAAAATAAAGTTACGAATGTACGAATTTTTTCGTTCATTTTGATTTTCGTTGTTCCTGTTTTCGTTTTTCGGATTTTCTTCTTTCGTAGTTTCGCTGTTTCTAATTTGGTTATTTCGGATTTTCGTTGTTTTTCATATTCGTTCGATTCGAACATTCGTTATTCGTAAAACATTTTAGCAAATCATTCGTTCATTCGTACGATAACGAATGAACGAATATAACGAATTTCAATGGAAAACGAAAAAAAAAAAAAAAAACGAATTGCACATGTCTATATATAATAAACACTCAAAAGAGGTCAGCGGATCGCGGTGAGAAATAATCAGCGTCGTCTCATTCCAGGGACCCCTTGAGAAAGCTGCCATGTAACTCTAAAAATATCATGTAATGCGGGGGACGAGCCAGGCTTGGATGTGTAGAATTAGCGCACGGGAAATAACAGACACCGAGAGTCTCCGGCGCCGTTCTGCAGGAATGTAGTCGGCCACCGATGTGTTAAGTAGATGCATGGAAGTATAGAGAGAGAGAGAGCATAAAAATGCACGTGTTAGATTTCCATTCGGCGGTCCCGCTGGGACGCACTCTGCACAACACGAATGCTCTTAAAACTTTATAGGAGGAAAAGATAAAATGAAATGTCAAGGACAGCGGGGAAGGCTGGGATAGGCAGACAAGATACCCGCCTGGACCCAGTCTGAGCAGAGACGCTGAAATATATATATGTATGTATGAATGTGTGTTAGGGACCTTAGATTGTAAGCTCCTTGAGTTTAGGGACTGATGAATGTACAATGTATATGTAAAGTTCTGTGTAAATTGACGGCGCTATACAAGTACCTGAAATAAAATAAATAAATATACTGTATATAGAAATGATGTAACGTGGGGCCCTTATCATAATGTAAATACACGCATCAAGAACTACAAACTGTGCTGGCTCTAACGGGCCCCTCGATCTCTCCCTAATGCCGCGTACACAGGGGTGGACTGACAACTCATGGGGCCCCCGGGCAATAGGAGATTATGGGGCCCCCAGGCAATCAGAGATTATGGGGCCACATAGTATACTAGACATGTGCACAACAAAAAAATTAGTTTATTGTCGTTTCGTTTTTTTCGTTTCCGAAAAAAAATCGTTTTTTTTTCATTTCGTTTTTTTTTTCGTTTCCGTTGATTCGTAACGATTCGTACATTCGTAAGTCGTCGTTGTTCGTATTCGTAACGATTCGTACATTCGTAAGAGTTATTTTTCGTTGATTTGTTTTTTCGTTAGTTTAATTTTCGTTCATTCGTTTATTCGAAATTCGGACGAATTCGTAGTTTTTCGTACATTCGTAACATTCGTAACATTCGTAGATTCGTAATCGGAGCATAATTCATAATTTTATGTAATGTGTGTGCTATTATTACATTTTAATAATTTACGAATCGAAAAAAAAAGTTACGAATCGAAAAAAAAAGTTACGAATGTACGAATTTTTTTGTTTAATCCATTCGAAGCCCGTTAAGCAGCACCATTGTAAGGGACACAGAAAATTACCAATTCAACAAAAAAAAAGTTACGAATGTACAAATTTTTTCGTTCATTTTCGTTGTTCCTTTTTTCGTTTTTCGGATTTTGGTTGTTTGGTTTTTCGGATTTTCGTTGCTTTTCGGATTCGTTCGATTCGAATGATTCGGTAATCGGATTCATACGATTCGAACGATTCGTTATTCGGATTAGTTCGATTCGAACGATTCGAATGATTTGTTCATTCGTACGAAAACGAACGAAAAAAACAAAAAAAAAAACTAAACGAATTGCACATGTCTATAGTATACACACACACACAGTATACAATCACTCTATTGGCTGAGAAGGTACTGGAGAGGTGGGGCAGCTATAATCTCTGGATTTTTAGACCAAAAGGATGTCGGTAAGGGACATTTCAGAGACAGATGTAAAAAAAAAAAAAAAAAAACACAGATTTTTACATACTGTCCCTGGCTTTACTGAGGCTGGCAACCCTGATGGCGCCCCCTAGTGGCCCGGGGGCCCTCGGGCAGTGCCAGAGTGGATGAATGGTCCGTCCGCCCCTGCGCATACACACGACGGAACTTTCCGTCAGAATAAACTCAGACGGTCTTCCCGACGGAGTTCCGAACCGAACGGACTTGCCCACACAGGGTCGGACCAAAGTCCATTCGCTTCGAACTTGAGGACGTACGACAGGGACTAGAAAAGGAAGTTCAATAGCCAGTAGCCAATAGCTGCCCTAGCGTCGTATTTGGTCCGTCGGACCAGCATACAGACGAACGGTTTTCCCGATAGGAATTGATTCCGTCTGAAAGAATTAAAGCATGTTCTATTTCTAGGGCCGTCTGAATTTTTTGAAGAAAAACGATCGGATTATCCCACACACAATCGGAATGTCTTTTCTGACGGAAAGTCCGGTCGTGTGTAGGCGTCATAAGGGTCTTTCTTGTGTTTTCTTGTGTTTTCTCTTACAAGTTTTTTAGCTACTCATGTGATTTATGATAAGCTCCAATGAAATATTGCTATCAGTATGTATGGTTGCTTTATGCATCTCTGTATTGTTTGTATTTGTATATCACACAGGGCCAGCCATATGTAATCATTAGTAGTGTTAAAGTGACACTATAGGTTCGATTTTTTATTTTTTTTAAATAACAAACATGTCATACTTACCTCCACTGTGCAGCTTGTTTTGCACAAAGTGGCCCCGAATGGCGTTTTCTGGGGTCCCCCGGTGGCTCTCCTAGCTCCTCCTTGTCTCAGATAACCCCCTCTGGGAAGCGCTCTCCCGGGGGGTTACCTTGCGGGTGCGCTCCTGAGTCCTGCATTCAGCGTCCATAGCCGCCGAGTGCAGGACTTGGCCCCGCCCCCAGCGCCAGCGTCATTGGATTTGATTGACAGCAGCCAATGGCTGCGCGGCTATCAATCTATCCAATGCGGACTTTCCAGGGCTCAGGTAAGTAAAACGGGGGGCTGGAGGGGGCCGGTAATAGTTAGATGTTTTTTCACCTTAATGCATAGGATGCATTAAGGTGAAAAAACAGGAACCTTTACAACCCCTTTAATCGAAATTACGTTTTTAACCACTTCCACACCGGGCCTATTCTGGCACTCCTCTCCTACATGTAAAAAAATCATAATTTTTTTTTGCTAGAAAATTACTCAGAACCCCCTAACATTATATATGTTTTTTTTTAGCAGACACCCTAGGGAATAAAATGGCGGCCGTTGCAACTTTTTATCTCGCACAGTATTTGCGCAACAATTTTTCAAACGCGTTTTTTTTGGAAAAGAAAAAACTGTTTCAGGAATTAAAAAATAACAGAAGAGTAAAGTTAGCCCATTTTTTTTTTGTATAATGTAAAAAGATGATGTTACGCCGAGTAAATAGATACCCAACATGTCACGCTTTAAAATTGTGCACACTCATGGAATGGCGCCAAACTTCGGTACTTAAAAATGTCCATAGGCGACGCTTTAAATTTTTTCACAGGTTACCAATTTAGAGTTACAGAGGAGGTCTAGTACTAGAATTATTGCTCGTGCTCTAACGCACGCAGCGATACCTCACATGTGTGGTTTGAATTGCGCTTACATATGTGGGCGGGACTTACGTGTGCGCTTGCTTCTGAGCGCGAGCTACCGGGGACATGGGCATTTTACATTTTGTTTATTGTTTATTTGACTTTTTTTTATTTGACTTTTTTTTACACTTTCTCTTTTACATTTTTTTTTTGATCACTTTTATTCCTATTACAAGGAATGTAACATCTCTAGTAATACGAATGGTGCGTGACAGATCATCGTGACAGATCCTCTTTATGAAGAGATGCGGGGTCAAAAAGACATCACATTTCTCCTCCAGGCTGGAAAGCATGCGATCAAAAATAAATAAAAATTCACGATCTCATGCTTACTAGCCACGATCCCTGCTTTGTTAACAAACGCGGCCCGGACATGACGTCATAACGCTGCTCCTGGGCCTCCGGCGGTCATAGAGCCCGGAGAAGTACCGGATGGCAGTAGGAGAGGGGGGGATGTCCCCTTCCATCGCCTGTAAGAATAATCAAGTGGCTGAACTGCCGTTATGTTCATTCTTATGGTGCGCAGAATCTATGAAAACGAGCTGCACTATCTATCTATCTATCTATCTATCTATATATATGAAAAGAAAGGTGTATATGAAAGGGTTACCATACACCACTCAGCGCCAAATGTGTCCAACAGTTTAAGAACAGTGAGATAAATATTCTAAAATTATTGTGAAGTAAAAATAGAATAAAAGTAATCTAAGCAGCTGTTTAAAAAATATAGAAAAAATATCACAGTGATAGTATAAAAATATATCAGTCCAATTCCTGTACACTTGAATACAAAAAATAGCACTAAAATTGTAAATTAGCAATACATATAATGATTTTGTGGCCAAAACCATAAAAAAGAAAAGTCCTTTGTGCAGTGATGATAAAGGTAGCAGTTCAAGCAACGTTACAGGTGATTGTTGGAGATTATTCAGAGTGTTATCATAGCACCATCAACCAAAAAGTCCTCAGGTTTCACCGCGTGAAGCACACTCCCCCCAAGGGGTTAAACTCACCAGAAAACTCTAGTATATAAGCCCTTAAGGTAAATGTTTCATCAATAGGTCAAATCTGCATCCTCACCATCCTCAGAGATCCAAGTGGCATAAGTACTCCAAAAAAAACGTCTTAAAACAAGAGAGAATTGCACATAGCGTAATCCTATTTTATTAAACGTTTCTTCACAAAAGCCAAAAAGACCCCCCTAAAGTGATCTACATACATAAAGATACATTTAAACCAGCAATAATGAAATTATAAATGGCTCTGTCACCGTATCCCCGTCCAGCGCGTCATCGTGCGTCTCCCACATGCTGACGCGCTGGACAGGGATACAGCCCTCCCACCAAAAAAGGCCCTCCCACCATCACCATTTCTACTAGCCAGCACCCCCATCTCTCCATAGGGCACTGACATTCTCCCTCCCAAAAATTGATAAGAACAGATGCTACACTAAGGCCTAGATAATGCTGGACGTCCTCCAGCCAGGAAATGAGGTGGGCTCTATCTATCCGACTTGCTGCAGCTTCTAGTGTACATAAAATTAGAGTAAGCCATATCAGTAGAGGAGAGGAGTCGATACAACTGTGCAAGACTGAAGAGAAGGCGGGAGGTCATACTTAAAGCCTATGTGCAGTGGCGTACTAAGTGGGGGGCGGGGGGCGGGCCGCACCGGGTGCCACACACTGGGAGGGTGTCAGGCCGGAGTCCCCCTCCGCGATTGAAGCGGAGACAGCGCACCGAGTGTGGATTTAAGTTGCGCAGCGGCGTGGTGACAGGCAGCGGCAGGTGAGGTGAGGGGGGGGGTGTTCGGCGCAACGATGAACGATCCCCTTCTCTCCGCGGCTCTGATCTGTCTCGGCTGTCTAATACAGCCGAGCAGAGTGAAGCCGCCGGCGCCGCCTCCCTCTCTTCCTTGTAGTGTACACGTGTGCTGCTGTGTGTCCCCCGCTGATCATCTGAGCCGAGGCCCGACTCCCGAGGTACATTATGGGTCTGAGGGGGGGCTCTGTATTGTAGGGGGGTCTACATTGTAGTTGGGGGGTTTGTATTGTAGGGGGGGGGGGCTGCATTGTAGGGGGGGTCTCCACTGTAGGGGGGTCTGTACTGAAGAGGGGGGTCTGCATTGTAGGGGAGTCTGCACTGTAGTGGGGTCGTGCAGGGGGGGTCTGTATTGTAGGCGGGTCTGTGTAACATGCAGGGGGTCCAGAGCTGTTAGGGGGGGTGTCTGTGTATCATACAGGTGTCCAGAGATGTGGGGGGGCTGTGTAATGTAAAGGGGTCTAGAGGTGCAGGGTGCTGTGTAATGTAAAGGGGTCTAGAGGTGCAGGGTGCTGTGTAATGTAAAGGGGTCCAGAGGTGCAGGGTGCTGTGTAATGTAAAGGGGTCCAGAGGTGCAGGGTGCTGTGTAATGTAAAGGGGTCCAGAGGTGCAGGGTGCTGTGTAATGTAAAGGGGTCCAGAGGTGCAGGGTGCTGTGTAATGTAAAGGGGTCTAGAGGTGCAGGGTGCTGTGTAATGTAAAGGGGTCTAGAGGTGCAGGGTGCTGTGTAGAGGGGTCCAGAGGTGCAGGGTGCTGTGTAATGTAAAGGGGTCCAGAGGTGCAGGATGCTGTGTAATGTAAAGGGTCCAGAGGTGCAGGGTGCTGTGTAATGTAAAGGGGTTCAGAGGTGCAGGGTGCTGTGTAATGTAAAGGGGTCCAGAGGTGCAGGGTGCTGTGTAATGTAAAGGGGTTCAGAGGTGCAGGGGGATGTGTAATGTAAAGGGGTCCAGAGGTGCAGGGTGCTGTGAATTGTAAAGGGGTGCAGGGTGCTGTGTAATGTACACAGTAGTGACAAAGAGATATTTAAGGATGCAGGGGGCACAGTGGGGTGTTTTTACGTTTTAAGGTGGGGGGGTGCCAGATATAGGATCCGCCCCGGGTGCCAAATGCACTAGGTACGCCCCTACCTATGTGAGGTTTGATTGATTGCGTTCAGTTCTATTTGAAGAAAACAAAACAGAAAAAGGTTAGTGGCTCTTTAACCACATGCCGACCGCACTATAGTCAAAAGACGGCTACAGCGCGGTTGGCTTATCCTGGGAGGACGTCCTACGGACGTCCTCCCAGAAACTTGCTCCCGCACGCCCCCTGGGGCGCGCGCACTCGGGAACATCCGTGACCGCCGGGTCCCGAGGACCCGGCGCATCACGGATCACGGTAAACGGCCGCTGATAGCGGCCGTTTACCACGTGATCGCTCCGTCAAAATGACGAAGCGATCACATGTACACAAACCCGCGTCACGTCATGACGCCGGTTCCTCCCTCCCCTCTCTGTACCGATCGGTACAGAGAGGGAGAAGCGGAGAGGGGGAGAGACGGGACCAGTGCTGTGGGCTGGATGTGTAGTGCCCACAGCGCTGGTCAATACACTGCCACCACTGTGCAATGCTCTGCCACCACTGTGCAATGCTCTGCCACCACTGTGCAATGCTCTGCCCCCACTGTGCAATGCTCTGCCACCAACCACTGTGCAATGCTCTGCCACCACTGTGCAATGCTCTGCAACCACTGTGCAACGCTCTGCCCCCACTGTGCAACGCTCGGCCCCCACTGTGCAACGCTCTGCAACCACTGTGCAACGCTCTGCAACCACTGTGCAATGCTCTGCCCCCACTGCAATGCTCTGTACCAATGTGCAATGCTCTGCCACCACTGTGCAACACTCCAATACTCTGCCAATACTCTGCCAATACTCGCCAATACTCTGCCAATACTCTGCCAATACTCTGCAATAAATTTTAATAGAAACAAAGAATTTTTATTTATTTTTTTACCGAATTTTCAGTATATTTTGATTTATAGCGCAAAAATAAAAAAACCCAGCAGTGATTAAATACCACCAAAAGAAAGCTCTATTTGTGTGAAAAAAAGGACACAAAATTCATTTGGGTACAGTGTTTTGCATGACTGAGTAATTGTCATTCAAAGTGTGAGAGCACCGAAAGCTGAAAATTGGTCTGGTTAGGAAGGGGGTTTAAGTGCCCAGTGGGTAAGTGGTTAAATAAGTAAATTGGTTGCTACAAAATGCCCCTTTAGAAGGGTTGTACGATGAGAGGTGGATTTACATAAAGCCTTTCCCCGGGTCAGCGAAGGAGTTAACATTGTGGAGATAATGTACATATATGAATGTCCAAAAATCCACACGATTAGAAATTTAATTTCTAAATGTCCCCGGCTTCCTGGAAAATTGCAACCTCTGTTGTGGAACAGTCAGGTGTAAGGAATGACGAGGGCCTAATGGACGCTCTCATTACCCTTGGCTGGAGCAAATTGCACACAAATCTTCTCTGCTCCAGCAAGCCTCTCTGTAATGGTTCTATTAAGCAGCAGACCTAATGACAGGGCTGAGTCTACAGGAATGTTCTAGCTCTAGACGGATGCATTATCCTGCCCACACCTGAGAGTCAGAGGTTCACGTCTTTCTCTGAGCCCAGGAGACTTTTCACGCCGCTCATTTTCCTACCAAGAAAAGGTCATTTTTTTTTAAAAAACTTGTTTTGAACCAAGACTAACCCTTTCAGCTCTCTCACATCAGGCCTTCCTTGCTGCACTGCTCAGGAATCCATCAAGTCTTGAACTTTGCAAACATAAGCCAGAAAGTGAGAGTGAAACACAGCAATAAAAGAAGAGGTTCCCAGCCTTCCTTGCTCCTTTCAAAAATAGGTATGTAGTGCTCACCCCCGCAAGGGCCCGCTGATTTGCCACAAGTTCCTTTTCCCAGATGAAGGCAACAGCAGCCAGGCACTGGTCAATCCTTGGGGAGAGGTGCCCAGATGGTGGCTGGGAAGGAGCATACATACTCTGAGACTGTCAGGGCTGGGCTCAGCCCTTCCTTCTCTGAGCTGGAGGCTCAGCTGTCCGCTAGTTGCCAGCTCCTATCTCTCCACAGTGACTCACCTGTTGATGATATCCTGTTTGTCAGTCCTGCCTACTTAAGCCGTCCAGTCCGGATAATCTCTAGACATGTGCACAACAAAAAAATTAGTTTATTTTCGTTTCGTTTTTTCCGTTTCCGAAAAAAATAGTTTTTTTTTTTTTTCGTTTTTTTCGTTTCCGTTGATTCGTAACGTATTCGTACATTCGTAAGTCGTCGGTGTTCGTATTCGTAACGATTCGTACATTCGTACAGAGTTATTTTTTCGTTGATTCGTTTTTTCGTTAGTTTAATTTTCGGACGCATTCGTATTTATTCGTACATTCGTAACATTCGTAGATTCGTAATCGGAGCAAAATTCATAATTTTATGTAATGTGTATACTATTATGACATTTTAATAATTTACGAATCGAAAAAAAAAAGTTACGAATCGAAAAAAAAAGTTAAAAAAAAAAAAAGTTACGAATCGAAAAAAAAAAAGTTACGAATGTACAAATTTTTTTTGTTCAATAGAGACACGGAAAATTACAAATCGAAAAAAAAAAAAAAAAAAAAATCGAAAAAAAAAAGTTACGAATGTACGAATTTTTTTTTTCAATCCATTCGAAGCACGTTTAGCAGCACCATTGTAAGGGACACGGAAAATTACCAATTCAACAAAAAAGTTGCGAATGTACGAATTTTTTCGTTCGTTTTCGTTTTTCGGATTTTCTTCATTAGTACATTTGTTGTTTCTAATTTGTTTTTTTTTCGGATTTTCGTTGTTTTTCGGATTCGTTCGATTCGAATGATTCGTTAATCGGATTTGTACGATTCGAACGATTCATTATTCGGATTCGTACGATTCGAACGATTCGTTCATTCGTACGAAAACGAACAAACGAAAATAACGAAAAAAAACAAAAAAAAAAAAAAAAAAATAATTGCACATGTCTAATGATCTCTGCCTTCGCCTTGGTCACATCTCTAGAGACGCTCTCCTGTTTTCCTGTTAAAGACTTGCTTGGCTGACATTCCTTCTGGCTCCAGATCCTGCTTGCTCTTCTACCATGCTCATCTCTGGCTCCCTGACATTTTGGCTTGTCTGACTACCTGAACTCTGGCTATGTTTTGATTACGTTTACTCTGTCTACCTTTTTTTATTATTATTAAACAAGTGTGATTTAACTGTACTTCTGTCTCAGTCTGATTCATGGTTTCTGACAGAGACCTGGCTCTTGTCTTAGAGGAGGAGGTCTCAGCCTGGAGGGCTGCTGCCCTCCTGGGCAGGCTTGCCATGTGACTACTGTTCATCAGGGTCCCAGCTAGGCTAGCTGGGGGGGGGGGGGGCTATTCTGCTAAAAGTTGCTGGAGATGACTGAGGGTCGTTCGTCTGCGGATCTAGTCTGGTATCACTGGAGAGGTTTTCGGGAAGATATTGGAAGGAGGCATTCAACTATCCAAGGACTTATTGAGTACAGACTGAAGTGAGAGGTTCCTGAAACTGTGACCTGCTGCCAGCCCTCTTGTCCTAGATTTAGATAGATATATATATGTCTTATGGACACATACTGTAGAGCAGCGGCTCAGAAGCGAGCACGAAGCGGTGCCCCCAGGGCAAGCTGCTTTCTCTGGGGGCTCTGTTTTGAGGGGGTGGAGCCAGAAGCGTTGGCGGGAGACCCGAAAAGAAGAGGATTGGAGCTGCTCTGTGCAAAACCACTGTATAACATGTTTTTTTTTTCATTTTTATTTTTTTTAAAGATACTTTAACCGCTTCCCGACCGCCTCATGTACATATACTGGAGCAGAATGGCACGGGCAGGCAAAATCCCGTACCTGTACGGGATCCTTTAAATGCCTGCCTGTGGGTCGCGTGCGCGCCACCAGCGGCGCGCTCGCGACCCGGTCGGCAGCTCCGTGACCCCGGCCGCGGGACCAGAAAGGGATGGGACAGAGCTGAAGAACGGGGAGAGGTCTGTGTAAACAAACCTCTCCCCGTGCTTTCTACTCTGCCTGTCATTGATTGGCTGTTCCCGGTCATCGGGAAAGCCGATCAATGACTTCAGATGTCAGCCCCGCCCCCTAATGTAAAAAACACACACACACGTCACACACCATAACCCCTCCCCTCCCCCTAGTGGTTAACCCCTTCACTACAACTGTCATTTATACAGGAATCAATGCATTTAAATAGCATTGATTGCTGTATAAATGACAATGGTCCCAAAAATGTGTCAAAAATGTCCGATGTGTCCGCCATAATGTCGCAGTCACAATAAAAATCGCTGATCGCTGCCATTACTAGTAAAAAAATAAATATTAATAAAAATGCTATAAAACTATCCCCTATTTTGTAAACGCTATAACTTTTGCGCAAACCAATCAATTATCGCTAATTGCGATTTTTTTTTACCAAAAATATGTAGAAGAATACGTATTGGCCGAAACTGAGGGAAAAAAATTTTTTATATATATATTTTTTGGGGATATTTATTGTAGCAAAAAGCAAAAAATATTGAATTTTTTTCAAAATTGTCGCTCTATTTTTGTTTATAGCGCAAAAAATAAAAACCGCAGGGGCGATAAAATACCACCAAAAGAAAGCTCTATTTGTGGGAAAAAAAGGACGCCAATTTTGTTTGGAGCCACGTCGCACGACCGTGCAATTGTCAGTTAAAGCAACGCAGTGCCGAATCGCAAAAAGGGGCCTGGTCCTTTGGCTGCCAATTGGTCCGGGGCTGTAGTGGTTAATACATGCCGTGGAACCCTGCATCCAATGTTGCCCCTTTGCTTCACTGTGTGCAGGGCAACTTCCCCTCCTGCCCATCCCTTGTCCCGGCCCTGCCCCAGTTGTGTTCAGTGGACAGTAAAGCCTACCAAAAGTGAACCCATTCAAGTGAATGGGGCCACGCTGTGCAGAAGTGTGGTAGTACCATCCACCAAATGGGACCTTTTTCATTGAATGGGTGTACATGGGTATGGCTCAGGGGTGCAGGCTTTTAGGGGTTAAAGCGGGCGAACACATCATAACTGCAGACCCCCTCACTGCCTGTCAAACACCCTCTGAAAAGCAATCCATGGAAAATCTCTCTTTAAAGAGCTGCCACATGTGTAGATGAATACTTATTGTCATGACTCAATGTCCTCTCCAAGGCCATGCATGAAAATGAAGACAATCATCTAACAGGTGACACGGATTCCAGATTTCAAATATTCTGTTTATTAGAGTGAATGCAGCAAGGAACGGTTTATCCCACACTGAATTTGTATTTTGGTGCCATAAAATATTGATTCATTATATGATTCTGCTGAAATATCTGTATTTTTTTATATCTTGCACATCAAAGAGGTCGTAATTCCTAACTTGCCTCTAATGTGCATTTCGGTCCTGAGAAAAAATGTTTATGGAACCTGTGATTGCACAGAATTCTTTCTCTGGGTTCTCTCTCTTCCTGATCTATCTGGGTCAGGGATGAATTTGCTTTGAACGGATATATACAGGAATATTTTTCGTTGTTACATGAACAGGGATGAAAAAAATAAAGGTTGAAACGTTCATTCATCCGTCAATATAAGAAAGCCTTGATAAGGCCAGTTGGAGAGCACGCCATGCTCTAGAGGTGGTGGATGCTTTGCCAGAGATGTATAAAGGGCCATGCGGATTTGATGTGTCATGGCTTGATCTCTGTCTGACTTATTATGGCGGATATGGAAAGCTGACAACATGATCCCCTAACATAGGTCACACGCTGGGCCAATCCTCCTATTACCAGGCCTTGAAGTCACTCTGAATGGTTAAAGCCGGAAGCCCCAGCTTTGGATAATGAAGGTATAAAACCAGGTAGGGTTTTGGTCCCTGCAGACTTTCAGAGATCACAGACATAAATTTTGAGTTTATTATTGTTTGTTTGGCTCTCCGGAGAGACTTAAACTGTCATTTTTATGACCACCCAGTTCAACCTTGTATTGTTGGGATAAGCTTCTCTGAGAATATCATAGAGGTCTGTAAGAAAGTTAAGATCTCGTTTCAGATAAAGACCTCAAGGAAATGTGAGACTTCTTCAGGAATTTGAAGGGCAAAAAACTCTGTCATGCCGTAGGGCTGTCTGCAAGTAGAGTTCAGACTCAGGACAAGACCACGGCGCAGGAAAGATCTCTATACGTATGTCTATGAGAGCCTCTGAGAATAGAATGCCATTACTGACTTTAGGTGTTTGACTTGAGAGCCTACTAATTCTATTGGGACCTTACTCCTTCCATTGTGACCTTACTCCTTCTATTGTGACCTTACTCCTTCCATTGTGAACTTACTCCTTCCAATGTGACCTTACGCCTTCCATTGTGGCCTTACTCCTTCCATTGTGAACTTACTCCTTCCAATGTGACCTTATGCCTTCCATTGTGGCCATACTCTTTCCATTGTGGCCTTACTCCTTCCATTGTGGCCTTACTCCTTCCATTGTGGCCTTACTCCTTCCATTGTGGCCTTACTCCTTCCATTGTGACCTTACTCCTTCTATTGTGACCTTACTCCTTCCATTGTGAACTTACTCCTTCTATTGTGACCTTACTCCTTCCATTGTGGCCTTACTCCTTCCATTGTGGCCTTACTCCTTCCATTGTGACCTTACTCCTTCTATTGTGACCTTACTCTTTCCATTGTGAACTTACTCCTTCTATTGTGACCTTACGCCTTCCATTGTGACCTTACTCCTTCCATTGTGACCTTAGGCCTTCCATTGGGACCTTATAGAGGTCTGTAAGAAGGTTAAGATCTCGTTTCAGATAAGGACCTCGAGGAAATGTGAGACTTCTTCAGGAATTTGAAGGGCAAAAAACTCTGTCATGCCGTAGGGCTGTCTGCAAGTAGAGTTCAGACTCAGGACAAGACCACGGCGCAGGAAAGATCTCTATACGTATGTCTATGAGAGCCTCTGAGAATAGAATGCCATTACTGACTTTAGGTGTTTGACTTGAGAGCCTACTAATTCTATTGGGACCTTACTCCTTCCATTGTGACCTTACTCCTTCTATTGTGACCTTACTCCTTCCATTGTGAACTTACTCCTTCCAATGTGACCTTATGCCTTCCATTGTGGCCTTACTCCTTCCATTGTGGCCTTACTCCTTCCATTGTGGCCTTACTCCTTCCATTGTGACCTTACTCCTTCTATTGTGACCTTACTCCTTCCATTGTGAACTTACTCCTTCTATTGTGACCTTACTCCTTCCATTGTGGCCTTACTCCTTCCATTGTGACCTTACTCCTTCCATTGTGACCTTACTCCTTCTATTGTGACCTTACTCTTTCCATTGTGAACTTACTCCTTCTATTGTGACCTTACGCCTTCCATTGTGACCTTACTCCTTCCATTGTGACCTTAGGCCTTCCATTGGGACCTTACGTCTTCCATTGGGACCTTACGTCTTCCATTGGGACC
Source organism: Lithobates sylvaticus (assembly GCA_028564925.1). NCBI lineage: Eukaryota > Metazoa > Chordata > Amphibia > Anura > Ranidae > Lithobates > Lithobates sylvaticus. Next base: position 69,758,877 of record CM053038.1, read on the forward strand.
TTACGTCTTCCATTGTTACCTTACTCCTTCCATTGTGACCTTACTCCTTCCATTGGGACCTTACATCTTCCATTGTGTCCTTTATATTAAAGTTCTGGTTTCTGTACCAGTTTGGCTGGGTTGTGCAGTTTCCACTTGGCCGTGGGTGTCGCTGTCACCACCGGTAAGTGTTGGAAATGCAACAGGCTAAATGCATTGGGTACCCCTTTTACTCAGAAACAGCCCGGAGGGAGTGGTCTACCCGCTGTGCATTCTGGGTAAGGGTACTTAAGGTACAGATGCCATTTTTGGGTGTTTTGTTATGCCGACCTCATGGCCCTCCTGGCCTAGGGTGTGTGCTGCCTTATTCCATGTCTCAGGCTGGCTGGCCCGAGGCTTTGCAACTGAAGGGTAGGCCCAGAGGTATTGGGGCCTACCGATCCAGGGGTGGTCCAGTGCTGTCTTGCCTGCGGGGAGAAGCCAAGCGACTGGAGGATCCATGGGAGGACTTTTCAAGTAGAGGACCGAGCAACAAGGCTGGTATCTCTGGAGGAGCCTGGAGACTCAGTTGGAGGACGCATCCCGGGTCACCTACCACACAGTACTGCCGGAACGGCTGAAAGGAACTGATACTATGTGACAGTTCTTTAACCACTAGCTGACCGCCCACTGTCAAATGACGGCGGGACGGTTCAGCTACTGTGGCGGGACGCCGTCATATGACGTCGTCTACAATTTGGCCACTGGGGGGCGCGCGCCGCGGGAGGCGCGCGCGCGCCCGCCGCGTATCTGGGGCCTCGGTGCGCGTGCCCGGCGGTCGCGATGACCGCCAGGCACCCGCGATTGCCCGGTAATCGAGCAGGACGTGGATCGGTGTGTGTAAACACACAGATCCACGTCCTGTCAGAGGAGAGGAGACCGATGGTGTGTCCCTTGTACATAGGGACACCGATCGGTCTCCTCCCCCAGTCAGTCCCCTCCCCCCACAGTAAGAATCACCAAGATAGGGTACACATTAACCCCTGCAGCGCCCCCTAGCGTTAACCCCTTCCCTGCCAGTCACATTTATACAGTAATCAATGCATTTTTATAGCACGGATCGCTGTATAAATGTGAATGGTCCCAAAAATGAGTCAAAAGTGTCCGAAGTGTCCGCCGCAATGTCGCAGTCACGATAAAAATCGCAAATCGCCGCCATTACTAGTAAAAAAAAAATAATAATAAAAATGCTATAAATCTTTTCCCTATTTTGTAGACGCTCTATAACTTTTGCGCAAACCAATCAATATACGCTTATTGCGATTTTTTTTACCAAAAATATGTAGAAGAATACGTATTGGCCTAAACTGAGGAAAAAATTTGTATAAAAAAAAAAATAAAATTGGATATTTATTATAATAAATAGTAAAAAATATTATGTTTTTTCAAACTTGTCCCTCTTCTTTTGTTTATAGCGCAAGAAATAAAACCGCAGAGGTGATCAAATACCACCAAAAGAAAGCTCTATCTGTGGGGAAAAAATGATAAAAATTTTATTTGGGTACAGCGTTGCATGACCGCGCATTTTGTCATTCAAAATGCGACAGCGCTGAAAGCTGAAAAATGGCTTGGTCAGTAAGGAGGTGTTCGTGGCTGGTAGGCAAGTAGTTAATTTCTCAACAAGCTGATGGTTGTACCTTCCTGTGGCAGAGGATTGTACAACGATCCCATCATACTGGCAAGTCTATGGCAGAGACTTTAACTGAGCATCTCATCGGCTGCTAGGTCAGTGAGAGAGGCCTATCCGGTGACTGCTAGATCCAGCCTGTGGAAGCTGTTTGTCCTCTGGATCAAAGAAATACCTCTAACCCGCAATTACCCGCAATTACAAGGTACCTGAATTCCCCTTAACCCTCTATTGCAAAATGCCCGTTCTTTCAAATAAATCTTTAAGAAAAAAGGACTAATGCCGCGTACACACGATTGGAATTCTCGTCGGAAAAAACTCTGACGTTTTTTCAGACGGAATTCCGCTCAAGCTGTGTTGCCTACACACGATCACACCAAATTCCGACGGTCAATAACACAGCGGCATAAAACACGTTCGACAGCACTATAAAAGGGAAGTTTAATGCTTCCGAGCATGCGTCGAATTGTTTCCGAGCATGCGTCGGAATTTTGCGTGTCGGAATTGCATACACACGATCGGAAAATCCGATAGTAAGGTTTTCCGTCGGAAAAATTGAGAACAGGTCTCAATTCAAAGTCCGTCGGAAATTCCGACAGAAAAAGACCGTTGGGCATACACACGGTCGAAAAATCTGATGAAAAGCTCCCATCGGACTGTTTCCATCGGAAATCCCTAGGACGGAAACAGTGAACAGGTGGGGTAACGGTAAGCCCAACTAAAAACAGCAGCTCCTTGGGGGGTCAGTGCTACATATATAATGTACAATGTGTGTGTGTTTCTGAATGAATGAATGAATGATTTGTATAGCGCTACAATGCAAACTGAATCGCCTCAAGGCGCTGTATTTGTGCTTTGTTGTCAAGCTTCTTAGAAGAGGTGGGTCTTGAGTATTTTGTCCTGAAGGCCTGATGGTTTTCTTCCATGCGGATGTAGGTCGGTCGAGCTTTCCATAGCCGTGGTCCTTGGACAGCGAATCTCCGTTCCCCTTTGATTTGTAGCGGGACTTGGGAATGAGGAGGAGGTTTTGGTTAGACGATCGAAGACTGCGATTGGGTGTGTAGTCTTTTATTTTCTCGAGAAGGTATTGAGGAGCGTCTCCATGGGTGCATTTGTGGGTGAGGCAGAGGGTCTTGAATGTGACCCGATTCTTTACGGTTAGCCAATGTAGGCTCCTCAGGGAAGAGGAGATGGATTCCTAGTTTTTTTTTCCTGTTATCAGCCTTGCCGCCATGTTTTGGATAAGTTTTAAGCGTGCAAGTTGATATTGGGGTTTCTGTAATATAATTGTGCCAAATACCTTCGTGTGACCCGCCGGAGCTCTCTTCCCCACAATTATATTGCAGAAACACACACATTGTACATTATATTCTACTGTAATAGAGTGGATTATAGGATTTTACAAGCATGTTAAACTAGGGCTTATTTTTGGGGTAGGGCTTATATTGCAGCCCTGCTGGAAAATAACGCTAGGTCTTATTTTCAGGGTAGGGCTTATATTTGGGGAAACACAGTATGATGGCTTTTACTTTGCAGGGAGTCGCCTGCAGCTGCATCCATCATCCAGATATGTCCAAAGTTGCTTCAGTTAAGACAGGGCATCCGACTTGGAGGCAACTTCCATTGAAATCAATGGGTACAAGTCGCCTAGAAGTCGGATTGAAGTAGTACAGGAACCTTTTCTGAAGTCGGAGCGACTTCAGTAGTGTTCATTAAGACGGCTCTCATTCACTTGCATGTAATTTCTGATGTCAAGTGACTTGGGGCGACTTGCAGTCTGACAAGTCGCCCCCCAAGTCACGGTAGTGTGAACGGGCTCTCAATGAAAATATGATTTGTGTAGCAATTATATACGCTATATTATTATTATTTTTTCTTTGCTATTTTTTTTTTCCAACACAATCCAGTGTGGATTGTGGGGGGGCTCCTAGACTCTACAGCCAAAAGAGATCAGCCACAACTGTCATCACGGCCCGATACGAAGGTCACGATTCGGCATCTCCGGTGCAGGACTGATTGAGGAGTTGAGCCCACAGGCACAAACTTTGCAAAAAATTTAGACAGCTATTTATAAATATTTGAATTCAAAGTGAAATGTTGACAGAAACACGGATTTCCACTCTTTTTTTGCTACAAATAAATCTGTTTAGTCATATTTTCACAACAAAGAAAAAAAAAAAACAATCCACCAATATGAACTCTGCAGCAGATTTTACCAATTAAAAAAATATGTTTTACCTGTTTTGTTTTTTTTCATGGAACGTCTGCTGATAGGATTGACCACCCTAAACTTGGCCCGCTGATTGCAGTGGGGAGTGCTGGAGACGCAGCTTCATAAAGACAATATGTTGTCTGTGTTTGGCCCCCAGCTGGTTTTCATCATTTTATGAAATCCCAAATTCCTATGTCATCCTTTATTGAAAGCCTGAGAATATACACAGAGCTTTGCTCCATTATTCGTCTCCCAGAAATCTCTTGCCGCTGGACCTGAGACAAATTTAGTTATTGATATTTTATTAAAGCTAAACTCCAGGCAGATATAAAAGATGCAAATTAAAGTGATATTAAAGTCTTGTTTTTTTTTTGTTTTTTTTTTGTTTTTTTTTAACCATTTGCTTACTGGGCATTTTCACCCCCTTCCTGCCCAGGCCAATTTTCAGCTTTCAGCGCTGTCACACTTGGAATGACAATTGCATGGTCATACAACACTGTACCCAAAATTATTTTTTATCATTTTTTTCACACAAATAGAGCTTTCTTTTGGTGGTATTTAATTACTGCTGGGTTTTTTTTATTTTTTGCTAAAAAACTAAGAAAAAAAAGAAAATAAAAAACAAAAACAAAAACAAAAACAAAAAATAACAGTTTCATAGTTTGTTATAAAATTTAGAAAACAGGTAATTTTTCTCCTTCATTTATGTGCGCTGATGAGGCAGCACTGATGGGCACTAATAGTCTGCACTGATGGACACTGATAGGCTTCACAGATAGGCAATGATAAGGAGGCACAGATAGGCACCGATAGGTGGCACTGATGAGGTGGCACTGATGGGAACTGAGAGGTGGCACTGATAGGGTTGCACTGATAGGTGACAGTGATGGGTGGCACTGAAGGGCACTGATGGGTCGCACTGAAGGGCAGCACTAATAGGTGGCACTGATGGGCACTGATAGGTGGCACTGATGGGCACTGATAGGTGGCACTGATAGATAGCACTAATATTCACCTGTAGGTGGCACTGGTGGGCACTGGCAGGTGGCACTGGAGGGCACTGCATAGCAGCAGAGCCTCTCCCTGTTGGGGACCGATGTCCCTCTGTCAGAAGCCGGTGACCAGCTTTTTTTTTCCCCCTCATGCTGTCAGAACTTCTTGCACTTCTTTTGGGCTTTGGGCGTCCCACGATTCTGCTTGTGCACTTTTACCGCAATTTTACCGTGATTCATCAGGCGACATATCGCTGCAAAATTGCACCGCGAGTTGGTGCCATTCAAAATAGCGGGGTTCACAAAGGCATCCTGCGATTTGCAGCGTTTCCAAGCAGAACGCCAGGGTGTGAATGGAGCCTAAGGCCACTTTCACACTGAGGCGCTTCTAAACTGCCAGTAAAAACACTGAGCGCTTTTGAAGAGCTTTTCAGGCGCTTTTGAAGAGCTTTCCATTCATTTCAATGGGGGGGGGGGGGGGGGTTCACAGCCCTGCCAGCACACTGCCCCAGTGTGAAAGCGTTCATTGATTTTAATGGAAATACGTTTTCGAGAGCTTTTTAGGCGCTGTTTTTAGCGTGAAAGCGCATGAAAAGCGCCTCAGTGGGAAAGTGGTCTTACTGTTTTTTTTTTAAACTTGTGAAAGTGTATTTTCCCCCAAAAAAATGCATTGGAAAGACCGCTGCGCAAATACAGTGTGACATAAAATATAGGGTTCTCAAACTGATGACCCTCCAGCTGTTGCAGAACTACAATTCCAACGAGGCATTGCAAGGCTGATAGTTACGAGCAAGACTCCCATGGGCAGAGGCATGATGGGACTTGTAGTTCCGCAACAGCTGGAGGGCTGCCAGCCCTTTAGGGGTTCTAGGTAATTTTCTAGCAAAAAATACTGATTTTATCTAGCAAGCAACAAGTGTCACAAAAATTCTTAGTCTTCGAGGAGTTAAATTCTTACCATAACAAAAATGCAAAGAAATTTTTTAAAAAAAAATCACGTATTGAATAAACTGTATGAATGGGAGCGCCGACAGCCAGACATATGAGGGGCTCCAGCCTCGCAGAGGTGAAATCAGGTGTTACAGAAGACAAGGCCTTTGAGTATTCTCCGGCTGCCTAATTTCAGAGCTCTCCGTGATGTATGAGGTTCTGGCAGACGGCGGGAACATTGGAGGGAATCTCAGGTATCCCCCCCCCCCCCCACCACCACCACGCCGTCCCTTTTCCTGATTGGCTGTGGCAGGTGAGATCGATTCATTCCATCTGTTGAACTGACTTGTGAAAAATTGATTTTTAAGAGGCAGGAAAATTTGCAAATATTTAGTCAAATGTTGACCTAGGCCGCGCTTCAACTTCTAAAATAAACATTTTAGTAACCCGTCAGGTGAGAGGTCCGCTATTAGTAACATTAGTGAGCCAGAGATTCTCAGTGATCAACCTCCAGGAGAGTCATTCGACCGTGTTTGCTTCACATCTGTTAGTCCTCGTGCGCTGCGTTTAATGCATGGACCACTTTATTAGGAGCTCTTCAGAAGAATATTATAGGTATGCGGCGGTCAGACATGAGCATTCCTGCATATAAAGGGGATCTGCAAACAAGTTTATGTGTCTGTATTAATACATTCCTTATACATCACAATATACAGCAACGGGATTATTTTTCAGCAACACCACCATATAACATTGAAAAGCCTTCCTTCTACTCCAGTCGGTGACTTTTCCTAGGCTGTAATGATGTCATCAGTCTGCTACAGGCAGGAGGAAGCATTTCCTCAGTCACCTCTTCCCCAGTGATCAGACTGCAACATTGTAACTTTGTGTTATTTATGACGCCCGCCTCTAGGTTGGAAAAAGACCTGGGGGTCCTAGTAGATGATGGGCTCAGTAATGGCATGCAATGCCAAGCTGCTGCTAACAAAGCAAACAGAATATTGGCATTAAAAAGGGGATCACCTCCAGAGATAAAACGATAATTCTCCAGCTCTACAAGACTCTGGTCCGGCCGCACCTGGAGTATACTGTCCAGTTCTGGGCACCAGTCCTCAGGAAGGATGTACTGGAAATGCAGTGAGTACAAAGAAGGGCAACAAAGCTAATAAAGGGTCTGGAGGATATTAGTTATGAGGAAAGGTTGCAAGCACTGAACTTATTCTCTCTGGAGAAGAGATGCTTGAGAGGGGATATGATTTCAATATATAAATACCGTACTGGTGACCCCACAATAGGGATAAAACTTTTTCGCAAAAGGGAGTTTAACAAGACTCATGGCCACTCATTAAAATTAGAAGAACAGAGGTTTAACTTTAAACTACGTAGAGGGTTCTTTACTGTAAGAGTGGCAAGGATGTGGAATTCCCCTCCACAGGCGGTGGTCTCAGTGGGGAGCATTGATAGTTTCAAGAAACTATTAGATAAGCACCTGAACGACCGCAACATACAGGGATATACAATGTAATACTGACATTTGTTTGCTCTTGTACAGCACTACTCTGTTGGCACAGTGCCTTGGTTTGCTCCTGTGCCATAACATTGGCTTGCTGTTGTGTAGCATTTGTTTTCTGCTGTTCAGCGTTTTGCTTGCTGTTGTGCAGCGTTGAGTGCAGTGTTTGTTTGCTGTTGTGCAGCGTTTGCTTGCTGTTGTGCAGCATTGGATATCATCAATTGTTTTAGGATTTCCTCCATGTTTAGTCACTCTAGGTACTGGCCTTTTAAGTAGTAACTTACTACAGCTGCCTGCTGAACTCCACCATATATAACCTGGGGGACAGGTAGCAGGTACAAAGCTCCCTGGGATGAGCTGTTATTTAGGCACAGATACCACACCCACTGAGGTAGTGACAAACAGTGCTGGGTTTATTTGTGTTATTTTTTTTTTGTTTATTTGTGTTAAATACAAATCTTTACACAGGTGCTGCACAGTCCTCCAGAAAACATATAATAACAGAAAAAACAAAAGTCCTAGCCGTGTCTCGGCTCTAACTATACCATACACAGGCCCTAACTACCAGGCTAAGCAAGCCTACTGCTTGTCAGTTTCTGTATAAAATTCTTAAGGGTTTTACCAACCTTTAGCTCTTCACAGACCATCAATGTCTGTGTGTCCCAGGCAGAGAGCAAAGGCTGTCTGCTCAGGTGAGCTTAAATTAGCCTGGGGAAGAGGACTAAGATCCGAACTGGATCCTGTATCAGAGATTTCTGAATGTGTATGAGAAAAGCCTGGGAGACGTATAAACCCTGAACAAGACTTCTCCTGGCTCTCTCTGGGACGCTCTGCTACAAGGGGTTGAAGCGGACAACAGGCAGATGTAGTAAAAGTCCAGGCAGAGGTTAGGGGCAGGTTGCCAGCAACGAATTACGAATGTACAATTCGTTTATTTCCGAATTTGTTTATTAACGAATTTTGACAAATTCGTTAATTTCTGAATGATCAAAATTTTCGAAAATTTGAATTTCCGCATTTCCGAAATTTGGGCATTTCGGAATTTTGGAAATTCAACATTTCGGAAATTCAAAATTCGGAAATTTGGAAAGTCGAAATTCAAAATTTCGGAAATTAGAAAATTAAAAAATTTGGAAATTTGAAAATCCAAAAATACGAATGAAAATCTGAACATTCAGAAGAATGAATATCTGAAAATTCAAAAACCCGAAAATATGAAATAATAACTAACTGATAATAAATATTAAATTATAGGTATTGGAATTTCCTTTCAAATTTGTCTGTTAGTGAATGTAATGAATACAAATTTATCCGAAGTTACGAATTATCTAAAATAACGAATGCCGTATCTAAACAACTGGAACGTAATGATCTAATAATAATAAATAATAATAATAAAACCTTTTTATTATTATTATTTGTTATTAATTTGTTCCATTCCATTCGTTTAGATGCTGGATTCGTTATTTTGGATAATTTGTAACTTCAGATAAATTTGTATTTGTTACATTCACAAACAGCCAAATTTGAAAGGAAATTCCAATACCTATAATTTAATAGTTATTATTATTTTATTATTTTGAATTTTACTGATTTTCTTTTTCAGATTTTCAAATTTTCGGATTTTCGAATTTCTAAATTTCAGAATTTTTGAATTCCGAAAATCTGAAAATTTGAATATTGTAAAATTAGGAAATTTGAAAATTCGGAAATTCAAAAATTTGAAAATCTGAATTTTTGGATTTCCGAATTTTCAAAAAAAAAAACAAAAAAAAACAAATGAAACGAAAATGAAAACAAACACATTTTTTTGTCAGTGCACATGTCTAGTCACGAATAAAGTAGAATATTGTTGATCTCACAAACCTGGCAAGATGTCAATGTACTGGCACTATAAGGAAAAGGGGGTAAACACCCTCCTTGGCCTGTGTGCCAAGGAGTCAGGGATGCATGTCCATGTGCACAAAGACCCCACATCCTCACATTTAGATGTGCAGCCAGCCATAGCCGAAAGGCCCTGATTTTTTATTTTTTTTTGAAAAGCCAGTGGCGTGTGAAACACACCCAAAAACTCCACCCGGTGCCAAAAAAAGTGCACACACATAAAGAGTGACACAAAACGTGCAACGGGTGTCTCAGTTGACCTCCCTAGGGATGGACCTTTACCCTGATCCCCCGGGGCGTTAGGCTCCAGACGGGGACTGAGGTACTTACACATGGTCCATCTGGCCGAAACCAGACGGACCCCTTTCTCTGGAGGGTCTGCCGAAACAGACCCACCCAAGTACTTGGTAGGGCTCTCCCGAAGAGAGACCCCATGAGAGAAGGCGAACTAAGCCAAAAGGCCATGTCCACCTCCTCCCAAGACTTTCAGGGTTGGCCCGAGGACCAAACACCCTACTCACCACACTGTGACAAAACTGTGAACACCAAACAAAAAAAGCACATACAAGTGACAAACAGCACACAGAGAGGGCGGACCAGACTTCTAGATGTACATTTGCAGATCCTAGAGGTCCTGTACCACCAGGTGAGAGGCTCATGTGCCTGCTCCATTTTTGCCAAGGTGTGTTCACATTTATGCGTGGTGCACTATAGTGCAGATGCCTTTTACCTTGGGATGGGGTGCTATTCAACTCAACTCAACTCCCGTGCATTACCATGCATTTCTGTAATGTGTAGAATGGGGGGTCAGCAACATGTAGACTGCGGATAGGTGACTGGTAGATCGTGGTCTAGGCTTGCTGATCCCATCCCAGAGCATCAAACAGAGTGCAATGCGGAGGGACTACACGTAAAGTTGGAGCTGTAGTAGGGAGCAAGAGCCACATAAGCCGATGCCTCCTCTGTAGTGTGGGCTCCAGTCCAGTGGCACCTGGTGCTCAACATTTTTTTTGGGGGGGTGGGCGCAATTTAAAAAAAAAAAAAAATCATTAATTGCAGCCACTGTGCCATCAAATGTTTCATTTTTTAATGTGTTTCAGGCAGTCCGCATGATTCCAAACCCAAACTGTCTGGGTGAATCCCGGACAGGTGGCACCCCTACGTCGTACAGCTACGTTGTACAGCTACGGCATTAGACATGTGCAATTCTTTATTTTTTTTTTTTCGTTTTTCGTTTTTCTTCATTATTTTCGTTCGTTCTCGTACGAATGAAAGAATCGAACGAATCCGAATAACGAATCGTTCGAATCGTACGAATCCGATTAACGAATCATTCGAATCGAACGAATCCGAAAAACAACGAAAATCTGAAAAAAAACAAATTAGAAACAACGAATGTACGAATGAAGAAAATCTTAAAAAACGAAAACAGGAACAACGAAAATTAACTTTTTCGTTCATTTTCGTTGTTCCTGTTTTCGTTTTTTAAGATTTTCTTCATTCGTACATTCGTTTTATTTATTTGTAAATTCGTAACTTTTTTTTTTTTCGAATCGTAATTTTCCGTGTCTCTTACAATGGCGTTGCTTAACGTGCTTCGAATGGATTGAACGAAAAAAATTCGTACATTCGTAACTTTTTTTTCCGATTCGTAACTTTTTTTTCGATTCGTAACTTTTTTTTTCGATTCGTAAATTATTAAAATGTAATAATAGCATACACATTACACAAAATTATGAATTATGCTCAGATTACGAATCTACGAATGTTACGAATGTACGAATAAATACGAATGCGTCCGAATTTCGAATAAACGAAAATTAAACTAACGAAAAAACGAATCAACGAAAAAATAACTCTTACGAATGTACGAATCATTACGAATACGAACACCGACGACTTACGAATGTACGAATTGTTACGAATACCGATGACTTACGAATGTACGAATCGTTACGAATACGAACACCGACGACTTACGAATGTACGAATCGTTACGAATACGAACACCGATGACTTACGAATTTACAAATCGTTACGAATCAACGGAAACGAAAAAAACGCAACGAAAATAAACAAATTTTTTTTGGAAACGAAAATAAACGAATGTCTATACGCCATTTCACGCAGGGGAGCCAACCTGACACCGTATAACGATGGCGGTTGGTTGGCCAGCAATTAGGACATGTTTTTTATCACCCTCTTTAGCTGTAGTGGCCAGAGATCTACACAAGTCGCAGCGGCAGCAGGTGTTATACGCCCCGGTCACGGTTGGTGGTTGTAGAACCTGTCAAGCATGACCCATTCAAGTGGATAAGGCTGCTCTGCAAGTGCCCTGCAACCTTGTAACAAAGAAGGGGTTAAAGCCGGCAGCGTTGTGTTGGTTTTTCATCACCTGCTTTAACCCCTTGGACCCCGCAGAAGCATGCATTTGCTGGGGGCGCTTGCAGAGTGGCCCCCTTTATTTGAATGGGTTCCGATTGGCCGGCGGTAGCACCTGTCAAAAGCAGCAAGGGGCTTAATTCCTGCTAGAGCTTTGGTTGCTGCTTACCAATGCGTGACAGCAGAGAACAAATGTGAAAGTGGCTTTAGGTTGGGGAATAAAAAAAAAAAAATAATGGATACAAAAGCTCCTTCACTTTTTTTTTTTTTTTTTTTTTTTAGGAACAAAGGTGAACAGACGCACGTCAAGTTTCGGAAATAAATCCACGCTTGAATAACAATTCGGCTTCCTCTTTGGGAATATAATAAAATTTGCAGCTGCTTAAAATGATGAACATTTGTGTTTTATAACAGCCAATAAACAACTCAAACGTTGTCATTTGGTCTGTAAAAAAAGCCAATCAAAGCGCTGATTGCCGCCCCTCTCCTGTACAAACATCCACATTTCATTGTCTTCCTTTTTTATGGGATTTTTAATCATCGGGAACACAACAGACGTTTATGGAGCTAAATAATGAACTATGGAGGGCGTTTAACTTTTCCTTGTAGCAGTCATAATGACATATTTTATTACCAATTTTGTTTTAAGTTTAAACTTATCATAAGAGTTTTTGTTGTGGTATTAAAGTGGAACTCCGGCCTTCCCTTCAGTTTTGCACAGTTGTACCGGCTCCTCTCCTGTACTCCAACCACTTTGCATATTATTTTATATATACTGTGATTCTGTACCTGCCAAATATGCTGCAGAAATCTCCCTCCACTGAGTCTGGCTGCAGCCATTTTAACTGTGGGCAGCTGAAGCTGCTGCCTGTTCACTTCCTGGATTTACGCACACAGAGGCACGCCTCCAGCTCTGCAGCTCTCATTGGCCCTCTTATGATTCATTCCCTCCCTTCCTGGCAAACTCTCACAAGAGAAAGAGCTGTGCATGATGTCATAAGCCTAGGCTAATGACCAGACAAGAAACAGGAAGTGGGCTGTATAAGGGATTTACTGGCAGACAAAAAATGTTTTACTTTTCAAAGTTAACAACAAGGGCAGAAGATTTAATATAGACATCCTTGTGGGTTTATCTGCTCCTATTTAAATTGTCCCCATGGGCGTCCGCAGGTAGGGGCAAGGGGGGTCAAGTGCCCCCCCCCCCCCTGGAATCAGGGATCAGATCTTAAATTCAGCACAGTTGCATAGGTTTTGGGGTGCGGGCACCCGCGCCTGGGTGCCACCCACCAGTGGGGTGACACCATCAAGGTGCTGTCAAGCCCCCCATCAGTGTAGTGTGACTTCGGCTCTTTTCCCTGCTCAGTCCAGCAGAGAACTCGGTGGCGCTGTGACAGGAGAAAGGCGAGCTGCGGGCTGTCAGAGGTTTCCCCCGCTCGCCCCACCCATTCTACTGTCAGGGAGAAGAGACGGCGGCTCTCACCAGGTTCCCCACCCAGCTTCCTGCCCGCTCCATTCCTCCCCTATTGCCCATAACCTAGGGCCAATCAAAGGAGACTAGGAGAGGAGAGCATCATGGGACATGTAGTCTCAAAGATTGGCGGCCCCATTTTCCACAGGGAGGAGGCTACAGCTCGATCAAGAGAGAGATTGAGAGACTGCAGCCTGGAAAAAAGCTGAGGGAGAGAGTGCTACAGGACAAAGAAAGAGGAGTCTGCTGGTCGGAAGCCAGAGAGAGAGCCACGCTGCCCAGCGCCACCAGAGAGAGAGCCACGCTGCCCAGCGCCACCAGAGAAAGCTACGCTGCCTAGAACCACCAGAGAGAGAGCCATGCTGCCCAGCGCCACCAGAGAGAGAGCCACGCTGCCCAGCGCCACCAGAGAAATCCACGCTGCCTAGCACCACCAGAGAAAGAGAGAGCCACGCTGCCCAGCGCCACCAGAGAGAGAGCCACGCTGCCCAGCGCCACCAGAGAGAGAGCCACGCTGCCCAGCAACACTAGAGAGAGAAAGACTGAGCTACTAACAGGGTACAGGCATGCTACACTACTGACCAGAGTCGCCCCCGGGGAACCCAGAGTAAGCGATCGTCCAGCAGTAGGGATCACTACTGTAGTTTTGCTGGGTCTGGTAAGAGGGCCTGTTGGCCATTATCCATTACTTATCCTAGGGACTGTACTACGTCTCTGACTATGATAATGTGATAATGACATTGTCGAAAAGGGGCGGTGCATGGGTCACTCTAAAATGATGCCCCCCCCCCTGAAAAAAGGGCTGCGGACGCCCATGATTGTCCCTAGTATGTATATGTATGAATGTGAGTTAGGAACATTAGATTGTAAGCTACTTGAGGGTAGGGACTGATGTGAATGTACAATGTATATGTAAAGCGCTGCGTAAATTGACGGCGCTATATAAGTAGCTGAAATAAATAAAAAAAATAAATAAATATATGAAAAAAATTACTGAAGTTCCATTTTAAAGTGATTGTAAAGCTTTGTTTTTTTGTTTTTGTTTTTTTTGTTTTTTAAATAACAAACATGTTATACTTACCTCGTCTGTGCAAGAGTTTTGCACAGAGCAGCCTCGATCCTCCTTTTCTGGGGTCCCCCCGGCAGTGCTCCCGACTCCTCCCCTTCTCGAGTGCCCCCGCGGAGGCTCGCTTTCCATGGGGGCACTCATGCGGGCACGCTCCCGAGTCCTGCTGCTGCGTCCATTGACACAGGCAGCAGGACTCGGCCCCGCTCCAACGTGTCATTGGATTTGATTACTCCTGCTGCCTGGGCGCAATGGTTCATTGCAGGGATGGGGGAGCCCTATGCCAGATGCTTCTGTTACAAGGCTGACAGGAGTAGTGACAGTGGCATCACTGCTAACCCTAACCTTAAAGGGGGCGCAGTTTGCCATCTTTGCCCTGAGCACTGGATGAATGTGTAGATTTGTTTTAGATTTTAATCAGTGAATAGTTTCCCTATTGCCAATCTCCAGGAGAGATGAAACTTAAGAATATGCCAGTTCCTAGGATGTGGCCTTCTTTAAAGGGCCCTTGAGTCAACATAAAAAGGCCTGGATGTATGATAAGGGCTCAGTATGCAGTTTTGCTTAATATGCTTCCATACAATTGTTCAATAATATAATTATTGCTCTAGGTAAAAAGGGTTGGGAAAGTGGGGAAAGTTATATAAGCGTGAGGGGTGGGCACACTCATGTCCTGCAAGGATATGACAATGTTCCACTTTTTAACCAATTTGTTATATTGTCACTTGTCACAGGATATTCCGATGGAAAAAGTCCGATCGGATTATGTTGTCGGAAAATCCGATCGTGTGTGGGCTCTAGCGGGCTTTTTCCGTCAAATTTTCCCACAACAAAATCCAATTGGACTTTTTCTGATCGTGTGTAGGGAATTCCGACGGACAAAGTGCCACGCATGCTCAGATCAAATTACGAGACCAAAGCTATTGGCTACTAGCCTCTACGTAGTTCCGTATTACGCAACGAACGTCACCACGTTTGGAACGATCGGATTTTCCTACAACTTTGTCTGACCGCGTGTATGCAACACCAGTTTCGGACAAAATCCATCGGAAAAAAATCAGACGGATTTTGTGGTCGGAATTTCCAACCGTGTGTACGAGGGCTTACTGGTGAGGTTCACCTTAACCAAATGGTATCTGATTAAAAGAGAAGTTCGGCATTTTTTCCCCCCAAGAATCTTACTTACCAAGGTGGATGCAACATTGGTCCAATGCTGCATCTGTCCTCCGCCAGCTCTAAGACTGAGAACTGAGCGATCAAAGATCGCAGATAGCTTGGTTCTCAGAGCTCCGCGAGCAGAGATCTGGTGACTGTTAGCCTCCACTTTTCTGGGAAGGCTTTTGGTATGTGTGTGTTGAAATCTTAGCCTATTTGTAGCCAGGTCCTGGTGTTGGATCAAAGACTTGGCTCACACTTGGCATTCCAATTCATCTCAAAGGTGCTCAGTAGGGTTGAGGTTGGGGCTCTATGAAGGACAATTGATTTCCCCAAAACCATATTTTTCAAACCATGTCTACAGAGATGGAAGAGTCTTCCCCAAAGTGTAACCACAAGGTTGGAATCAAATGTCTTTGTGTGCCGTAATTTTAGCAATACCATTATCTGGAAACATTTGAACTCAACTATTCGGAGAGGGGTCCTCATACCATTGACTATTTAATGCATTCTCTGTAATGTGAAAGCATCAGAGGTGAATTTAAAGATGGAAAGACCCAGAAATCTTCCTAAGCCTAAAAGGATGATGCAGGATTCAGGATTTCCATGTGTGGTTCACATTAATATTTTTAGACTCTGTGCCAAGTCTCTCTACGTTCGCTCACGCCATGTTTTATTGGTGGTCCCTGAGGCTCAGATCTTAGACATTTCTCTCCTCGTGTTTATAGCCATCGTGTTTCCTTCTCTCCTCTCGCTCTAAGAATTATGTTCATCTCTCACAGATGTGGCTGTTTCATGTCCCCCCCGTCCGCCACATATCTTTCTGGTAATATTTACTTATTTGTTGGCCTGAGCTCCCTTTTGTACATTGTTAGATATTTCATCCAGAACAATTGCTAAAAGCAGGCCAAATACTAAAGCGTAAACACGAGATGAGCTTTGCCAGATTTGGCTGGATGGGAGGACAATCTCCTATGTGGGATAGAAGCAGAAAACCACCATTTAGCTTCCAAACCCAATGGGGAGGAAGGAAATCGGTAAAAGAAGTTTGAAAACCTCCAGTCATTTTCTCCATGATAAGCTGGTACAAGAAATAGCTGACGGCTTCCCTTTCCTTCCTTTCTCATTCAGTTAAATACAAATATTTTGGACAACCCAAACTATTACATTTGTCAAAAATAGAGATCGGAGATCTATGAGACCGTGTCTGTACATCTGACTGCTTGTGGGTAGGTGCAACGTGGTGCAGCAGAAAATACTGCAAAAAACAGGAAGTCCAGCAATACACAACAGGCCCGGTGGGAGGGCAACCCTAATGGGAACACTCAAAGGATGTAACAGTGGCATGTCAGTGGATGACAGTCTCAGAGAAGCCTCTGTCTTGAGGGGCAAGATGCTACCTGGCTGGTCCGTACCCAAATAGGGAGGTTTCCAGGAAGGATAGCATGTCCCTGTACTTTCCCTACTCCTCCAGAACCTTTCCTTGACTCTAAAGCCCCATACACACGCTTGGATTATCCGAGGACCAGGTCGGTCGGATCATGTCCGTCGTACTTTGTCCGATGTTGGTTTTGCGTACACACGGTCGGACAAAGTTGTCGGAAAATCCGATCATTCTGAACGTGGTGACGTTTGTTGCCTACGACGGGACTACGTAGAGGCTAGTAGCCAATAGCTTTGGTCTTGTAATGTGATCTGAGCATGCGTGGCACTTTGTCCGTCGGAATTCGCTACACACGATCGGATTTGGTGTGATCGGACTATGTTGTCAAAAAATCTATCCAGCAGGAGATAGGACTTTGTCCGTAGGACAATCCGATGGAAACTGTCCGATGGTGCCTACACACGGTCGGAATTTCCGACAACATTGTCTGATAGGACAGAATCCATCGGAAAATCCGACCGTGTGTATGGGGCTTTAGCATTGTCCCTTTCAGACGGGTATCCTGACCAGTGGCGGGTGGTGCTCAATATTTTGGTGGGGGGGCAGCAAACCAACGCCACCCCCCCTGCAGGGGACACCCCGCGGGCAGATCAGGCAGACATAGATCCTAGACATGTGCAATTCGTTTCGTTTTTTTTTTTTTTTTCTTTTTCGTTATTTTCGTTCATTCGTTATCGTACGAATGAACGAACGATTCGCTAAAAATTTTTAACGAATAACGAATCGTTCAAATTGAACAAATCCGATTAACGAATCGTTCGAATCGAACGAATACAAAAACAACAAAAATCCCCAAAAAAACAAATTAGAAACAACGAATCTACGAAAGAAGAAAATCCGAAAAACGGAAAACAGGAACAACGAAAATCAAAATGAACGAAAAAATTTGTACATTCGTAACTTTTTTTTTTTTGTTGAATTGGTAATTTTCCGTGTCCCTTACAATGGCGCTGCTTAACATGCCTCGAATGGATTGAACGAAAAAATTTGTAACTTTTTTTTTTCGATTCGTAATTTTCCGTGTCTCTTACAATGGCGCTGCTTAACGTGCTTCGAATGGATTGAATGAAAAAATTTGTAACTTTTTTTTTTTTCGATTCGTAATTTTCCGTGTCTCTTAAAATGTAATAATAGCATACACATTACATATGTAAACAGAAAATGCAGCGCTGGATAATGGAAAATTATAAATTACCAGTTAACGTGACCCAAATTAATTGGTGAAAATAGTAATAATTCAAACAAAATGCGTAATCAGTTAATATGAATAACCCAAAATGATTAGTCAAATAAATGTTCAAACAAAGTTCATACTGATGACGTCAGTTGTGACGAAACGCCGTAGGGTTCGTTACGTACGATCGTACTGCGCATGTGCGAGTATTGTCCCATAGACCGAACGGAGCCGCCATTACCTTGCAAGTGACGCACGAGGATTTTCGGCGAACAGCCGCCATTCGTGAGGAGATCCGTTGCCGTCGGATATCGACTCGGACGTGGGATATCCCCAACAGCACCAAGGCTGTTCATCTTAAGCTCAGTTTGACCCCCCTGAATAAGGGCGGTCGCTGGCTTTCTGGTAAGCCTCCCCCCCCCCTTCTGCTTTATCTCTGTGGTGATGGGCTGCACTACTACCAACAGCTACATTTTGGATTGATTTCACAGGAACTTTTATGAATTCATTTGTTCATTTCCTTCAATCACCTTGGACTTTTTGAATTTTTTCACATATGAACTTTGTTTGAGTATTTATTTATTCACTTCCTCCATTTGGGGTTTTTTTTCATTTATTGAGTATGAACTTTGTTTGAACATTTATTTGACTAATCATTTTGGGTTATTCATATTAACTGATTACGCATTTTGTTTGAATTATTACTATTTTCACCAATTAATTTGGGTCACGTTAACTGGTAATTTATAATTTTCCATTATCCAGCGCTGCATTTTCTGTTTACATATATCTTGTTTGTGCCCTATACCGGGGTTATTAATGTCCAGCTGCAGGATCTACCTTCACGGTTTTTTTTTGGTTCAATTTCCTCATTAACACAATTTTTGTCAATAAGTTTTCTTTTCTCACCTAGCGCAAATTTTTTCTTTATACACATTACATAAAATTATGAATTATGCTCCGATTACGAATCTACGAATGTTACGAACGGAAAAACGAATCAACGAAAAAATAACTCTTACGAAAATACGAATCGTTACGAATACGAACACCGACGACTTACGAATTTACGAATCGTTACGAATCAACGGAAACGAAAAAAACAAAACGAAAATAAACAAATTTTTTTGTTGTGCACATGTCTAATGGATCCGGCTGCAGCTCCTCACTCCGGGGCCATTGCGTCTCCTCCAGGTCGAAGAGGAAGTGGGTTCTGACTGAGACCCGATTAGCCGGGAGTCCTAACACTTCCTGGCCAATCAGGTCCCAGGAACTGCTTCCTGGTTGACTGCGAGGAAAATCAGGAAGACAATAGCAAATAGTAAGCCGCTATTGTCACACAAGTGGGTGGGCTCGGGGAGCAGTTCTTTGTGCCCCGAGACTACCCTTTTTTTAAGCCAATTAGCACCTCGGGCTCTAATCATGTGCTTCAAAAAAATAAACCCCATTGGAATCCATTCGTCTGGCGCCCCGCATGTAGATTAGTGGGCCGGATGCATGGATAGGGGAGGTAGCGCCCGTGCGCCCCCTATGGACGGGCCTCCGCTGATCCTGACTCTACACTGCCACTCGTGAAATGTGTGCCAAGCGGGATTTATGAACATGTGACCCCCCCCCCCCCCCGTGATTGGCTGTCACGGCTGTCGTATAATCGGAAAGCTACTGACCGCAAGTAGCGACCGTGAGCTTTCCATTAGCCGCCGGTAACTGTGCAAGGTGCATTCACCCCAATTTACGCAAATCTGCGGCCGCTCAGCGCCAAGGCCCACCCGCCGAGAGGCTGCATATTTGTGCCAAGGGGTTAATCTCAAAACAAGGGGTGCATTCAAAAATAATTATAGAATGATGAAGTCTCAGGAAATGGCCACAAGCACTGATAGAAGGGATTACTGACTGCGTTGAAAGAAAAAAAATGGACTTTGGTAATTCTTAATACGTACGTTTTTTTCTTTCCTTGTTTTTCTTTTTTGCTTGATGTCGTATTTGGTCCAGATTTCCCCGTGAATTCCGCCAGGTTTTCAGGCACGGCTAATGCAGCTCGTCATAGCTCCCAGCTCTGCGGATGTTTATTTTGTCCTGCGTATTTCCGAGGCCCCCGAACGCTGTCAAGGTCACATTGTGGTGTGTCGTCTCACGGCGGCTTCACAGCTGTTTGTACAAAACCTGCTGATGTGAACACAGTAGCACCTAATTAACACCTCTTAATAGCTGCCAAGTAGCAAGCTAATTACATGTTTCTTCACTGGTGCAAATTCATTGGGGTTGCTAATAGCACATTATTTTCTAATAATTACCCGCAGCAGCCATTGCTCTGACAACAGATTACCCAGCGACATCTTCACATGCTGAGCGCCCAATACCAAACTCTTTCCACACTGCAATTCACACCATATCCCAATTACAACATTCACCTGCTGCATTGGAATGTTTAAAGCGGTAGTAAACTCTTCCACCCTACTGTACCATGTAAAGCATTCTGAAGTAAGGCTGGATTTGCAATAGCAGGAGATTTTGACTGCTTCTCTATGGAGCCGGTTCACTTATCTCCGTTGTGGCCCCGATGTGTATTTGCACAGGAGCCATGTGTGTCTTTTGGATCAGTTTTAGACATGCGCACAACAAAAAAATTTGTTTATTTTCGTTTAGTTTTTTTCGTTTCCGTTGATTCGTAACGATTCGTACATTCGTAAGTCGTCGGTGTTCGTATTCGTAACGATTCGTACATTCGTAAGAGTTATTTTTTCGTTGATTCGTTTTTTCGTTAGTTTAATTTTCGGACGCATTCGTATTTATTCGTACATTCGTAACATTCGTAATCGGAGCATAATTCATAATTTTATGTAATGTGTATGCTATTATTACATTTTAATAATTTACGAATCGAAAAAAAAAAAGTTACGAATCGAAAAAAAAAAGTTACGAATCGAAAAAAAAAGTTACGAATGTACGAATTTTTTTGTTCAATCCATTCGAAGCACGTTTAGTAGCACCATTGTAAGGGACACGGAAAATAACCAATTCAACAAAAAAAAAAAAGTTACGAATGTACGAATTTTTTTGTTCAATAGAGACACGGAAAATTACAAATCGAAAAAAAAAAAAAAAAAGTTACGAATGTACACATTTTTTTGTTCAATCCATTCGAAGCACGTTTAGCAGCACCATTGTAAGGGACACGGAAAATGACCAATTCAACAAAAAAAAAAGTTACAAATGTACGAATTTTTTCGTTCGTTTTCCGGATTTTCTTCATTAGTACATTCGTTGTTTCTAATTAGTTTTTTCGGATTTTCGTTGTTTTTCTGATTCGTTCGATTCGAATGATTCGTTAATCGGATTCGTACGATTCAAACGATTCGTTACGATTCGTTATTCGGATTCGTACGATTCGAATGATTCGTTCATTCATACGAAAACGAACGAACGAAAATAACGAAAAAAAACGAAAAAAGAAAAAAAACGAAACGAATTGCACATGTCTAATCAGTTTCAGGTCCAAATTCAGCCAAAAATTTAGGCTGAAATCGCACCTGAAATGGTGAACCAGGACGCACTGGAATCCTGCTGGGAGCCGCATGCGGCGATGGTGTGAACCCAGTGTTACTTACAAGTAGTTCTCTTTCTAACGCTGTCCATACATTATACAATTTTCATATTCAATTTCCTTTAGATTTATATATACAGTATATAAATCGCATGCGCGCGGGAGATTTCCTCCCGGCAGGGTCTGGCGTCTGCTGGGCTTTTAGCCGAGAATCCCCAGTGCGCATGTGCCGCTGCATTCAGCGGGTCATTGCGAGGGGAATATCTCCTAAACAGGGGCGGACTGACCATTCGGTCACTCGGGCACTGCCCGAGGGCTCCGGGCCACTAGGGGGCCCCATCAGGGTTGCAAGCCTCAGTAAAACCAGGGACAGTATGTAAAAAATCTGTGTTTTTTTTTACATCTGTCTCTGAAATGTCCCTTACCGACATCCTTTTGGTCTAAAAATCCAGAGATTATAGCTGCCCCACCTCTCCAGTACCTTCTCAGCCAATAGAAACATGTCTGTGTATACTGTGTATACTGTGTGTGTATATACTGTGTGGCCCCATAATCTCTGGTTGCCTAGGGGCACCATAATCTCCTATTGCCCGGGGGCCCCATGAGTTGTCAGTCCGCCCCTGCTCCTAAACCATACAGGTTTAGGAGATATATTTTTTACCTACAGGTAAGCCTTATTATAGGCTTACTTGTAGGTAAAAGTAAAAAAAAAAAAAAAAAAGGACTATACAACCGCTTTAATAAAACCATTTGTACAAGAAAAGGAAGAAGGAAGGAAAGAAGAAAGGAAAAAGATAGGGAGGAAGAACGGGAAGAAAGAAAAAGGAAGGAGAAGAAAGGACGAGAAGACAGAAAATGAAGAAGGAAGAAAGGGAAGAAAGAAAAAATGGAATAATGAATGAAAAAAAAAGGAAGGGCAGAAAGAAAATGAAGAAGGAAGGGAGTGAGTAAGGAAGAAAAAAGGGAGGGAGAAGGAAGTAGACATGTGCAATTTGTTTCGTTTTTTTTCGTTTTTCTTTTTTTTTCGTTATTTTCGTTCATTTGTTATCGTACGAATGAACGAACGATTCGGTAAAAATGTTAACGAATAACGAATCGTTCGAATCCGAAGACAATGAAAATACGAAAAAAACTAATTAGAAACAACGAATCATTCGAATCTAAGAAAATCCGAAAAACGAAAAAACGGGAACAACGAAAATCAAAATGAACGAAAAAAATTTGTACATTCGTAATTCTTTTTTTTTTTTTTTTAATTTTCCGTGTCTCTTACAATGGCGCTGCTTAACGTGCTTCGAATGGATTGAACGAAAAAATTCGTACATTCGTACATTTGTAATTTTTTTTTTCGATTCGTAATTTTCCGTGTCTCTTAAAATGTAATAATAGCATACACATTACATAAAATTATGAATTATGCTCCAATTACGAATCTATGAATGTTACGAATGTTACGAATGTACGAATAAATACGAATGCGTCCGAATTTCGAATAAACGAAAATTAAACTAACGGAAAAACGAATCAATGAAAAAATAACTAACGAAAATACGAATCGTTACGAATACGAACACCGACGACGTACGAATTTACGAATCGTTACGAATCAACGGAAACGAAAAAAAAACTAAACGAAAATTTTTGTTGTGCACATGTCTAGAAGGAAGTAAGGGAAGATAGAAAATAATGAAGGAAAGAAAGGGAAGCCTGAAGGGAAAAATAAATAAAACATAAAAAAGAATACATGATTTTTCAGTTTAGAATATAATAAAGAAAATAAATAGAAAGTAATTCTACATTCTGTCCGCAGTCCTGTGTCTGCTCTTATTCAGGAGGTGTGGAAGGGTACCATCCACCCAGTAATTGGAAGCACACACCAGTAATAGATGTAAATCATTATGCAATGCATGCTTGGGAGATGAATATCATCCATTGTGTTCTCCATGCTTCTTGGCAAAACAAACAATTCTGGCCAGTTCTTGCTCAAGGTCGTTATCACTGTTCAGCTTGACAAGGCCTCAAATGACCCAAAATGTTGTTTTCTGCTACTCAACCAAACGTTTCCGATTTTTCATCTCCGAACCTCATACAGATTTTCATTCTCACCTCTTCCTCCAATGATAGACCTACCGTATATACTCGAGTATAAGCCGACCCGAATATAAGCCGAGGCACCCAATTTTACCACAAAAAACTGGGAAAACCTATTGACTCGAGTATAAGCCTAGGGTGAGAAATGTGCAGCTACTGTAAGTGGAAAAGAGGGTCAACAATGCCCATTTGCAGCCTCACTGTGCCCATTTGCAGCCATAGGTCCCCCAAACTTCAAACTTGGTAGTTAAGGGTTCCTAGGATGCCCCCTAGCTGCAGCCAAAAATTGGGGCCTCTGGACCCAAAGGGTCCCGAAATGACATTGCTGCAGAGGGACACAGTTGACCGAATTTGGGGCCCCGTATCTCGGGGTCACTTAGTGCTAGGAACCCAAATTTGGTATGCAAACCCAGTGGAACTATCACTACAACATATGCAAATTTGGTGTTCCTATCACCAAGTGGCCCCGAGATACGGGGCCTCAAAGTCGGGTCGGAAAATGTCATTCTCTGTGCTTGACTCAAGTATAAGCCGAGGGGGCATTTTCAGCACAAAAAAATGTGCTGAAAACTCGGCAGTATATACGGTCATTTATGAGAGACACCTCGTGAAGGTTTGGTGGTTTATTACAAGATATCAATCTCTGCACAATGCATTCCTCAATAACTGCAATGAGGCCTACAACACAGCGCAAGAACATCCAACCTTTAGTCCAACATTCCCAGAAATTTCCTTGGTGGGTACTCATTATTACCTTCTGATTGTTTAAAATAGATGTAAACCCCCAATTGATGTCATAATGTAGAGAATAAGATTTCCTTTCATTTGAGCCCAGTCTTGCCACACAGATTTACTTGAGGCCTGAGAAATCCTCTTTTATTGTTCAGTTAGAGAAATCTTGACAAAGTCTTGAAAACTTTGTCAAAAACGCCCCCTTGCTGTGAGTGACAGGTGATTTACATATCTCATGCACTAGCCTGAGACAGGCACATCCTGTGTAAAAAGTTCACAATTCACATCCCCTCCCCTCCAGCTCTCCCAGCTTTACTGTGTTTTGACTGGATGTTTCTCATCATGGGATGCAGTGAACAGTCAGCAGACTATAGACAGACAAGTGATTTAGGGGACATGTATGTAGTCAGAGCTGGGCAGAGTAGAACATCCAGTGATCTGATGATAACCTGTCTCAGGCAAGTGCATGAGATATGTAAATCACCTGTTTTGACAAGTCATGTCATTTATCGTCTCGCCTTACACTGACAGATGGAAGATGTGAATAGGTAATCAGGGCAGTAATCATCAGTGCCTTGATTACAATGCAGCCCCAACAGTGCCCATTAGTGATGCCACTCTGTGTCCATCAGTGACACCAGTCTGTGCCCATCAGTGACACACGTATGTGCCCATCAGTGAGACCAATATGTGCCCATCAGTTATGCCAATCAGTGCTGCCTTTCAGTGTCCATCAGTGCCTGCCCATCAGTGCCACCCATCAGTGCTGCCTATCAGTGCCCATTAGTGCCACCTATCAGTGCCCAGTGCCGCCTAACAGTT
>CM053038.1:69788927-69899989 GCA_028564925.1 Lithobates sylvaticus
ATAGGCAGGGATAGTGTATTCTTCTCAGTGCTGTTCTCTACCAATCCAGCCATCTGCAGGAGTTAGTGTGTGTGTGTGCTGTGTGAGTATAGCACAGCAGTAGCACACTAAACCACCTTACACTGTATCTGCCCTGTTGTCACCTAAGACAGCCATCTGCAGGAGTTAGTGTGTTTTGTGTGCCTCCAGCACAGCACAGTATACACCAACAGTCCATACATACATACATACATACATACATACATACAGTATATACCTACATTCCCTGTCTTGTTTCCACCGCCTGTATACTGCAGTTCAGAGTATATAGGGTTTTAGGTATAGGGTTTTATTTTGGGTGCGGTGTTCCCCTTAATATCCATACAAGACCCAAAGGGGCTGGTAATAGGCTGGGGTGGGGGGGGGGGGTGATGGGGTAGCCATGCCATTTTTCTCAAGGATTTTCAGCCATATTGCCTGGACAAGACATGACATTAAAGCCGCAAGCAGTTTTAAATGGCTACTTTTTTTCCTTTACAAATGTCATTTTGTGCAGGGACAGTTCTAAACACGGGAAACACATGCCACTTCACAGGCATACTTTAGACACCCCCCAGGTACCATATTTAAAGGAAAATTTCACTTTTTTTTTTTCACTTTATGCATCATTAAAATGACTGCTCCCGAAAAAACGTTAGTTTTTAAAAGTTTTTTTTGCATTGATACATGTCCCCTGGGGCAGGACCCAGGTCCCCAAAACTTTTTTATAATAATAACATGCATATTGGCCGTTATAATTAGCACTTTAGATTTCGAACGTTCGCGTCCATTGTAACTAATAGGGACCTAACGTTCGATCGAACTTTCGGTCCGTTCGCAGGTTCTGGTGCGAACCGAACCCGGGGGTGTTCGGCTCATCCCTAATCACTGCCCCCCAATATCATAGCCCCCTTCACATTACTATCCCTCTTTCATATCATAGTCCCCCATACACATCACAGCCCTATCTTCACATGACAGCTCCCCTTTGATATCACAGCCCCCCTACACATCACAGCCCTCCATTTACGACACAGCCTCCTTTATTATAACAGCCCCCCTACACATCACAGCCCCTTTCATATCATAGCCCCTTCACATCACAGTCTCCCTTTTATATTACAGCACCCCTTTACATCACAGTCCCCCTTTCATATCACAGTTCCCCCCTTCACATAACAGCCCCTGTACACATCACAGCCCCCCTTTTCATATCACAGTCCCCCTACACATCACAGCTCTCCCTTTTATAATCACAGTCCCCCCTGCACATCACAGTCCCCATTTCGTATAACAGTTTCCCCCTACACATCACAGCCCCTTTCATATCACAGACCCTACACATCACAGCTCTCCTACACATCATAGGCCCCCTTGGATATTACAGCCCCCCCCTCCCTACATATCATAGCCCCCTTCATATCACAGTCCCCTTCACATCACAGTCCCCCTTTAAATCACAATTCGAGTCCAGACCCTCTGTGGTCTGGATGCCTGACATAAATTAAAAGATATTTGTTATGCAGTGGAATAACATCCTTACAGGAGGTCTCCAATTTACAATCTGACCTCAATGCTCTGTCAAATTGGGCGACTATGTGGCAGATGAGGTTTAATGTTGATAAATGTAAAGTTATGCACTTGGGGGCTAAGAATATGCATGTATCATACATGCTTTGCTAGGGGGAGTACAACTGGGGGAATCCGTAGTGGAGAAGGATCTGGGGGTTTTGGTAGATCATAAACTCAATAATAGCATGCAATGTCAAGGTGCTGTTTCCAAAGCGAGCAAAGTCCTTTCTTGTATAAGAGAGGTATGGACTCCAGAGAGAGAGATATCATTTTGCCCCTGTTCAAATCATTAGTAAGACCTCATCTGGAATATGCAGTTCCGTTTTGGGCACCAGTTCTCAAAAAGGATATTGGGGAACTGGAGAAAGTGCAGAGAAGGGCGACCAAACTGATAAGAGGCATGGAGGAGCTCAGCTATGAGGAAAGATTTGAGGAACTGAATTTATTCACCCTTGATAAGAGGAGATTAAGGGGGGATATGATCAACATGTATAAATATATAAGGGGTCCATATAGTGAACTTGGTGTTGAGTTATTCACTTTACGGTCAACAAAGAGGACAAGGGGGCACTCTTTACGTCTAGAGGAGAAGAGATTTCATCTCCAAATAAGGAAAGGTTTCTTCACAGTAAGAGCTGTGAAAATGTGGAATAGACTCCCTGCAGAGGTGGTTCTGGCCAGCTCAGTAGATTGCTTTAAGAAAGGCCTGGATACTTTCCTAAATGTACATAACAATAACAATATAACTGGGTACTGACATTTATAGGTAAAGTTGATCCAGGGAAAATCCGATTGCCTCTCGGGGGATCAGGAAGGAATTTTTTTTTCCCCTGCTTTAGCAAATTGGAGAATGCTCTGCTGGGGTTTTTTTTGCCTTCCTCTGGATCAACTGTGGGTATAGAATGGGGTATATGGGATTGTATGATATATATATGTATATATATATATATATATTTTTTTGTTTAATTTGTGGTTGAACTGGATGGACTTGTGTCTTTTTTCAACCTAACTAACTATGTAACTATGTTAGTGAGATTCCGACCACAAAATCCGTCTGATTTTTTTCCGACGGATTTTGTCCGACACTGGTGTTGCATACACACGGTCGGACAAAGTTGTCGGAAAATCCGATCATTCTGAACGTGGTGGCGTTCGTTGCGTATGACGGAACTACGTAGAGGCTAGTAGCCAATAGCTTTGGTCTCCTAATTTGATCTGAGCATGCGTGGCACTTTGTCCGTCGGAATTCTCTACACGCGATCGGAAAAAGTCCGATCGTATTTTGTTGTCGGAAAATTTGAGAGCAGGATCTCAAATTTTTTCCGTCGGAAATTCTGACGGAAAAAGTCCGATGGAGCCCACACACGGCCGGATTTTCCGACAACATGGTCCGATCGGACATTTTCCGTCGGAATTTTCGACCGTGTGTACGGGGCATGAGAATAACTATGCCCTAGCCTAGATTAGAACATAATACAGACTTTTTTTTTTTTTTTTCGGGGGGTCGAGGGCCACTGGGAGCGCCAATCCCAAGTCTGTAAATGCATACAGAAAGAATTGATGTGAATACAACAAATGTATGGATAGATTAGTGAAATGGAATCAGCAGTATATGTTAAACTATTAATAAAGATTTAATTATAAAAAAAAAGAACATAATACAGACACTCTTTGTAACTATATTGTATATACATGCTTGTGACCACAAGGTTTTGTAAATACATTCCTTATAATTGTGTCCCCCCAAAAAAAGATACATCCGTATTACTTGCAACAATGTATTTAGGAAGCACAATCATTCCTGTAAATGTAACTGACAGGCTGCATTAAATATTTCATTTTGCCCCTAGTTCTTATTTAATATTGGATGTGGTGCTTGTGTCAGATGATGAAGTCTCATGATTGGCTCATCCTAATCGATCAATGATTGTTTCCCTTTCCTCATATCTGACATATGTGAGGAATATATAACCTGACGAGTCAGATAAATCAAACATAAAGCGTCTCTCGGCAGTTGCACATTTTCCTCTTTATGCTCGCAGCCTATCCCGAGGGGCTCATTGGCACACAATTACACTGGCACACCTGCAGCCTGATTGTCAACCATTAACGCCGCCACTTAGATGCCAGCTTCCGACCCTCCAGGTCTCGGCGTAATCTCCAGAGACAATCTCCAGTTTGTGAGGACCAATTATGAGATGAGCGCAATCAGAGCTTCTCGTTGGTAGAGATCTGCGTTCGTCCTTTCCGCTCTTCTCGGAGTCGGGCTCGTCCCGCAGCAGTGCAAGGAGCGCAAATCCACAGCTGCCGCGGATTATTGGCGGCTGGCGGGTCGATTGGGGGGTTAGGGTTCCGGGATTTAACTGTAAAATGGCTGAAAGTGGTATTTTATTTTCTGACACTTCACTTGTGTGTTTGTTTAAATGCATGCACGCGAGACGCAGATGCAAACTCTGCTGAACGCAGAGTTTTAATGCCGTGTTTAGCCGCGTTTTACCGTGTTTGCGTCTATAAGCATTTGTAAAGATAAAATAACATAACAAGCTCAGAAAGCATATATCATTAAAGAGGAAGTAAAGCCTCCTCCAAAAAAAAAAAAAAAAAACGGAACCTGCAAGGCAAAGGCATAATGAGCTAGTATGCATAGCATACTAGCTCATTATGAATGACTTACCTGAGAATGAAGCCCCTGAAGCGACCCTCATCCATGATCTTCTGCGCCGCCATCAAGCCCGGAGTGACTTCTGGGTCTCGCTGCTCCATCGCTGTCATTCGCTGGAGTGGCGATGACGTCACTCCCGCGCATGCGCACAAAAGTGGCATATCGCCGTGATCTCGAACACTGATGAGGCAACACTGATGGACACTGATGAGGCTGCACGGATGGACACTGATAAGGCTGCACCGATGGACACTGATAAGGCTGCACTGATGGACACTGATGAGGCTGCACCGATGGACACTGATGAGGCTGCACTGATGGACACTGATGAGGCTGCACCGATGGACACTGATAAGGCTGCACTGATTGACACTGATGAGGCTGCACCGATGGACACTGATGAGGCTGCACCGATGGACACTGATAAGGCTGCACTGATTGACACTGATGAGGCTGCACCGATGGACACTGATAAGGCTGCACCAATGGACACTGATGAAGTACCACTGATTTGCGCTAATGTTGACATAGCTGATCACATGGTAAAGGGCTGCTGTGATCACAGAGTGTACTGGATGCAAGTCCCAGTGGGGGGGGGGGGGGGGTTCTTTGATGCCCTCCCAGATCTGGACAACCGCGCTATAGTGGTTAAATAATTTTTTTTTTTCTACATCGTTATTTCTGTCTGACTATTAAAATAAACTGCCAAATCCGCAGAACGGCGGAGGTGGGATTGGGCAGGAGAACTGCGTTTCCTATAAACATTGCGGAGGGAAGAACGTTCCATCATTTGCATACCTTCCACCATCAGAGAAAAAAAACTTGCGTGAAACTTGTAAAAACAGTTTATGAAATGCGATCGCTGAAGATCCCGCGGTTTTGAAGTTAACGTTTATTTTATTTAATACCTTCATCAGAATTTCACATTTTTCACGAAGCCCCTCCGCCCGAGTGCCTCGAGTTTATTTGTTCCATATGTTCTCATTTGATGCATCTCGATGTTCTCACATCATATTTTTTTTTATCTGGATGCGCGCAAACAAACTTTAATCGGCACCCGTCCGCCTGCGGTTTCCAGGGAAACCTCATTTGAATAAGCAAATGGAAAAGCCGTTGGTGACCACAGAGGCCGGGTGTAATCAAATCTCTGTCTGCGCGGGGAGATAGAATAAAATCACTCCGGAATCCTGACAGATGGACGTATCGGCAATGTCATTCCAAAGAGACAGCGGCCTGCGCCTTTTTTTGATTAAAAAGAAAAACGTCGGCTGATCTTACCGGCTTAGGGATCGGCGTTACGGCGTTGATTGCGAGGCGAGGGCGCCGCCAAAATACGCATTTGCAATTTATGTGGCAAAAAGTTAGAATCCGACTGATTGAAGTTGAAATTCACCTTTATGTCTCAAAAGAGGAATGAAAAAAATCAGACATGAGATGAACCGCTTGTCTTGGGGGATATTAAGTCCTCGTTCACATTGAAGCAAATCGCATGACAAGTCGCACCCTATTGCCGGAAATCGCACTGTTCAAATCGTTGCGACGCCGACTTTGCCGTGTCGCACTGATTTGAAAAAGTAGTTCCTGCACTACTTTTGGCGATCTCGGGTGCGACTTGCATAGACATCTGTACATGAAGCTGCACTGATGTCTTCCAAGTCCCACCTGAAGTCGCACTGACATTGCGGCAAAATCGCGCAATTTCAAAGCCGTTGTTAATGTGAGCGAGGGGTTAGACAGTGGCGAACAATCAAATAGTCGATTGACCATCAGGTTTCTTCTATCATGTTGTTCAGGCCCGTCTAGTATTGTCAAAGACAGACAATACTACCCCCAATAATTTAATATGATGACCTCTCAGGATTGCACCCTGCACGGGCCGCGCTCTGGCGCGATCTGTAACCCGCTGTGTCCACTGGACACGGCCGATGACTGATCACTGTATCAGCCTGCTGCCAGTGCCATGTGATAGCTGTGGCCAATCACAGCATAGTCCATGACAGACAGTTGTGCACAATGAAAGGCTTTGATTCATGCCTTTCATTGTGTACTATTGTGATGAGCTCTGTGATTGATCACAGTGAACACAGTGATCATGTGGTCCAAACAGGGCCAATTACAGTCCATCTGTATCATGTGATTAACTGTGGCCAATAGCAGATAATCACTATAGTGAACACTGAATGAATAGTTTTCCTTCAGAATAAATGGTTGCTTATAACCGTAAAATTCACAGTTATAAGAAACCAAAATCAAGAACATGGGGACATGACTGCAAACTAACTGGAGGAAAGTTCAAAACGAATCTTAGAAAGAATTAGAAAGCATTAAAGCATATTCACCAACATTTCAGTGCCAGTTCCCAGGACACAATGAACTCCACCCACAGTCTACCTCAAGCCCACCCAGTGACATGCGTTCCCCCCCAGATCCAACACATTTGCCAGAGTGGCTCACCCAAACCCCATCCCCTTGTCAAATAAGGGTGACACTCTGATCCCAGGACATGGTCCAGGACACAGCATCTTTGGAACCGAGGTACAAGATACGGGACTGTCCCAGCAAATACGGGACAGTCCCAGCAAATACGGGACAGTCCCAGCAAATACGGGACAGTCCCAGCATCTATGGTTAAAGAGGTTTCAGAGGGAAAATGCCCCATCTCTTTTACCAACACAAGTTTGTGGGGACCAATGCTCTGATGTCATTTTTGGATTTTTTTGCACACCAAAGTCCACCTTCAGAAACCCCACCAAAAAGTGGATGAGGAGCTCCAATCTCTGGAAGCCTGAGAACTGATTGGGACAAACCATTTACCACTAACAGGGGTACTTACAATGATCAGTTTTTATTCATTTAAGTCCTGACCTCAACCCGATAGAATACCTTTGGGATGAATTTAAATTCCCATAGACACACTCCTAAATAGACATGTGCAATTCGTTTCGGTTTTTTTCGTTATTTTCGTTCATTCGTTATCGTACGAATGAACGAACGATTCGCTAAAAATTTTAACGAATAACGAATCGTTCGAATCGAACGAATACGAAAACAACGAAAATCTGAACTAACCAAATTAGAAACAACGAAACTACGAAAGAAGAAAATCAGAAAAACGAAAACAGGAACAACGAAAATCAAAATGAACGAAAAAATTCGTACATTCGTAACTTTTTTTTTTGTTGAATTGGTAATTTTCCGTGTCTCTTACAATGGCGCTGCTTAACGTGCCTCGAATGGATTGAACGAAAAAATTCGTACATTCGTAACTTTTTTTTTCGATTCGTAATTTTCCGTGTCTCTTAAAATGTAATAATAGCATACACATTACATAAAATTATGAATTATGCTCCGATTACGAATCTACGAAAACAATGTTACGAAAGTACGAATAAATAAATCTTACGAAAGTACGAATGTAACTAAATCTACGAAAATACGAATGCGTCCGAATTTCGAATAAACGAAAATTAAACTAATGCCGCGTACACACGGTTGGAATTTCCGATGGAAACAGTCCGATGGGAGCTTTTCATCGTATTTTCCGACCGTGTGTATGCCCATCGGTCTTTTTCCTTCGGAATTTCCAACGGACTTTGGATTGAGAACCTGTTCTTAATTTTTCCGACGGAAAACCTTTCTATCGGATTTTCCGATCGTGTGTATGCAATTCCGACACGCGAAATTCCGACACATGCTCGGAAACAATTTGACGCATGCTCAGAAGCATTAAACTTCCCTTTTATAGTGCTGTCGAACGTGTTTTATGCCGCTGTGTTATTGACCGTCGGAATTTGGTGTGACCGTGTGTAGGCAAGACAGCTTGAGCGGAATTCCGTCGGAATTCCGACGGGAAAACCATCAGAGCTTTTTCCGATGAGAATTCCGACCGTGTGTACGCGGCATAACAGAAAAACGAATCAAAGAAAAAATAACTCTACGAAAATACGAATCGTTACGAATACGAACACCGACGACTTACGAATTTACGAATCAACGGAAACGAAAAAAACGAAACGAAAATAAACAAATTGTTTTGTTGTGCACATGTCTAACTTGTACCATTGGAGATTGGAGGCCGGTTCTATTGGAGGGGGGGTCATTCTCTGCTTCCACCACTTTTTAGCGCTCATATTGAACTTTCTTCTACACTCTCCACAACCTCCCCTTCCCAATAAAAGAGCAGTGGAGTATCTCCTTCTTCCGTTCACTTATTACTCGATAACGTCTCTGCGTCCCGTGGAATATTTACAACGCACTTCTCGTACTTTCCAGCCGTTTTACGACGGCGAGACATTCTTGAGATAATCCCCCCACCGTGTCGTTCTGCACGAGGACGGCGTGCCGGAACGCGCTCTGCCCAATACGCTCAGGTACCGCAACGCCGAGCCCGGCGATAATGAAGATTACTCTTTCCGATCGCCATGGAAACACGGACGGACAATTTCTTCCCTTTATTCTTAGGCTGTGCTCTGCGATACATTAAACACTTTACTTCTCAGAGGTCGTCGGTTGGAGCCGCTTACTTATCGCTCTTGTTTTTGATGATTGCAATCTACGCCGCGGCGGCGGCGGCAGGTGATTTCTGTCCCGGAATTACCAGAAGATGTGAAATTAAACAATGTGCGCAGATTATCGCAGATGGTTTTACAGCTGAGGACCCTCAAAGCCAACCGCTAGAAATAAGTGATACAAAGTGGGAGGCTCTAAGTTGTTTTTTGGGTCGGAAGAAGCGGGTCAAACGTGGGAACGTGACCAAAATCGTTTTCTGCACCATTTAGAATGGTGTGCATAGCATTTTATTTTATTTTTTTGGAAAAGAGGGGTCAAAACCCTTTCGGGTTATTTTTTATTTTTTTTTGCTGTTTGTGTACGCCTCGGGTAATTTGCCTTCACTTCCTGTCCCGGAGACACAAGAAGAAGGAAAGAGGAAATCTCCTCATCAACTGTCAGCAGAACAGGTGTCCCCATTGGAGGGTTTCCCTTTTCTTCCTCTTCTGGTGACAACTGTAAAAGTTTGGATTTTGCATCACTTTCAGTCCCTCATACCTCCCAACTTTTTGAGATGGGAATGAGGGACACCTATCAGCAAAAGTATGCAGGCATAGGACACACCCCTTGCCACGCCCCCTTAAAGGGGAATTGTACAAAAAAACAAGATTGGTTAAACCCACAAGTGCTTTTTTTACCACTACAATTCCTTTATATTGGCTTTTGGAATTTACAAATACAGCAATTTAGAGATCAGATGAAAGTTTAGCACTGGGAAACACTTTTTGATACATAAAAAGTGCATTTTATATACATCTATATAGATCAGACCAAAATGAGTGGCAAATGAGGAGGAACGAGGGACAGAGGGACATTGCTCCAAATCAGTTGGGAGCTATGGTCCCAGCCAGTGGCGCGCGCGCGCCCCCCGGGCAGGCAAATTAAAGGGGACGTACAGGTAGGTGCTTTTGCCTGCCCGTGCCATTCTGTTGACGTATATCTACATGAGGCGGTCGGGAAGCGGATAAATATCCCCAAAAAATATATATATATTCTTCTACATATTTTTAGTAAAAAAAAAATCAAAATAAGCGATTGGTTTGCGCAAAAGTTATCGCGTCTACAAAATAGAGGATAGATTTATGGCATTTTTATTATTATTTCTTTTTATTAGTAATGGTGGCGATCTGCGATTTTTATCGTGACTGCGACATTATGGCGGACACATCGGACACTTTTGACACTATTTTGGGACCATTGTCATTTATACAGCGATCAGTGCTATAAAAATGCACTGATTACTGTGATAAATGAGACTGGCAGGGAAGGGTTTAAACACTAGGGGGCGATCAAGGGGTTAAGTGTGTCCTAGGGAGTGATTCTAACTGTGGGGGGGGATTGGCTTCCACTCACACGACAGCGGTCACTGCTCCCGATGACACGGAATATTGATCTCTGTCATGTCACAAGGCAGAGCGGGGAAATGTCTTGTTTACATGGGCGTCCGCAGAACTTTTTTCAGGGGGGGGGGGGGCATCATTTTAAGGTCGCCCATGCCCTGACCTTTTGGACAATGTCATTATCACATTATCACGGTCAGAGACTGCAGACGTAGTACAGGTGATGGTCAGAGACTGCAGACATGGCCCAAGAGACTGTCAGAGATTGCAGACATGGCCCAAGAGACTGTAAGAGACTGAGGACATGGCACAAGAGATGACCAGAGACTGCAGACATGGCCCAAGAGACTGTCAGAGACTGCGGACATGGCCCAAGAGACTGTCAGAGACTTCATACATGGCTCAAGAGACTGTAAGAGACTGCGGACATGGCTCAAGAGACTGTAAGAGACTGCGGACATGGCTCAAGAGACTGCGGACATGGCTCAAGAGACTGTCAGTGACTGCATACATGGCTCAAGAGACTGTCAGAGACTGCATACATGGCTCAAGAGACTGTAAGAGACTGCGGACATGGCTCAAGAGACTGTCAGAGACTGCGGACATGGCTCAAGAGACTGTCAGAGACTGCGGACATGGCTCAAGAGACTGTAAGAGACTGCGGACATGGCTTAAGAGACTGTAAGAGACTGCGGACATGGCTTAAGAGACTGTAAGAGACTGCGGACATGGCTCAAGAGATGACCACAGACTGCATACATGGCCCAAGAGACTGTCAGAAACTGCATACTTGGCTCAAGAGGCTGTGGATATGGCACAAGAGACTGTCAGAAACTGCATACATGTGCGGGGTGACAGAGAGAGACGGGGGGGGGACAGAGAGAAAGGGGTGAGAGAGAGGGGGTGACAGAAAGAGACAGAGGGGGTGACAGAGAGAGAGGAGGGGGGGTGAAAAAGACAGAGGGGTGAGAGAGAGAGGGGGGTGACAGAGGGGTGATGGGGGTCATCACTCCTGATCCGATCCCTGATTCCAGGGGGGGGCACTTGCCCCCCCTTGCCCCTACCTGCGGACGCCCATGCTTGTTTACATAGGCATCTCCCCGCTCTGCGGCTCCGTGACACGATCGCGGGACACCGGCAGACATCGAGTCCTGCGGGCGCGGTCACACTGTACGCGGCTGTGCCCGCTAGCCCTGCAAATTAAAGGTGACGTACAGGTATGCCCTTTTGTCCAGCGCTGCCATTGTGCCGACGTATATCGGCGTGCGGCGGTCAGCAAGTAGTTGAACCTTACAGTGAGTCTGTGCATGTTTCATATGGCTAAAATGATAACTTTAGTTACTTTTAGGTAGTTTAATTATTTCACATTTACCAAACATAAATGTGATAATGAACAAAAAAAAACAAGAAGCAGAATCCTGCCCCCCTGCAACTTGGTCACCTTAGACCGCTACCTCTGAGCCTTTCCACAAACCCTGACTCGCTCCTCTGGGCATCGTTGTATCGCCTCCTCTGTTACAATGGCTGAGCTTTCACTTTCTGCGGGAAAGAAGCTATTTTTTTTTGTGATATGAAAGAACGCGCTCTTCTTCATAACCAGAGCGGGAACGAGAGATAAATTATTGGGATATAAAATCTATAGGATTCTCATTAGCTCAGCGATAGCAGATTTCAGTGGAATTGGTAGGCCGCGGCGCACGTCAGGACCATTTATTTATTGCGTTGGGCGAACAAGCTGATCTGTCCTGGCGATATATCGGCACCGCGCAGCGCGCCTGTAAAGTGTTACCCGGATAAAATAATTCGAGCTGAATATTCGACGTGCCTCAGTCTGGGGAAGTCACGGGAATTTACACTGAGACTGGAATCTCTGGATAGAGAAAAGACTAATTTTTGTTTTATTTGTAGCTTTTATTTAAAAAAAAGGAACTCTGGTGGTGGCAGGGCGGGCGGGGCGTGATGCCCACCTGTAGCACATGTGCTTCCGTAGGAATCTGAGGTCGTGTTCTGAGAGCATGCTCACTGCTACACATGTGCAATTCGTTTCGTCCCAAATGATTTTTTTAACAAATGTCGACAAACTCATTAATTCGGAAACATCCAAATTGACGAAAAACAGTTTAACGAATTTTACCGAATATTCGTAAATTCGAATATTCGAAAATTCGTAAAGGCGTAATTTCAAAAATTTTCGTAAATTCGAAAATCCTAAAACCCAAAAATTCGAAAATCTGAAATAATACCTATTAAATTATAGGTATTGGAATTTCCTTTCAAATTTGGCTGTTAGGGAACGCAACGAATTCGAACTTATCTGAAGTCACAAATTATCCGAAATAACGAATGCCGTAAATTTTAATATTCGTAAATTCGTAAATGCATAAATTCAAAAATTTTCATAAATTTGAAATTTGAAAATCCAAAAACCCAAAAATTTGAAAAATCTGAAATATATAACTATTAAATTATAGGTATTGGAATTTCCTTTCAAATTTGGCTGCTAGACAACGCAACGAATACGAACTGATCCGAAGTCACAAATTATCCGGAATAATGAATGCCGTAAATTTGAATATTCGAAAATTTGTAAGTGTGTAATTTCCAAAATTTTCATAAATTTGAAAATCCGAAAACCTGAAAATTCAAGGTTAATGAATGCCGTAAATTTGAATATTCAAAAATTTGCATAATTTCAAAAATGTCGTAAATTCGTAAACCTGAAAATTCGACAATCTGAAATAATACCTAACCTAATTGGTATTAGTGGGAGAAATAGTACCCCATCACTGGTGTTAGTGGGAGGAATAGTGCCCCATCGTTTTTGTCAGTTGGGGGAATAGTGGCCCATTGTTGCTGTCAGTAGAAGGGATGATGTCGCCTCATTGATATTAATAGGAGGAATAGTGCCCCATGGTTGGTGTTAGTGGAAGGAAAAGTGCTCTATAATTGGTTTCAGTAGAAGGAATAATGCCCCATATTTGGTATTAGTGGGAAGAATAGTACCCTGTTGGTGTCAGTGAGAGTAATGGTGCCCCATCATTGGTATTAGTGGGAAGGAATTGAGCGCCATGGTTGGTATAAGTGTAAGGGATAATACACCATCGTTTGTATCAGTGGAAGGAATAATGCCTCATTATTGGTGTCAGTAGAAGGAATAGTGCCCCATTGTTAGTGTGAAGAACAGTGCCCCAAGGACAGGCAAGAAAAGGACCACATCCGGCCTGAGGGTAGCAATTTGGAGACCATTGGTTTAGAGAAGTGGTCTCCAAACTGTGGCCCGTGGGCCGGATGTGGTCCTTTGCTTGCCTTTATGTGGCCCTTAGGACACTATTCCTTCCAGTGACAACAATGATGGGGCACTATTCCTCCCACTGACACCAATGATGGGACACTATTCCTCCCACTGACACTAATGATGGGGACACTATTCCTCCCACTGACACCAATTATGGGGGCACTATTCCTCCCACTGACACCAATGAGGGGGCACTATTCCTCCCACTGATACCAATGATGGGTACACTATTCCTCCCACTGACACCAATGATGGGGGCACTAATCCACCCACTGACACCAATGATGGGGGCACTAATCCTCCCACTGACACCAATGAGGGGGGCACTATTCCTCCCACTGACACCAATGATGGGGGGCACTATTCCTCCCACTGGCACCAATGATGGAACACTATTCCTTCCAGTGACAACAATGATGGGGCCCTATTCCTCCACTGACACCAATGATGGGACACTATTCCTCCCACTGACACCAATGATGGGGGCACTATTCCTCCCACTGGCACCAATGATGGAACACTATTCCTTCCAGTGACAACAATGATGGGGCCCTATTCCTCCCACTGACACCAATGATGGGACACTATTCCTCCCACTGACACCAATGATGGGGACACTATTCCTCCCACTGACACCAATGATGGGGACACTATTCCTCCCACTGACACCAATTATGGGGGCACTATTCCTCCCACTGACACCAATGATGGGACACTATTCCTCCCACTGATACCAATGATGGGACACTATTCCTCCCACTGACACCAATGATGGGGGCACTAATCCACCCACTGACACCAATGATGGGGGCACTAATTCACCCACTGACACCAATGATGGGGGCACTAATCCTCCCACTGACACCAATAATGGGGGCACTATTCCTCCCACTGACACCAATGATGGGGGGCACTATTCCTCCCACTGGCACCAATGATGGAACACTATTCCTCCCACTGACACCAATGATGGAGGGCACTATTCCTCCCACTAATACCAATGATGGGACACTATTCCTCCCACTGACACCAATGAGGGGGCACTATTTCTTCCACTGATACCAATGATAGGGGATTATTCCTCCCACTGACAAAAATGATGGGGCACTATTCCTCCTACTGACACCAACACCAAATTGTTTACTCCCATTGACCATCAAGCCTATTCCATTGTCTACCGATGCCAGGACATTTTCTACTTCCATTGACCACAGTCCGGCCCCCTAAAGCCTGAAGGACACTAACCTGGCCCTTGGTTAGAAGGTTTGGAGACCCTTGGTTTAGAGGATTAAACCACTCTGATTAGATCTCTACAAATGACCCACAAGGGGAGGACGATTGTACAGAAGAGAGGTTTGAGGGATTTTGTAGTAAAATAAGGAATATCCCTCTAAATCAGGAGATGTCGGGATCCAGGAATTGTATCTCTGACACCAGAAGCAGAAGAACGAAAACAGATAACGCGGCTGAACAAAGAACATTTATGGACTGTCTGTCTGAAAAGCCCCAGAGCTTCTCATCTGATTCGGGTTGTTTGTTTTCTACCTTTCAAATAAAAAAGAAGTATTTGTGAGAATTGAATGACTGACGCTTCGGAGAGCCGCCGCCAAACGGCCCCTCGCTGGGCACTTCTTCACTGGCTCGGTGGGGCTCTCAGAGGACTCTTTAATCCCCCCCCCCCCCCATCCTCCATCCCCTCCACCGGCACAGGGCCAGCGGAAAACCTCAGGGTTTGCTGCATTTTATCATTTTATGCTCAGAGATGAATGATAAGAGTGGAGACTGCTAAGGAATAAAATATTCCTGCTGTAAAAATACATCCAGACTAACTGTGCAGATAATGACATAAATGCTGCTAATGCTTCAGAAATGAAGAGATTTATTTAATTGCATAAAAAAATGATTAATCATAAATTTGGAAGGTTGATTTTAAAGCTACGAAGACAGGTGGGAAAAAAATAGAGGTATGGCTTTACTTGGCGACAAATAACATCAATCAGAGACCGGATAACCTTATTTAGGAAACACCGGAACTGCTAGACATGTGCACAACAAAAAAATTTGTTTATTTTCGTTTCGTTTCCGAAAAAAATTAGTTTTTTTTCGTTTCGTTTTTTTCGTTTCCATTGATTCGTAACGATTCGTAAGTCGTCGGTGTTCGTATTCGTAACGATTCGTACATTCGTAAGAGTTATTTTTTTCGTTGGTTCGTTTTTTCGGTTTTTTTTTCGGACGCATTCGTATTTATTCGTAGATTGGTAACATTCGTAGATTCGTAATCGGAGCATAATTCATAATTTTATGTAATGTGTATGCAATTATTACATTTTAATAATTTACGAATCGAAAAAAAAGTTACAAATCGAAAAAAAAGTTACGAATGTACGAATTTTTTTGTTCAATAGAGATACGGAAATTGCAAATCGGAAAAAAAAAAAAATTACGAATCGAAAAAAAAAAAAAGTTACGAATCGAAAAAAAAAAAGTTACGAATCGGAAAAAAAAAGTTACGAATCGAAAAAAAAGTTACGAATCGGAAAAAAAAAAAGTTACGAATCGAAAAAATAAGTTACGAATGTACGATTTTTTTTGTTCAATAGAGATACGGAAATTACAAATCGAAAAAAAAAAAAAAAAAAAAGTTACGAATCCAAAAAAAAAAGTTACGAATCCAAAAAAAAGTTACGAATGTACGAATTTTTTTGTTCAATAGAGATACGGAAATTGCAAATCGGGAAAAAAAAATTACGAATCGAAAAAAAAAAAAGTTACGAATCGAAAAAAAAAAGTTACGAATCAGAAAAAAAAAAAGTTATGAATCGGAAAAAAAAGTTACGAATCAGAAAAAAAAAAAAGTTACGAATCGAAAAAAAAGTTACGAATGTACGATTTTTTTTGTTCAATAGAGATACGGAAATTACAAATCGAAAAAAAAAAAAAAAAAAGTTACGAATTGAAAAAAAAAAAAAAAAAAAAAAAAAAAGTTACGAATCGAAAAAAAAGTTACAAATCGAAAAAATAGTTACGAATGTACGAATTTTTTGGTTCAATAGAGATACGGAAATTGCAAATCGGGAAAAAAAAAATTACGAATCGAAAAAAAAAAAGTTACGAATCGAAAAAAAAAAAGTTACGAATCGAAAAAAAAAAGTTACAAATCGAAAAAAAA
Source organism: Lithobates sylvaticus (assembly GCA_028564925.1). Lineage (NCBI taxonomy): Eukaryota > Metazoa > Chordata > Amphibia > Anura > Ranidae > Lithobates > Lithobates sylvaticus. The sequence goes on from CM053038.1 coordinate 69,805,532, forward strand.
GTTACGAATCGGAAAAAAAAGTTACGAATCGAAAAAAAAAGTTACGAATGTACGATTTTTTTTTGTTCAATAGAGATACGGAAATTACAAATCGAAAAAAAAAAAAAAAAGTTACGAATCGAAAAAATAAGTTACGAATCGAAAAAAAAGTTACGAATGTACGAATTTTTTTGTTCAATAGAGATACGGAAATTACAAATCGAAAAAAAATAAAAGTTACGAATCGAAAAAAAAAGTTACGAATCGAAAAAAAAGTTACGAATCGGAAAAAAAAGTTACGAATAGAAAAAAAAAGTTACGAATGTACGATTTTTTTTGTTCAATAGAGATACGGAAATTACAAATCGAAAAAAAAAAAAAAAAGTTACAAATCTAAAAAAAAAGTTACGAATCGAAAAAAAGTTACGAATGTACACATTTTTTTGTTCAATAGAGATACGGAAATTACAAATCGAAAAAAATAAAAAGTTACGAATCGGAAAAAAAATAAAAGTTACGAATCGGAAAAAAAAGTTACGAATCGAAAAAAAAAAAGTTACGAATCGAAAAAAAAAGTTACGAATGTACGATTTTTTTTTTGTTCAATAGAGATACGGAAATTACAAATCGAAAAAAAAAAAAAAAAAAGTTACGAATCGAAAAAAAAAAGTTACGAATCGAAAAAAAAAGTTACGAATGTACGAATTTTTTTGTTCAATAGAGATACGGAAATTGCAAATCGGGAAAAAAAAAAAAAAAATTTACAAATCGAAAAAAAAAAGTTACGAATCGGAAAAAAAAGTAACGAATGTACGATTTTTTTTGTTCAATAGAGATACGGAAATTACAAATCGAAAAAAAAAAAAAAAAAAAAAGTTACGAATCGAAAAAAAAAAAGTTACGAATGTACGAATTTTTTGGTTCAATAGAGATACGGAAATTACAAATCGAAAAAAAAAAAAAAAAAAAAAAAGTTGCGAATCGAAAAAAAAAGTTACGAATGTACGAATTTTTTTTTGTTCAATCCATTCGAAGCACGTTTAGCAGCTCCAGTGTAAGGGACACGGAAAATTACCAATTCAACAAAAAAAAAAGTTACGAATGTACGAATATTTTCGTTCGTTTTCGTTTTTCTGATTTTCTTCATTAGTACATTCGTTGTTTCTAATTAGTTTTTTTCGGATTTTCGTTGTTTTTCGGATTCTTTCGATTCAAATAATTCGTTACGATTCGTTATTTGTACGAAAACGAACAAACGAAAATAACGAAAAAAAACTAAAAACGAAAAAAAACTAAACGAATTGCACATGTCTAGCAACTGCGCGACTGCGCTAAAGTCAGAAAATGCTCAATAGAAGCATAGAAGAGTGGTGGCCCAAAAAAGACAGAGCGGTCCACAGTCAATGTATTTTATTGTATACTTTTTAACTTTTTTGAACCTTTGTATCTGATAGACATGTGCAATTCGTTGAGTTACGAATTAGTTTTCCGTTCAAATTCGTTATATTCGTTCATTCGTATCGTACGAATGAGCGAATGATTTAGTAAAAATTTTAACGAATAACGAAACGAATAACGAAACACCGAAAATACCGAACAAAGATTCAAAAATAACGAAAATCAAAATGAACGAAAAAATTCGTACATTCGTAACTTTTTTTTTTTTGTTTGTTGATTCGTAATTTTCCGCGTCTCTTACAATGGCGCTGCTTAACGTGCTTCAATGGATTGAACGAAAAAATTCATACATTCGTAACTTTTTTTTTTGTTGATTCGTAATTTTCCGTGTCTCTTACAATGTAATAATAGCATACACATTACATAACATTATGAATTATGCTCCGATTACGAATCTACGAAAACAATGTTACGAAAGTACGAATAAATCAATCTTACGAAAGTACGAATGTAACTAAATCTACGAAAATACGAATGTGTCCGAATACAAAATACAACGAAAATACGAAAATACGAATTTCGAATAAACTAAAATTAAACGGAAAAACGAATCAACGAAAAAATAACTCTACGAAAATACGAACGAGTCCGAATACGAACATCGACGACTTACGAATTTACGAATCGTTACGAATCAACGGAAACGAACAGAAACTAAACGAAACTAAACAAATTTTTCTATTGTGCACATGTCTAGTATCTGAGTAAAGCTCATAGTTATCCCAAGGATGTTTAATTTTACCCCTCTATCTCATGTCTGAACAATGTTTATAAACAATGTTTGTTTGTATCTCTCTATCTCATATCTGAACAATGTTTATAAACAATGTTACTTTGAGGCTCCATTCACATCTAGGCGTTTTTGGGCGATTGTTGTAGTGTTGTACGTCACTGCGTTCTTGGCGGTCGGAATTTGGTGTGACCGTGTGTAGACAAGACAGTTTGAGCGGAATTCCATCGGAATTCCGTCGGGAAAACCGTCAGAGCTTTTTCCGATGAGAATTCCAATCGTGTGTACGCGGCATTAGCCTCAGCTCTAAAAATGCCCAACAAGACAAATCACATTCATTTCAATGGCCCCTGTTTACATCTGCACAGACATTTCCCGACATTTTTTTGGGGGTAAAAACGCACGTCTTATGGAGCGAAAAATTCCGTATATTCAGCGAACACGAATAGTCGGAAAGAACGAAAATATATTTTTTATAATTTCGTTACATAGGGTGGAGAAGCACTCCCAGGATCTTGGAGGCAGGGCACGCCAGGGAGTCGGGACTTGGGACGAGCGTGACCAGCTTGGGCTGCAACTTTGCTTGACCCCCAAGACAGGAGCATCACCCTGGAGGAGGACTGGAGGAGGCCGTGCAAGGACCTGCTGAGCTGGCACTAGCAGCTGCTATCACTGAGGTGAGAGACCCTGACACCCTCAGGGCCAGCTAAACCCCAGATCTCATCTATCCCCCCCATACACCCCATTTACTCTGCCCCAGTGTCCACCCAGTAACCTCAAAATAGCCCTCAACATTGTGGGTCCTGCTGGGATCTGGCCATGGTCTGTGGGTCCTGCTGGGAGCTGGCCATGGTCTGTAGGTCCTACTGGCCACTGGTCTGTAGGTCCTGCTGGGAGCTGGTCAAGGTCTGTGGGTCCTGCTGGGAGCTGGCCATGGTCTGTGGGTCCTACTGGCCACTGGTCTGTAGGTCCTGCTGGGAGCTGGCCATAGTCTGTGGGTCCTACTGGCCACTGGTCTGTAGGTCCTGCTGGGAGCTGGCCATGGTCTGTGGGTCCTGCTGGGAGCTGGCCATGGTCTGTGGGTCCTACTGGCTACTGGTCTGTAGGTCCTACTGGGAGCTGGCAATGGTCTGTGGGTCCTATTGGCCACTGGTCTGTGGGTCCTGCTGGGAGCTGGCCAAGGTCTGTGGGTCCTGCTGGGAGCTGGCCATGGTCTGTGGGTCCTACTGGCCACTGGTCTGTAGGTTCTGCTGGGAGCTGGCCCTGGTCTGTGGGTCCTACTGGCCACTGGTCTGTAGGTCCTGCTGGGAGCTGGCCACTGGTCTGTAGGTCCTGCTGGGAGCTGGCCATGGTCTGTGGGTCCTGCTGGCCACTGGTCTGTAGGTCCTGCTGGGAGCTGGCCATGGCCTGTGGCCCACATGTACTATTCTACCTACAGAAAGGGGGTGCAATACTACCCGCAGAGAGGGGGCTAATTCCGTCCACAGAACACCCACTGGAAGGGGTACTATTCTACCTACAGAAAGGGGGTGCAATACTACCCTCAGAGAGGGGTTTAATTCCGCCCCCACAGAACACCCACAGGAAGGGGTACTATTCTACCTACAGAAAGGGCGTGCAATTCTATCCTCAGAGGGGGGTCTAATTCCGCCCACAGAACACCCACAGGAAGGGGTACTATTCCACCTACAGAAAGGGGGTGCAATTCTATCCTCAGAGAGGGGTCTAATTCCACCCACAGAACACCCACAGGAAGCTGACACTATTCCACCAGCAGTTGACACACAAAAATGTGTTATTATACATCGTAAGTACACAAGTATTTTTGTTTTTTAACACTTCATGCAAATCGCCGTACCTGTACATCGGTACTTTGATGCTAAATACTGGGGTTATGGCAGCAGCCAGCTGCCATAACCCCAGTATTTTTGGGAACACCGTGCGTTTAGCTTTAAGATAAAAGTGGTCTTCGTGGTGGATTCGCCGCAAGATCACTTTTATCGGTGACGGGAGAGGTGCCCACCCCCCTCCCGCCGCGATGCAGTCGTCTCCGCCACTTACCGGAGGAGACGATCGCATCCTCTCCTGTGGAAGCCTGGCTGCCGACTGAGGGGAAGATGGCCCCTGCTTGGCTCCATGGTATGGGAGGATGGAAGCGATGCCCATAGCTCTTAAAAGAGAATTTTTTTTATTTTTTTATTGCATTTTAGTGTTTAGTGTATATATGACAAGGGATGTTTATTCCACAATGAGGAATAAAAGTGACACCCAAATTTATTTCTTTTTTTAAAACTGTGTCAAAATAAAAAATGTAAAGTAAAATAAATAAGAAAAAATAAATGTTTTTTAAAGTGCCCCGTCCCGACGAGCTCGCACGCAGAAGTGAACGCATACGTGAGTAGCGCCTGTATATGAAAACGGTGTTCAAACCGCACATGTGAGGTATCGCCGCGATCGTTAGAGCGAGAGCAATAATTCTAGTACTAGACCTCCTCTGTAACTCAAAACTGGTAACCTGTAGAAATTTTTAAACGTCGCCTTTTTAAGGGTAAATGTTTGTCACCATTCCAAGAAATTTTCTAGCAAAAAAAATGATTTTTAACCACTTTCCGACCGGCGCACGACGATGTACGTCCCTTTTTTGAAGAGGGATATCTCGGTAACGGCAGCAGCTGCTGCCACAACCGAGGTATCCATCTCTTCAGGCACCGGTCGGCTGTCCGATAATGGTGGTCATCGCGGCGGATTCGCCGCAAGATCACCGTTATCGGTGGCGGGAGAGGTGCCCCCCCTCCCGCCGCTCTCCCGCGCCTTCCGCCGCTTACCGGAACCGTCGGCAGCGGGTCCGTTCCCCTCCTGTGTCTAGAGATGAGTGACCCTAAGATGGCCGCCACTCATCTCTATAACATAGGAGGGCGGAAGCGACGTCAAAAACGTCACTTCCGCCCATACCTCTTAAAGAGGAATTTTCAAATGTCATTTTTTTAAATGACATTTTTTTTTTTTTTTTTATTTTTTTCATTGAAGTCCAAATATGAGATCTGAGGACTTTTTGACCCCAGATCTCATATTTAAGAGGACCTGTCATGCTTTTTTTCTATTACAAGGAATGTAAACATAGGAATAAAAGTGAGCCAATTAATTTTCTTTTAAAAAACAGTGTAAAAATAAATAAAATCAAGAAAAATAAATAAGAAAAACAAAAAAAAAATTTTTTAAAGCGCCCCGTCCCGACGAGCTCGTGCGCAGAAGCGAACGCATACGTGAGTAGCGCCCGCATATGAAAACGGTGGTCAAACCACACATGTGAGGTATCGCCGCGATCGGTAGAGCGAGAGCAATAATTATAGCCGTAGACCCCCTCTGTAACGCAAAATATGCAACCTGTAGAATTTTTTAAACGTCGCCTACTGAGATTTTTGAGGGTAAAAGTTTGATGCCATTCCACGAGCGGGCGCAATTTTGAAGCGTGACATGTTAGGTATCAATTTACTCGGCGTAATATTATCTTTCACAATATATAAAAAAATTGGACTAACTTTACTGTTGTCTTATTTTTTTATTCAAAAAAGTGACTTTTTTCCAAAAAAAGTGCGCTTGCAAGACCGCTGCGCAAATACGGTGTGAAAAAAAGTATTGCAACGACCGCCATTTTATTTTCTAGGGTGTTAGAAAAAAAACAATATATAATGTTTGGGGGTTCTAAGTTTTTTTCTAGCAAAAAAACCTGTTTTAAACATTTAAACACCTAAAATCCAAAACGAGGCTGGTCTTAAAGTGGTTAACGGTTTAAAAAAGAGGCTCGGGGCTGAAGTGGTTAAATAAAAAAGGCATGACGCGTAGTGTAAATGAAATGCTAGCATCGGCTGTAATTTACCATCAAGAACTTAAAAAAAATAAAAAATAATTACAAAAGGGCAACAATGGAGTAGGTCCACCATGACAATTACTCCAGCTAGAAGGGACCTCTTGAAGTGACCACTGTAATACGTTTGGTTATAAACATCATTACAAGTTAAACTTATACATAAAAATGTTTAAAAAATATATAAAATAAATATAGTCCAGTTTTCTTTAGTTTCCACAATATAAACATAGGCAGCAGCACAGAATTGGGCCAAAAATATAGAAAAGAGCACTTTCAATGACTCTAGTAGGCCATACATTTACAAACAAACACATTATGAATGTATGGCATGATGGATTTAGTAAAAGAGCTTGGATTACCGAGCATCAGAAGACATAAATTTGAGGAGGTAGTTCTGCCTTCAAATACAGAGTACTGTAAAAAATGTTAGATTAAAAAATAGTTTTTTGCAAAAGAAAAATAACAAACATGTTAAAAAGTAAAATATTATAAAGGAAATGACCTTAAACAACCCTTAACCACTGACACGTGCGATAAATTACCGCTTGAGAAAATACGGTAGTCACCGAACAATCGAAAAAATACTGCATTCGTTATTTAATGCTAAATTCTGATTTACCGCATTTTCTTTGCCGTTATTTAACTCTTAGTGAATTGACCCCATAGAATAGAGAGATACAAAATAACATTGTTTAGAAACAATGTTCAGATATGGGAAAGATACAAAGTAACATGTTGTTCCTAACAGTGGCAGCTGGTGCTAAATATTTGGGAGGGGGGGTGGTTGTGGTAAACTACCAACAAGCCACCCCCTTTCCCCCCCTCTAGGGGAGACGGATGGGAAGGTGGCGGTAGCCCCTCTCACCCTTAAAACTCCCTGGACAATTTGGTCTCAGGACGCACTTCCTGATTGGCTTGGAGGAGAATCAGGAAGACAATAGAGAAAATTAATTACCTATTGCAACACAACTGACCCAGCTGTCACAATAATGTTGTTCCTACCCACAGACCATGGCCAGCTCCCAGCAGCACCCACAGACCATGGCCAGCTCCCAGCAGCACCCACAGACCATGGCCAGCTCCCAGCAGCACCCACAGACAATGGCCAGCTCCCAGCAGCACCCACAGTATTTAGGGCTATTTTGAGTTCAGCCTTTAACCACTTGCCAACCACAATATGTATATATACTGTACATTGCAGCTTGCATGTGATTTACTGGGGTTATGGCTGAAGCTACCAGCCATAACCTCCTATTTTAATTTTTTTTCAGCCGGTGATTGGCTTCCTAGTGAAATCAGTCTGAATGACTAGTTAGATCACAGGATCACTTTCAGAAGTAGTGGGAGGGGTCATCATCCCCTCCCGCTGATTGCCGGAGTTTCTCGGGCTTACCGTTTTTACTGGTGCGCCCGAGAAATGATCCGACAGTTTCCACCCCCGGCCATAGAGGTTACCAGAGACCAGATCATCTCTGATCTCCTCTATGATCTTGGAGGACCAGAGGGATGTCATGACATCACTTCCAGTCTTGGGCAGAAGTAAACATTTTTTTTTTAACCACCTGAGATCCGCGCTATAGCCGAATAAAGGAAGGGAGCGCGTGGCGCGCTCTGTGATCAGCGAGTCTGTGAGACTCGCTGGATCACAGATCCGAGTAAGGGGTCGATCCCGACCCTTACCACGTGATCTGCTGTCAGCCAATGACAGCTGATCATGTGATAATAACAGAGCCGGTAATCGCCGGCTTTTTTTCCTCCTCACGCTGACAGGAGAAAAAAAAAAAGCCGATCACCGGCGGCAGTGAGAGGGACATTAGTACCTCTCACTGCAATGTGCCCAGGGTCCATGGTGCCTACCTTTGCCTAATAAAAGTGCCGCCTACCAGTGCCATCTGTCAGTGCCCACAGTGCCATCTGTCAGTGCCCACAGTGCCAGTGCTGCACATCAGTGTCACCTACCAGTGCTCATCAGTGTCACCTATCAGTGCTCATCAGTGTCACCTACCAGTGCTCATCAGTGCCACCTATCAGTGTCATCTATCAGTGCCCCTCAGTGCCATCCATCAGTGCCATCCATCAGTGCCCATCGGTGCCACCCATCCGTGCCACCCATCCATGCCCATCAGTGCCATCTTTGCTGGTCCCATCAGTACCGACTTATCTGTCCCCACCAGTGCAGCCTATCAGTGCCCACCAGTGCAGCCTATCAGTGCCCACCAGTGCCGCCTCATCAGCGCATATCAATGAAGCAGAAAAATTACCTGTTTGCAAAATGTTATAACAAACTATTAAACCCGTTTTTTTTTTTTCCATCTTTTTTTGTTTGTTTAGCAAAAAATAAAAACCCAGCTGTGATTAAATACCACCAAAAGAAAGCTCTATTTGTGGGAAAAAAATGATAAAAATGTAATTTGGGTACAGTGTTGTATGACCGCGCAATTGTCATTCAAAGTGCGTCAGCGCCAAAAGCTGAAAATTGGTCTGGTCACGAGGGGGGTTTAAGTGCAAAGTAATCAGGTGGTTAAAGCAAAAGATCTTTTTTTGTTTTGTTTTGTTTTTAAAGGTAGAGGAGAGATTTGGGGTCCTATTGACCCCAGATCTCTCCATAAAGAGGTCCTCTCATTCTTTATTTCTATTACAAGGGATGTTTACATTCCTTGTAATAGGAATAAAAGTGATCAAGAAAAAAAATAAAAAAATAAAGGGACAGTGTAAAAATCAAAAATGAATAATAAATAAATAAGAAAAAAAAATGAAAGCACCCCTATTCCCAGAAGTGAGCGCAAACATAAGTCACGCACACATATGTAAACTGTGTTCACGCCATATATGTTAGGAATCGTCGCGAAAGTTAGTAACTCCAAACAGGTAACCTGTAAAAAATTAGATTTTTAACTATCGTAGTTTATCACCATTCCATGAGTGTGCGCAATTTAAAGACTGACATGTTAAGTATCTATTTACTTGGCGTAACATCATCTTTTATACTTTATCAAAAAATTGGGTTATATATTCTGTTTTATTTTTGCATTAGAATTCATTAACCACTTTCAGACCGGACCAATTTGCAGCCAAAAGACCAGGCCCCATTTTGCGATTCGGCACTGCGTCGCTTTAGCTGACAATTGCGCGGTCGTGCGACGTGGCTCCCAAACAAAATTGATGTCCTTATTTTCCCACAAATAGAGCTTTCTTTTGGTGGTATTTGAACGCCCCTGCGGTTTTTATTTTTCGCGCTATAAACAAAAAAGAGCGACAATTTTGAAAAAAAAAACGCAATTTTTAATTTTTTGCTATAATAAATATCTCCCAAAAATATATGAAAAAACATTTTTTTTTCTCAGTTTAGGCCAATACGTATTCTTCTACATATTTTTGGTAAAAAAATCGCAATAAGCGATTATTGATTGGTTTGCGCAGAAGTTATAGCGTTTACAATATAGGGGATAGTTTTATAGCATTTTTATTAATAATTTTTTTTATTAGTAATGGCGGCGATCATCGATTTTTATTGTGACTGCGACATTATGGCGGACACATCTGACATTTTTGACACATTTTTGGGACCGTTGTCATTTATACAGCAATCAATGCTATTTAAATGCATTGATTCCTGTATAAATGACACTGGCAGTGAAGGGGTTAACCACTAGGTGGCAGTGTAGGGGTTAAGTATGCCTAGGGGTGTGTTTCTTACTGTGGGGGGGGGGCGTGGCTGTCAGCTAGTGATTGCTGATCTCTGCTCCAATCACAGGGAGCAGAGATCGGCGTCACTAGTTGCTAGGCAGAACGGGGAGATGCTGTTTATTTCCGCATCTCCCCGTTCAGCCTTCCCGTGAGACGATCGCGGGTGTCCCCGCGGCGATCGAGTCCGTGGAACCCGCGACCGGCCTCACGGGGGTCCCGACCGGCGTGGGAGCGTGCCGCTCCCGGCGCGCTCCCCATGGCACGGCGGCATTTAAAAAGGGACTTATATATACGCCCTTATGCCTGTCCGTGCCATTCTGCCAACGTACATCGGCGTGCGCCGGTCAGGAAGTGGTTAAAGTGTATTTTTTCCCAAAAAATTGTGTTTGAAAAACAGCTGCGCAAATACAGTGTGGCATAAAAAATTGCAACAATGAGCATTTATTCTCTAGGGTCTCTGCTAAAATAAATATATACAGTATATAATGTTTGTGGGTTCTAAGTAATATTCTAGTAAAAAATACTGATTTAAACTTGTAAACAAAAAGTGCCAGAAAAGGCCTGGTTGGCAAGTGGTCAAAATGGTTGTGATTCAGTACCAGAGATCCCGCTGGCTTGGTATTATGTGGGCATTGATGTCACTGGAGGCTTAATACTGTGCTATGCAACCAGCATTGACATGTCATAGAGAACTAATATCAATAGGAGTGTAAAATTGATGTCATTTCTGCTTCTTCCACTTCTACATTCATCGCCAATACAACCTGTGACCACAGCTGGCATAATACATCCTGCTACTAGTCTGACATGTGCAGAATGAAAAAATGGGTTTCATTTTGTTTCGATTTGGTATTTACATAAGTTTGTTAGTTACATTTGTTTAATTCATTTTCAGAATATGTTTAATCTATTCGAATTTGAATTGATTCTAATTTTTCGAATTTGGAAAATTCAAATCAATTCCAATTCCATTTGAATTGTATTCAAATTTAAATCAAATTTTATTAGCATTGCATTTGAATTTAATTCTTCCTATGTATTTTCTTATGTATTCAAATTTATTCTATGCAAAATTCGAATTTTGGACGATGGTTATATTCCTTCTATTCCATTTTAGTCTATTGTTTTTTTCTATTCTATTCTATTTTTTTATTCTCTGTTCTATTCTTTTCTTTTCTATTATATTCTATTCTCTTCTATTCGAAATTAGAATTTCGGAAAACAGTTATATTGCTATATTCATTGTATTCTATTCTTTTCTATTCTATGCTATTCTTCTGTTCTTCTCTATTCTATTCTTGTCTATTCTATTATTTTCTATTCTATTCCAATTTGAATTTAGTCTATTCACATTTTGAATATCGGAACAAAGTTATATTCTTTCTATTTTAATCTATTCTATTCTTTTTTTCTATTCTATTCTATTTTTTTTCTATGCTATTCTTTTCTATTGAATTCAAATTCAAATTTATTCTATTTGAAATTCGAATTTCAAAAGATGGTTATATTTTTAATTTTTTTATTTTACTCTTCTATTCTATTCCCTTATTTTCTATGCTATTTTATTCAGTTCTTTTATTTGCTTTTCAATTTTTTTCTGTTTTACGCTATTCTTTTGTATTCTATTATTTTATTTTATTTTATATCCATTCATTTTGGATTACATTTTTTCCTATTCTTTACTTTGTATTTTATTCTGTTTTACTATATTATATTATATTATTTTATTTTGTATTATATTCTGTTTTACTCTATTATATTCTATTCCAATTTGAATTTAGTTTATTCAAATTTTGAATATCGGAACAAAGTTATATTCTTTCTATTTTAATCTATTCTATTCTTTTTTTCTATTCTATTCTATTTTTTTTTCTATGCTATTCTTTTCTATTGAATTCAAATTTATTCTATTTGAGATTCGAATTTCAAAAGATGGTTATATTTTTTATTTTTATTTTACTCTTCTATTCTATTCCCTTATTTTCTATGCTATTTTATTCAGTTCTTTTATTTGCTATTCAATTTTGTTCTGTTTTACGCTATTCTTTTGTATTCTATTATTTTATTTTCTATCCATTTATTTTGGATTAAATGTTTTCCTATTCTTTTATTTTGTATTCTATTCTGTTTTACTCTATTATATTATTTTATTTTGTATTCTATTCTGTTTTACTCTATTATATTCTATTCCAATTTGAATTTAGTCTATTCAAAATTTGAATATTGGAAGAAAGTTATATACTTTCTATTTTATTCTATGCTATTCTTTTTTTCTATGCTATTCTTTTCTATTAAATTCAAATTTATTCTATTTGAAATTCGAATTTCAAAAGATGGTTATATTTTTTATTTATTTTTTCCTGACCTGCCGGGCTGCGTGCTCAGATACGGGTCTGATATGGATTTGGGAGGACCCCCACACCGTTATTTTGGCGTAGGGATTCCCCTTTAAATCCATACCAGGTGACGGGGCTAGCGCGGCGGCATTGACTTCCTTCTCTAGTCCCGTTTACCTGGAGTCACGTTCTAAATGAACGGACTTTCCTCCGTGGGTGAGGCAAGTCCGTTCATTTCAAAGGTCCCGCGGACTAGCACACAGACAGCGAGTCCAGCGGACAATTTTAAGTCAAAACTTAAAACTAGGTCTGCTGGACTTTTGGGAACAAAAAGTCCGCCGGAGCCCCACACACGGTCGGAATGTCTAGTCCAGCGGACAATCCTGCCGGAAAGTCCTATCGTGTGTACGCGGCCTTAGTCTGCCTGTAAAATAGTGCCTAATCTCCGTGTTTATAACAGTACCACAGCAAAATGAAATTTCTAAAGGAAAAAACTTAATTTGAAACTGCTCGCGGCTGTAATGTATTGTCGGATCCCGGCAATATAGATAAAAATCATTGAAAAAAACGTGCCAAAATGTTTAAGAAAATTGAGTGGGGGGGGGGGGGGGGGGTCCCCCCAAAATCCATGCCAGGCCATTTAAGTCCAAAATTGGACAATGGAACAGGGTTCGAAAATTCAAGTCCTGAGCTACTAGCCAGGCCTCAAGGGTTACTCACCACTAGTTGCCCCCCCAACCCCGCCCCACCCCTAATTCCCCCCCTAAACACGCTCTCATAAATTATCTCACGCAATTACACTTAAATGTTTTATGCAGAATTAAGTTATACAAATAAATATTAACAACAACTTTATCCATGCCCATCAGTGCATCCTCACCTGTATCCAACAATGCAGCCTGCCCATGTCCAACAATGCAGCCTGCCCGTGTCCACCATGCAGCCTACCCTTGTCCATCATGCAGCCTACCTGTGTCCACCATGCTGCCTATCTGTGTCCATCAATGCTGCCTACCTGTGTCCACAATGCAGCCTACCTGTTTCCACCATGCAGCCTCACCTGTGCCAATTAATGCAGCCTCACCTCTGCCCAACAATGCAGCCTCAACTGTGCCCATTAATGCAGCCTGCCCGTGTCCACCAATGCTGCCTACCTGTGTCCACCATGCTGCCTACCTGTGTCCACAATGCAGCCTACCTGTTTCCACCATGCAGCCTCACCTGTTCCCATTAATGCAGCCTCACCTCTTCCCAACAATGAAGCCTCACCTCTGCCTAACAATGCAGCCTCACCTGTGTTCACCAATGCAGCCTACCTGTGTCCACCAATGCAGCCTACCTGTGTCCATCAATGCTGCCTACCTGTGTCCATCAATGCTGCCTACCTGTTTCCACCATGCAGCCTACCTGTGTCCACCATCCAGCCTACCTGTTTCCACCATGCAGCCTACCTGTGTCCACCATGCAGCCTGTGATCTGTCTATGAAAGTTCCGGGACCAGGGGGCGGGGCTGTGTGTGATAGTGTGTGCGTCGAACACTCTGCTATTGAAATGAAAGCCGCTAGTGATGTTTCTCGGCGCTCTGATGATCCGGCCACCTGCTCTCCTCTCTTCCCCTCTGCGAGTGCTGGGAGAAGGACTCCCATACAACCCATCTGCCGGCGAGCCCCCCCCCCCCCCCCCCCCCCCCCCCCCCCCCCCGTTCCCGGGCAGACCTTCTTTGCCCTTGTTTGCCAGCCCTCAAATTCCCCTCACAAAATGCCGTCAGTATTTTTACTGACAGACAGTAAAAAATGGGTACCTTTTCTCCTGCCAGTAAATGCCAGTGACAGGAAAAGATTGCCAGTAAAAAATATGGCTGTGACTGCTACAGTGTGTTCAGGCAGTGGCGGTGTCTGAGCATGTCATGTGATGTCATGGTGCAAGGAAGCTGAACGGAGCAGCCGGAGCCTCGTGTGCGGATCTGTGGGATGGGAGCAAGGCAAGACGGTTTGTCAGTGCTGATTGGACTAGAGTGGAGTGAAGGGACCGCCTGATGTGGAGAGGGGACGTGTCATGACGGTGGGATGTCATCTGTGCTGCTGCACACTGTTGTCAGTTAGACATGTGCACTGACAAAAAATGTATTCGTTTTCGCTTTTTTGCTTTTTTCGGAAATTCGGAAATTCAATAATTAGAAAATTCGGAAATCCAAAAATTCTGAAATCCAAAAATTCTGAAATCCAAAAATTCGGAAATCCAAAAAATGTTATTTTCAAATGTCCGAATTTCCAAATTTCGAATTTCCAAATTTCGAAATTTCCGAATTTCGAAATTTCGAAATTTCCGAATTTCGAAATTTCCGAATTTTCATATTTCTGAATTTCGAATTGTCCTATTTTTCGAATTTTCAAATTTTTGAATTTTCAAATTTCTGAATTTCCGAATTTCCAAATTCCGAAAATCCAAAAATTTTAAAATACGAAAATTTGAAAATCTGAAAAAAAGAAGGAAAATAAGTAAAATTCTAAATAATAACTAACTAATAATAACTAACTATTAAATTATAGCTATTGGAATTTCCTTTCAAATTTGGCTGTTAGTGAACGTAACAAATACAAATTTATCTGAAGCTACAAATTATCCGAAATAACGAATGCCACATCTAAACAAATGGAATGGAACAAATTATTAATAAATAATAATAATAAAAAGGTTTTATTATTATTGTTATTTATTATTATTAGATCATTACCTTCCATTCGTTAAGATACGGTATTCGTTATTTCAGATAATTCGTAACTTCGGATAAATTTGTATGTGTTACGTTCACTAACAGCCAAATTTGAAAGGAAATTCCAATACCTATAATTTAATATTTATTATTAGTTATTATTTCAGATTTTCGTGTTTTCGAATTTTCAGATTTTCATTCTTATTTTTGGATCTTCAAATTTCCAAATTTTTAAATTTATGAAATTTTTAAATTTGCAATCTCCTAAATGTCCAATTTCTGAAATGTCCAAATTCAGAAATTTACAATTTTCCAATTTTCAAGATTTCGTATTTTCCAATTTCCGAAATTTTTAATTTCTGAAATTTGGAAATTTTTCATTTTCGGAAATTCGAAATTCGTAAATTCGTAATTTCGTAAATTCAAAGTTTTGCAAACTGAAAAGTTCGGAAATTTTGGAATTAACGAATTTGTCAAAATTTGTTAAAAAACAAATTTGCAGCTAAACAAATTGCCCATGTCTACTGTCAGTGTCAATTTTAATGTCTATGTGCCTCCCATTCTAATTTCTTGCCCTCCTGAGTCCTGTCTCTGAGCTACTTACTTACTATATCGAACATAGTTCAAAAATCAGTTTTTGCCTTAATATCTACCTTAGATCACATTGATAATTGCATATTGTATTTGTTTTTAGCCTAAATACTGAAATTTGTATCTTTCGGAAATGACAATAAAAACTTGGCTGTGGCAGTAAATTTTGGGTGTTGGGTCAGTAAATTTCAATCTGGTAGGTTGGCAATACTGGTGAGCAGGCAAGTGGAATTTTTGAGGGCTGCAATAGAAGATTGGAAAAACGTTGCCTGGTCTGATGAGTCTGGATTTCAGCTGTGACATTCAGATGGTCGGGTCAGAATTTGGTATAAACATGAAAGCATGGATCCATCCTGCCTTGTATCACCGGGTAAGGCTGGTGGTGGGGGTGTAATGGTGGGGGGGTATTTTCTTGGCACACTTTGGGCCCCTTAGTACCAATTGAGCATCGTTTAAACCTCACGGCCTACCTGAGTATTGTTGCTGACCATGTCCATCCCTTTATGACTACAGTGTCCCCATCTTCTGATGGCTCCTTCCAGCAGGATAATTTACCATGTCACTGTAGTGGTACCTCCGTAGAAGCTGCTGAGTATTGTGGTCCGTCTGTCACCCTGCCCCAGCCAGGCACACACTTGTCATTCATCAATGAAAGCAGTCCTTGCGCTTTGTTTTTATGTTTTACTGAGGGAGATTGAACTTGGATAGGGATGCGTCTTTTGAGATGCCCATGGAATCAAAACATCAATGATTGGACTTTATATACATCCTGTATATACATCAGTCCTTTTCTCCTCCTGCACATCGCTTCCTCTCTTTCCTTCGCCAGTCTAACTAGCACTGTAGGCCTGACACTGTCTCAGCAAGGTCCAAAGCAGATGCCCTTTATAGGCAGGGACCGCATGCTTGGAACTACATTTCCCATGATGCTCATGCACTCTGCAGTATAGTTGAGCATCATGGCAAATGTAGTTCCAAAACATCTGGGCTGCCAAGATTCGCCATCACTGCCCTATGATGTGGCAAATAGAAAAGCCCCAGTGCTAGCTGTCCCTGTGGCTACTGCTGTCAGTACCACCTCTTCAGGCACTGCCAGCCCTCCTGGCTGCAGCTGCCCGACTCCACTGCCCATGACACCGCCATCCTCCATACTGGCTCTGCACCCATCCTAGACTGCTCCACATCAGTCCTCTCAGGCATCCCTCCCAGTCCTCCCGGTATGCTCACTCACCGTCACCAGCCTAGGGTTGCCACCTCATCCCTTTAAACCCAAACACATATGAATTACACAGGTTCTGAGGCTAATTTAATGCAGATAAGTGAGTTTAATTACCAACTTAGTCAGCCACAGAACCTGTCAAATTAATATGTGTTCGGGTTTAAAGGGATGAGTTGGCAACTCTACACCAGCCCTCCTGGTTGCCTCTGTGAAACTCCTGGAGACTTGCCAGGCAGTTTCCTCCCGCTATCCTCTCTTGCTCCTCCTGTGCCTCCTGTCCAGGACCCTTCTGTTGCTTGTTAGAGGGCCCCGTCCGCACCCGAGCCCATGCCCAAGGTCTGCCAATGGCTGTCCTCAAAGGCTCCGACAGCCTAACAATCTCCATTCTTCCACCCAATCAACTCTTCCCCAGCTGGGCTGACCATGGGTATTTAAGGAGGCCTGCCCCCTGCCAATCCAAGTTGGGGATTGGTCTGGGCTCCCTTGAATACCCCAGGCTCCACCTCCCCTCCAGCCTCGCTTTCTAGAAAACACTAGGAGATTCTAGAAAGAAGTAGAAGATCCTAGTGATGCCACCTGTGAGCCACTCCCAACCCAGATCACAAACACACCCAGGCTTGGTTACCAGCCAAGCCTGAAAATGTACCTGTCCTAAGAGAAAAAAAAAAAAAACACTTCACTCTCCTAGCACACTAGAGGGTGCTACAAGGACAAGTGTCGGCCGGGGGCCTGGACAAAGGCGTGGTCTTTTTTTGTCAGTCTCTTGGTGTGTGGCTTTCTTTCTGTCCTTTCACGTCCCCTAGATTTTTATATAAGATTGTATTTTTGGGAAAAGGGTGCATGCATGGGTTACACGTGTAATGGTTTCCTGGCCTGAGGGTGATTTAGGTGGAGGTTATGGCTTTGTTCAGGTTGGTATATTTAGTTTTCTTTATGTTTTTGCTATGTTGATGTAAGCTATTTTTGTTTATTTTTTTTATTTTTTTATTTTTTTATTTATTTTGTATATATGTAAATATTATGTTTGTAAGATTTTTAATAAACAAAAATTGAAATCACGAAGCTCAAATCATCTCACCACTGGTTTCTTGAACATGACAATGAGGTCACTGTACTCCAATGGCCTCCACAGTCATCACATCTCATCCAATAGAGCCCCTTTGGGATGTTGTGGAACGGAGATTGGCATCATGGA
Organism: Lithobates sylvaticus; assembly: GCA_028564925.1. Classification (NCBI taxonomy): domain Eukaryota; kingdom Metazoa; phylum Chordata; class Amphibia; order Anura; family Ranidae; genus Lithobates; species Lithobates sylvaticus. The sequence goes on from CM053038.1 coordinate 69,823,308, forward strand.
TGTGCAGTCGAAAAATCTGCAGCAACTGAGTGATGCCATCATGTCACTATGGAGCAAAATCTCTGAGGAACGTTTCCAACACCTTGTTTAATCTATGCCACAAAGAATGAAGGCAAAAGGGGGTCCAACCCGGTGCTAGCACGGTGTACCTAATAAAAGTGTCCGGTGAGTGTATATGTTGAAGAAGAAGATAATGAAGAAGTACAATAATAATAAAATGCACAGATCCAGATCCGCTGTGGCCTGGAAGGGGTTAATGCCGGTATTCCGGCAGGGAAGTGGCAGTGTGGGTGGTCAGAGGAAATCTTTCTACATTGTAACAGAGGAAGAATTCTCTCTCTCTCTCCACCGGTGACAGGCGGTAAGAGGAATATCTGCTCAGTGATCTCATTTCTAGAGATTTGGTGAAAACGCTTCTGACAGCGTACAAGGCCGGAACACGGTGACTCGCTGTTAGTGGAGGTTATCAAGTTACCTGTGTGGAGCTGAGCGCCTCCGGGGGGAATCCGCTGTGTCTTCTCTAATCTTTATATGCAGTTTATTGCTGACAAATGCCGAAACATTATACGGGCGAGTGCGGCACCGCTCGTCTCCGCAAACTGATACGCCGCGGGGGGGGGGGCCGTCCAATCCGGAGACCATGAAGGTTTTTTTCGTTTTTAGGATCATTCTGGGGCTTCTGCAAAAAAAATAAAAAGTTAAACCCTGAGCAAAAAACAGCTACATGCACATCAAATGTGATAAACACTATATTGTCAAAAGTATTGGGACACCTACCTTGACATGAAATTTAAAGAGGCAGTAAAGCCGTTTAAAAAAAATAAATAAAAAATAGGAACCTGCAAGGCAAAGGCATAATGAGCTAGTATGCATAGCATACTAGCTCATTATGAATGACTTACCTGAGAATGAAGCCTCTGTAGTGGTCTACATCCACGATCTTCGGCGTCGCCATCAAACCCGGAGTGACTTCCGGGTCTCGCCGCTCCAGCGCTGTGATTCGCTGAAGCGGCGATGACGTCACTCCCGGACATGCGCACGAGAGCGGCATATCTCCGTGATCTCGGCATGCGCAGTGCGCCCGCGTGCCGCTGTCTACGGCGCATGCGCCGTAGATAGCGGTGCATTTTCTTTTCTAAATATCTCCTAAACCATGTAGGTTTAGGAGATATTTATTGGACCTACAGGTAAGCCTTAATCTAGGCTTACCTGTAGGTCAAAGTGGTCCCAGAGGGTTTACTTCCACTTTAATGGCATCCCAGTCTAATGCCCCGTACACACGGTCGGAAATTCCGACCACAAAATCCATCGGATTTTTTCATACGGATTTTGTCCGACACTGGTGTTGCATACACACGGTCGGACAAAGTTGTCGGAAAATCCAATCATTCTGAACGTGGTGACGTTCGTTGCGTACGACGGAACTACGTAGAGGCTAGTAGCCAATAGGTTTGGTCTCCTAATTTGATCTGAGCATGCGTGGCACTTTGTCCGTCGGAATTCTCCACACACGATCGGAAAAAGTCCGATCGGATTTTGTTGTCGGAAAATTTGAGAGCACGATCTCAAATTTCTTCCGTCGGAAATTCCCACTAGGAAAAAGTCCGATGGAGCCCACAGCCGGTTGGATTTTCCGACAACATGGTCCGATCGGACATTTTCCGTCGGAATTTCTGACCGTGTGTACGGGGCATTAGTCCGTAGGGTTCAGTATTGAGTTGGCCCACTCTTTGCAGCTATAACAGCTTCAACTCTTCTGGGAAGGCTGTCCACAAGGTTTAGGAGTGTGTCTATGGGAATGTTTGACCATTCTTAAAGAAGCGTGTTTGTGAGGTCAGGTACTGATGTTGGATGAGAAGGTTTTGCTCGCAGTCTGTAATTCATCCCAAAGGTGTTCTATTGGGTTGAGGTCAGGACTCTGTGTAGGCCAGTCAAGTTCCTCCACTCCAAAACTCGCTCATCCATGTCTTTACGGACCTTGCTTTGTACACTGGTGGGCAGTCATGTTGGAACAGGAAGGGGCCGTCCCCAAACTGTTCCCACAAAGTTGGGAGCCTGAAATTGTCCAAAATGTCTTGGTATGCTGACGCCTTAAAGAGTTGTACACACGATCGGATTGTTGGTCAACAAAACCGTGGACTTTTGTCCGAAGGGCGTTGGCCCAAACTTGTCTTGCATACAAACAGCAAGGAATTGTCGGACAACAATTTGTAGTGACTTACTACATTGTTTTTCAGCTCTGTAGCGCCACCCTTTGGGCTCCTTCTGCTAATTTCATGTTAGTAGAAGTTTGGCAAGTGTTGATTTGCGCTTTTCATTTCGCATTTTTCATTTCACGCTTTTCAGTTTGCGCTTTTCATTTTGTGCTTTTCAGTTCGTTTCTGAACGCTGTTCATCAACCAGACATGTTGCGGAGTTGGAGGAGATAACGCGTTATTTATTATTGGCCTTGGAGTTATTGCTTTGACATCATTTATTTGGTTGAATAATAATGATTTGATTTGGTATATTTTCTATATTTTTGGATGCATAGAATGCACTTTTTGGTTAAGTTCTATTGGCAGATAGCATCTCATTTTATTTGTTTTCTTTTTTAATGCACAATAAAAAAATTGTGTAGAATAATACTTGGCTGTGTGTTTTACTTCAAATGACAGTTTGGGAGTCGGAAGTTACATTTTATAAAATACAATGTAAAATTGACAAGGGACACCAACATAGTTGTATCTTTGATCTTAAAAACTACGGAATAATGGTGTTGTGGTAACTTGCCCAAATAAAAAAATATATATATATATATATATTGATATCACTAGAAAAAAAAAGCCTTTGATAATTAGTTTGCAATAACTCCATCAGTATCACCAGCAAAGCAGCTTCATTATTATCCCATTAAAGAAGAAGAGAATTGTGCGCTGCATTTCCAGATTTCATAATTTGCCGCGTCACGAATCATTATTCTCCATTACGAACGCTAGTTTACAAGAACGACCGCTTCCGGCTCATCCTTGCTTCCGAGCATGCGTGTTTGTATTTTTCTCAGATGGACTTGTGTACACACGATCGGAAAATCCGACAACAGACATTTGTCCGCGTAAAATTTTAAAACCTGCAATCCAACATTATTTCTTTCTTTTTTTTCTTTTTAAATGTTTAATCCTCATATAGCTTTCTTTGTGATTTTTTTTTTTTTGCTTTTTAAATTTTTTTTCCTTTTAAATATTTAATCCTCATATAGCTTTCTTTGTGATTTTTTTTATTTTTTTTTTTGCTTTTTTAAATTTTTTTCCTTTTAAATGTTTAATCCTCATATAGCTTTCTTTGTGATTTTTTTTTTTTTTTTGCTTTTTAAAATTTTTTTCCTTTTTAAATGTTTAATCCTCATATAGCTTTCTTTGTGATTTTTTTTTTTTTTTTTTTTTTTTTGCTTTTTTTTTACATTTTTTTCCTTTTAAATGTGTAATCCTCAAATAGCTTTCTTTGTGATTTTTTATTTATTTTTTTTGCTTTTTTATTTTTTTTTCCTTTTAAATGTTTAATCCTCATATAGCTTTCTTTGTGATTTATTTATATTTTTTTGCTTTTTTAAATTGTTTTCCTTTTAAATGTTTTATCTGCAAATAGCTCTCTTTGTGATTTTTTTTTTTTTTTTTTCTCTTTTAAATTTTTTTTCCTTTTAAATATTTAATCGTCATATAGCTTTGTTTGTGATTTTTATTTTTAATTTTTTTGCTTTTTTAATTTTTTTCCCTTTTAAATGTTTAATCCTCATATAGCTTTCTTCGTGTATTTTTTTTCTGCTTTTTAATTATTTTTTCCGTTTAAATGTTTAATCCTCATATAGCTTTCTTTGTTATTTTTTTTTATTTTATTTTTTTCGGAGCATGGGGGAGTGAGTGAAGGGCATGCAAGATTTGATTTAAGTAAGACAAGCTGCCAGTGCATCTTTCTCACACTGCTGTTGTATCTTAACATTTAGACACAAGGGAATATCCTTTTCATGGTTCGTAGTCAAAAACATCGCTAAGACAAAATAAAATAAAATAAATAAATAAATAAATAAAAAAGAACATATTGAGGCATAAACACATCACTGTGATGATATCCTGTTTACGAGGGGAAAAACAAATCCTCCATAGTTTATAAACCAATCAACAGTGATAAGGCGCGTTCTGTCACTGCGCCCCGCTCCGGCGTCTCGCAGCCCCGCATTCCCCACGTCAGGGCGAACATGAATTATATAAACGTTGGCCAAAAAAGCTGCCAATCTTCCTCAATCTTTTTGGCATTTGGAAATGGGAAACAGGAAGGCTCCAGATCTTTCTTTCACAATCACAAAATAACTTCAAATAAACTGCCAAGCGGAGCCTCTGCTGAATTGTTTGGACGCGAGTGAGAATTTGGGAGGAAAGTCGTCATCTTGGAGCTGCCCGCACCGATCATGTCTGCTGCAGGATTTTTCGGTAAAAAAAAAAAAAAAAAAAATGTTGCTTCTCATTTACAGAGTTTTGGGTTCGGGGGGTTCCCGGGAGGCGCACGTTGGGTAGACCTCTGCTAACTTGGCGTTGAGGGTTTCGAGCGGGATCGGATTTTGGAATGATGCCCGTCGGGCAAATTAAATTCTGACTGCTAAACCTCAGGGACACTTTGCCCACCTCTCAGCACTTTCACCTCTTGTAGATGCAGGAAAAAAATCCTTTGATTGATTGGAAAAAACGAAAATGTAAATAAAGATTATTGAACTTGACAGACTTGACAGGTCTGATCGTTTTTTTTTATCTGTACAGTAAATTTCAGTACTACTTGTAGAAAGCATCGACTTTTAGCCCTTAGCTCATTCTTCGTTATCTGTAGAAGGAAGCATCACTCTGGGTTCCTATGAGGCTTTGCCTTGCACCAAGCAGAGGGGCCAGTATGTCTATAGCAACATAAAACCCCACTGAGATATAGATATATATTATATTACCATTTACACGCCCATGAGCTTTACTGGCATCCCAGTCTTCGTCTGTAGGGTCCAGTATTGGGTCGGCCCACCCTTTGCAGCTTTAACTCTTCTGGGAAGGCCCTCCACAAGGTTTAGGAGTGTGTCTATGGGAATGTTTGACCATTCTTTCAGAAGCGCATTTGTAAGGTCAGGCACTGATGTTGGATGAGAAGGCCTGGCTCGCAGTCTCCACTTTAATTCATCCCAAAGGTGTTCTGTCAGGTTGAGGTCAGGACTATGTGCAGGCCAGTCAGGTTCCTCCACCCCAAACTCGCTCATCCATGTCTTTATGGACCTTGCTTTGTGCACTGGGGGGGGGGGGGGGGGGGTGAGTAGTGCAGGAAGTATGTGTCAGGTAGGTCAGTGTATGAAGGTCAGTGCATTCTGTGCACAACCTATTCCTGAACCCTGCATTCGAAGCATAACTCACACCTGAACCTTGCATTCTGAGCACAACACATTCCTGAAACCTGCATTCTGAGCACAACGCATTCCTGAACCCTGCATTCTGAGCACAATGTATTCCTGGACTCTGCATTCTGAGCATAACGCACACCTGAACCTTGCATTCTGAGCACAACGCATTCCTGAACCCTGCATTCTGAGCACAATGTATTCCTGGACTCTGCATTCTGAGCACAATGTATTCCTGGACTCTGCATTCTAAACACAGCGCATTCCTGGACTCTGCATTCTGAGCATAACGCACACCTGGACTCTGCGTTCTGAACATAACGCACACCTAAACCCTGCATTCTGAGCACAACAAATTCTTGATCCATGCATTCTGGGTGAATCTGGCAGAATCATACTTTTTTTGTTCCTTAGGGCTCATTTAGAGGGATGATCAGTACCATCCTCTGTACAGGTTTAATTCCCTGTTGGCACTTTTAAATAAATACATTGGTTTTGTGTGGATGTTTGGGCACTCAGGCTCAAAAAGGTTTGCCGTCACTGGTGGTGGGAGTGTCATGGTCTGGGGCTGCATGAGTGCTGCCGGCACTGGGGAGCTACAGTTCATTGAGGGAACCATGAATACCAACATGTACTGTGACATACTGAAGCAGAGCATGATCCCCTCCGTTCAGAGACTGGGCCACAGGGCAATATTCCAACATAACGACCACAAACACACCTCCAAGATGACCACTGCATTGCTAAAGAAGCTGAGGGTAAAGGTGATGGACTGGCTAAGCATGTCTCCAGACCTAAACCCTGTTGAACATCTGTGGGGCATCCTCAAATGGAAGATGGAGGAACGCAGTCTCTAACATTGACCAGCTCCGAGTCACAGAGGAGTGGAAGAGGACTCCAACCTGTGAAGCATTTTCACCTCTGCTCTCTATGGACCTCTTCTCCCTCTAGGGTTTTGCTCTCTGCAGCACCTCTGCTCTCTTCAGTGCATCTGCTCCCTCTGGACCTCTGATTTCTCCAGCACCCCAGCTATTTGGAATTATGTCTGGTCTCTCTGGACCTCTGTTATCTCCAGCACCTCTACTCACCTTGGCACCAATGATCTCTCCATCACCCCTGCTGTTTGTGGCCTTTCCTGTTTCTGATATGCCCTCTCTCTCCAGCACCTCTGCTTCCTCTGACACCTCTGTTTACTCTGGCACTTCTGCTCTCCTCAGCACCTCTGCTCTCTCTGGACCTCTGTTCTCTCCAGCATCTCTGCTACCTCTTGACTTCTGCTCTCCCCAGAACCTCCGTTCTCTCTGGACCTCTGCTCCCTTCCAACTTCTGCTCTCCCAAGCACCTCTGTTCTCTCTGGACCTCTGCTCCCTTCGAACTTCTGCTCTCCCAAGCACCTCCGTTCTCTCTGGACCTCTGCTCCCTTTGAACTTCTGCTCTCCCCAGCACCTCCGTTCTCTCTGGACCTCTGCTTCCTTTGAACTTCTGCTCTCCCCAGCACCTCCTTTTCTCTGGACCTCTGCTCCCTTTGAACTTCTGCTCTCCCAGGCATCTCCGTTCTCTCTGGACCTCTGCTCCCTTTGAACTTCTGCTCTCCCAGGCATCTCCGTTCTCTCTGGACCTCTGCTCCCTTTGAACTTCTGCTCTCCCAAGCATCTCCGTTCTCTCTGGACCTCTGCTCCCTTTGAATTTCTGCTCTTCTCAGCACCTCCGCTCTCTGTGGACCTCTGCTCTCCAGCACCTCTAGTCCCTTAGAGACTTCTGCTCTTTCCAATATTTCTGCACTCTTCATCACCTTTGCTTTTTTTTTTTTTTTTTTACCACATCTGCCCTTTTTTTTCCCATCTTTGCTCTCTTTGGTTCCTCTGCTATTTCCAGTATGTCTGGTCTCTGTGGTACCTCTACTTTCTGTGGCACCTCTGCCCTCTTCGCCATCACTGCTCATTTGGCACTTCTGCTCTCTCTAACACCTCTTCTCTCCTCGGTCCCCACGATCTCTCCAGCACCTTGGTTCCCTTTTGCCGCATACACACGGTCGGAATTCTCGTCGGAAAAAGCTCTGATGGTTTTCCCGTCGGAAATTCCGATGGAATTTCGCTCAAACTGTCTTGCCTACACACGGTCACACCAAATTCCGACAGTCAATAACACCACGGCATAAAACACGTTCGACAGCACTATAGAAGGGAAGTTTAATGCTTCCGAGCATGCGTCGAATTGTTTCCGAGCATGCGTCGGAATTTTACGTGTCAGAATTGCATACACACGATCGGAAAATCCGATAGAAAGGTTTTCCGTCGGAAAAATTGAGAACAGGTTCTCAATCCAAAGTCCGTCGGAAATTCCGACAGAAAAAGACCGATGGGCATACACACGGTCGGAAAATCCGTTGAAAAGCTCCCATCGGACTGTTTCCATCGGAAATTCCGACCGTGTGTACGCCGCATTTGGCCCCTTTGCTGTATCAGTCACCTGTACTCTTCCTAACGTCTCAGTTCTCTCCTAAACCCATCCCTTTTATTGGCATCACTTTTCTCTTTGGCGCCTCTGCTCCTATCTGTCAGACTTTTCTTTCTTGTCTTCATTGACAGTACAGTTTACATTTTTAACGTCTCGCTCACAAACAGGTAAAGAAAGTAAAAACATATCAAGTTGTTTATTTTAGAATGAAAGGAGAAGCAGACGGGTTGTTCAGGTTATGTCGCGCTTTATTTAGTGTAAAGTCTGTGCAGAAAACACACAATGTGGTCTTTGTCTGACAGTCAATAGCAGAAAATTACATTTTTATTTAACTATGGTGCAGGATTTTGTATGGTGTTTATTTCTGCAATTTTTCATAATAAACAAGTTAAAAAAAGTACACACATCCTACAAAGACAACAAAGCGCCGAGTTACAGGATTTTTACAAAAAGAAATTCATACCCCTTGAAATTTTTGTCATGTTACAACCAAAAAAGTAAAATTTGTATTTTATTGGTATTTTATGTGATAGACCAACACAAAGTGGAACATAATTATGACCTGGAAGGAAAATGATAAATGATTTTCCAAATTTTTTCCAAATAAATATCCAAAAAGTTGTGGCATGCATCTGTAGTCAGCCCTCCTTTACTCTGATACCCCTAACTAAATTCTAGTGGAGCCAATTTGCCTTCAGAAGTCACCTAATTAGTAAACAGAGTCCACCTGTGACTAATTTAATCTCAGTATAAATACAGCTGTTCTGTGAAGCCCTCAGAGGTTTGTTAGGCCCCTTTCACACTGGGGCGGGGAGCCGCGGTGACGGTAAAGCAGCCCTATATTTAGCGCTGCTTTACCGTCGTTTCAACCGCGGTATTCGGCCACTCGCGGTGCGGTTTTACCCCCCGTGAGTGGCCGAAAAAGGGTTAAACACCCCTGCAGAGCGGCGCTTTGCGGCGGTAATGCCGCGGTTTTACCGCGGTTTCCCATTCAAATCAATGGGAAGGAGCGGTGAACACACCGCTCCTATATTGCTCCAAAGATGCTGCTAGTAGGACTTTTTTTGCCGTCCTGCTAGCGCACCGCTCCAGTGTGAAAGCCCGCCGGCTTTCACACTGGAGTTAAAGGGGCCGGATTTTTTCATGCGGTGAACAGGCGCTATTTTTAGCGCTGTACCGCATGAAAAACGCCCCGGTGTGAAAGGGGCCTTAGAGAACCTTAGTGAACAAACCGCATCACGAATGCCAAGGAACACACCAGACAGGTCAGTGATAAGTTTAACCACTTAAGGACCGAGCAGAGTTAACAAAAAAAATTATGCTAGAAAATTACTTAGAACCCCCAAAAATTTTATATATATTTTTCTATAATAACCTAGAAAATAAAATGGCGGTCGTTGCATACTTTCTGTCACACCGTATTTGCGCAGCTTTCTTACAAGGACACTTTTTTTGGAAAAAATACACTTTTTTGAATTAAAGCGGTTGTGCACACACTTTTTTGCATACATCTCATTGCCTTCCAAATCTGGCAAAGAGTGCTAAATGTCCGTTCTTTTTTTTTTACCTTGTAATTGCAGGACCGGTCTATGCACCCATTCCTCTGTCTCTGCGGGTGTGGGCGGGGTTTGTGCGGGGAGCCGCATCACTTCCTTTGATTGCCGCACTGTCTCCTGGGATCTGGTGTTATTCATCCCAGGAGTCAGTGCGGACAGCCGACGCGAAATCTCGCGTGATTTCAAGGACGCTACCCGTTGTTATGACAACATAGTGGTTTTTACGCCGCTCGGCGCTGTTGTCAGTGCACATGCGCGGGAACCAGCGAGGCCTGGAATGGGAACAAGGAAGTGATTGCTTGTGGGCTTCAAATGCCCACAAGCAAAATGGAAATAGTGTTGTTTTATTTTAAAAGAGCAGATTTCGGGACAAAACGGACATGGATACAGGACAGACACAGAAAAAGTGAGTTTAACGTTTGACTTAAAATACTTTTTAACAGGAGAAGAAAAAAAAATAATTGTGTTCAGAACCGCTTTAAAAAATAAGACAACAGTAAAGTTAGCTTAAAGTTTTTTTGATATTGTGAAAGATAATGGGCACCGGAGTGTGAGGGACCCTCTCCCGCCACGGATAAAAGTAATCTTGCGGTAAATCTGTCGCTGAGACCACTTTTATCTGAAAGCGGACCGCCCACAGAAGAAGAGGATACCGGGGTTATGGTAGCGGGCTGCTGCCATAACAACGATAACCCTCTTCAAAGTACCGACGTATAACAACGGCGGGCAGTCCGTAAGTGGTTAAAGCAGGGTTAGCTTTGAACATCTAACAGAGCTCTGTTCAATCCATCATCTGAAAATGTAAAGAGTATGGCACAACTGCAAACCTACCAAGACATGGCCGTCCACCTAAACTGACCGGCCTGACAAGGAGACCATTCATCAGAGAAGCAGCCAAGAGGTTCATGGTAACTCTGGAGGAGCTGCAGAGATCCAGAGCTCAGGTGGGAGAATCTGTCCACAAGACAACTATTAGTCGTGCTCTCCACAAATCTGACCTTTATGGAAGAGTGACAAGAAGAAAGACATTGTTGAAAGAAAGTCATAAGAAGTTCTGTTTGCAGTTTGCAAGAAGCCATGTGGGGGACAGATGAGACCAAAATGTATCTTTTTGGCCTAAAAGCAAAACGTTATGTGTGGCAGAAAACTAACACAACACATCACCCTAAACACACCATCCCCACCGTGAAACATGGTGGTGGCAGCATCATGTTGTGGGGATGCTTTTCTTCAGCAGGGACAGGGAAGCTGGTCAGAGTTGATGGAAAGATGGATGGAACCAAATACAGGGCAATCTTAGAAGAAAACCTGTTAGAGTCTCCAAAAGACTTGAGACTGGGGCGGAGGTTCACCTTCCAGCAGGACAACGACCCTAAACATACAGCCAGAGCTACAATGGAATGGTTTAGATCAAAGTATATTCATGTGTTAGAATGGCTCAGTCAAAGTCCAGACCTAAATCCAATTGAGAATCTGTGGAGAGACTTGAAAATTGGTGTTCACAGACGCTCTCCATCCAACCTGAGAGAGCTTGAGCTATTTTGCAATAATGAATGGGCAAAAATGTCACTCTCTAGATGTGCAAAGCTGTTAGAGACATCCCCAAAAAGACTTGCAGCTGTAATTGCAGTGAAAGGGGGTTCTACAAAGTATTGACTCAGAGGGGCGCTATACAAATGTACCCCCCCCAGTTTTCACATATTTATTTGTAAGAAATTTGGAAAACCATTTATCATTTTCCTTCCACTTCACAATTATGGGCCACTTTGTGTTGGTCTATCACAAGGATATGCAATTAGCGGACCTCCAGCTGTTGCAGAACTACAAGTCCCATGAGGCATAGCAAGATTCTGGCAGCAACAAGCATGACACCCAGAGGCAGAGGGTGGAGGTCCTCTAATTGCATATCCCTGCCCTATCACATAAAATCACAATAAAATACATTTACCTTTTTGGTTGTAACATGACAACATTTTGAAAATTTCAAGGGGTATGAATACTTTTTCAAGGCACTGTAAATAGAGTTACTGGCTAATGAAACGCTGCAGGAAAAATATTTTCAGGGCATTCAGTCAAATACATAAATACACTGATATACACTGCTCATGCATAACGGTATGGCCACTAATAAGTTAAGTGAATAACATTGATTATCTCATTACAATGGCATCTGAAATTGCTGTATTATGCAGCAAGTAAAGGCCTACTGAAGGAGCCCAATTATCTGGCGCAACACGTCTAAGGAGGAGCCGAGTCTGTGACGTCACGCCAGGATCGCACCGCACTTGGTAGTGAGCCGGCTTGGGTGATTTCTTTCAAGCGCTATTGATTTTATGATTCTGTAAGTTTTGAAAAGAGAAAGACTAGCTATATTTAGAGTATCTCATCCATGAATATGAACAACAAATAGAAAAAAAGTTAGCGGGCTTTACTGGTACCATAAAGAGACGGTCAGATATTGATATAAAAAGTAAATATTTATTACAAAATATAGTTAAAACATGAAGAGAGTGCTCTCCTTGGATGATACACGCCATACAATCAGACTAGCAGATCTTTGCTATATGCCCCAAGAGGTTGACGTGTTTCGCATCTAACTGCTTCTTCAGGGCATTGTCTTCTTAGTAAAGAATTTTGGCATGTCGGACTTTCCGACGGAAAATGTCCTATCGGACCATGTTGTCGGAAATTCCGACCGTGTGTGGGGCTCCATCGGACTTTTTCCGTCGGAATTTCCGTCGGAAAAAGTTTGAGATCCTGCTCTCCTATCGGACTTTTTTCGATCGTGTGTAGCGAATTCCGACAGACAAAGTGCCACGCATGCTCAGATCACATTACAAGACCAAAGCTATTGGCTACTAGCCTCTACGTAGTCCCGTCGTACGCAACGAACGTCACCACGTTCAGGATGAATGGATTTTCCGACAACTTTGTCCGACCGTGTTTATGCAACACCAGTGTTGGACAAAATCCATCGGAAAAAATCCGACGTATTTTGTGGTTGGAATTTCCGACCGTGTGTACGGAGCATTAGAATAGATTCAAGGACAGTGGTACAAACTTTGGCGCAAAGCGAATAACCAAAAGAATGGAGAGAAAATAACATAGGCGGCAAAAGGAAAATCCAATTCTCCAAAGCATATGATGTTTCAAATGCACCTCCTCATTGTACACCCTGTGGATGGTGGGATGTAGGCGTTGCACTATTAATGGATTGTCCTCTTATGCCAGTGTACAATGAGGAGGTGCATTTGAATCACCATATGATTTGGAGAATTGGATGTTCCTGTGTTAGGTACACAGTTAACCCTTTGATTGTTCCTAGATGTTAACCCCTTCCCTCCCTTTTACTTTCTGCTATAATACATATCCTTCAAAAAAAAAATATATATAAAAAAAATGTATTCATCATTTTAGGCCGATATATATATTCTTCTACATGTTTTTTGTTAAAAAAAAAAAATTGCAATAGGCGTATATTGATTGGTTTGCGCAAAATTTATAGCGTGTACAAATGACGGGATCGATTTAGGGACTTTATTTTATTGTTTTTACTGGTAATGGCGGCGATCTGCGATTTTTAGCGGGACTGCGACATTACGGCGGACAAATCTGACCCCAAATTACACTTTTTTGGGGACCAGTGACATTATTACATTGATCAGTGCTATAAAAATGCACTGATCAATGTATAAATGACACTGTCAGGGAAGGGGTTAACACTAGGGGGCGATCAAGGGGCTAAGTGTGTTCCCTCAGCGTGTTCTAACTGTAGGGGGGGTGGGCTTACTAAAACATAGATACATAGTTACATAGTAGGTGAGGTTGAAAAAAGACACAAGTCCATCAAGTCCAACCTATGTGTGTGATTATATGTCAGTATTACATTGTATATCCCTGTATGTTGTGGTCGTTCAGGTGCTTATCTAATAGTTTTTTGAAACTATCGATGCTCCCCGCTGAGACCACCATCTGTGGAAGGGAATTCCACATCCTTACCGCTCTTACAGTAAAGAACACTCTACGTATCACTGTTCCCGATCACTGGGAGCAGTAGATCCCTGTAATGTCACTAGGCAGAACGGGGTAATGCCTTGCTTACATAGGAAGTTCTCCATTCTGCCTCTCCTCGCCGCGATTGCAGGCCACAGGCGGACATCCAGTCCGCGGGAACTGCGGGCACACTGCACGCAGCTGGCGTGCGCCTGCTATCCTGCTTTTACGGAATGATGTAAAGGTACATCAGTTTGCGCAGGAGTGCCATTGTGCTGACGTATATCGGCGTGAGCGCCCGACGATATATGTCAACACAATGGCATGGCTAGGCAAATGGGCATACAGGTACGTCCCCTTTAAGATGCGCTCCATGACCGTGGGTCCCGCGGACTCGATGTCCGCCGGGTGCCTGCGAACGTGTCATGGAGCTGAAGAATGGGCAGATTCCTTTGTAAACAAGGAATTTCCCCGTTCTGCCTTGTAACATGACATCTACCATTGCCTGTCATCGGAAGCAGTGATCGCTGTCATGTCAGTGGTAGCCCATGATCGGAGCAGAGATCAGTGATGTGTCACACACAGCCACGCCCCCCACAGTTAGAATCACTCCCTAGGACACACTTAACCCCTTGATCGCCCCCTAGTGTTTAACCCCTTCCCTGCCAGTGTCATATATACAGTAATCAGTGCATTTTTATAGCACTGATCACTGTATAAATTACAATGGTTCCAAAATAGTGTCAAAAGTGTCCAATGTGACCGCCAAAATGTCGCAGTCACGATAAAAATCGCAGATTGCCGCCATTACTAATAAAAAACAAATAATAAGAATGCCATAAAACTATCCCCTATTTTATAGACACTATAACTTTTGCGCAAACCAATCAATATACGCTTATTGCGATTTTTTTTTACCACAAATATGTAGAAGAATACATATCGGCCTAAACTGAGGAAAAAAAAAACGTTTTTTTTTATATTTTTGGGGAATATTTGTAATAGCAAAAAGTAAAAAATATTGCTTCTTTTTTTTCAAAATAGTTTATAGCGCAAAAAATAAAAAACGCAGAGGTGATCAAATACCACGAAAAGAAAGCTCTATTTGTGGGGAAAAAAAGGACGTCAATTTTGTTTAAGTGCAACGTCGCACAACCGTGCCATTGTCAGTTAAAGCGACGCAGTGCCGAATCGCAAAAAGTGCTCTGTTCAGGAAGGGGGTAAATCCTTCCGGGGCTGAAGTGGTTAAGGTGAATGGGACAAAAAAAAAAGTTTTGGCTTTAGATACATTTTATGCAAAATTGGCTTTGATTATTAGAAAAGTCAAATTTTACCCATACCGTCTTATTGATGCGATTGTTTCAATAAGAACGCCAAACAGACGCAGCTGTAGCCAAATTTCATTAAGATGTATCCTTGTGTACTTATTGCCAGATGCACAATTATATTGAGAAATATGACTTCTGACTTAGAACATATAAGTAACCACATTTTTATATATACATTTCTTTTTTTTTTTTACATTAGTAATAATTTTTCTTCTAATAAACACAAAAAATTGCCAGGTTCCTATGGATATGATCGAAAAACATTAACATACAATGCGATACAAAAGCAACAAAATAAGTTGCGAGCACATCATAAAACCGAGTGCTTTGTACCTCTCCAAACATTTGTACGGCCGTGTTGGTATTTTCGGCGTAATTATTAAGTGACATTAAACTGGGAGGGAAAGACTCGCTTTGTGCCAGGGCTCTAAACTTTCAAGCGGACCTTAATGAGGATCGAATCGTTTTCCTTACTAAACGCGGGCCAGTATTATCCCCGCACACTAACAGAGAGTACGCCGCTCGCCTATAAACATGGAGCCCAGGAACGCCGTGTTTATAGAGAGAGAAAATTACACCAGATTCCACCCTGCCGTCATCTTGGAAAGGAAAGCGAATGCATGAAAATATGCTTCACAAAAAAATTTTTATTTTCAAAACAGATGATTTTATCAATAAATATTACGGCGAAACGCGGGCTGGCGTTCGGACAAGTCTCTCATTTTTCACGGGAGACTTAAACGCAATATAAAATGTTAATATCGTTGGTAAAGCAAGAACATAATGTAACGAAGTACACATTCCAGCCGTCAGATTCCAGATCATACAGCGCCATAACACGGCACAATTCTCCGGTAAGGAAGAGCGCAATTCAGAGAGCTCCTCGTTCCCCGATTTTTGGTGATTTTTTATCAATGGCGTTTTTTACTTTAACTACTTCCAGACAAGTGGCACTGTACTGTGGCAGGTTGGCTCCCCTGCGCAATCCGCCGTCATTGTACGTCGGCCGCTTCAAGAGGTGGCGCGTGCGGCGCTGGGCCGATGCACGTGGCCGGCGGCCGCAATGTCCGCCGGCCACCCATGATCGCTCCACAGAGAGACAGAATGGGGAACTGTCAATGTAAACAGACAGATCCCCGTTCTGTCAGGGGAGTAGAGAGAGATCTGCTGTTCCTAGTGATCAGGAACAGCGATCTCTCTCCTCCTACAGGCACTACACTCCCCCCACAGTTAGAAACACCTCGTTTAGGAACACTTAACCCCTTGATCGCCTCCTAGAGGAGGTATGGTGCCCCCCCCAAAAAAAAAAAACATGTTGGAAGTTTTTCTGTAAGGCCCCTTTCACACTGGGGCGGGGAGCCGCGGTGACGGTAAAGCAGCGCTATAATTAGCGCTGCTTTACCGTCGTTTTAACCGCGGTATTCGGCCACCGTAGCGGCGCTTTGCAGCGGTATTGACGCGGTTTTACCGCGGTTTCCCATTCAAATCAATGGGAAGGAGCGGTTTAGGAGCGGTGAACACACCGCTCCTATACCGCTCCAAAGATGCTGCTAGAGGGACTTTTTTTGCCGTCCTGCTAGCGCACCGCTCCAGTGTAATAGCCCGCTTTCACACTGGAGTTAAAGGGGCCGGATTTTTTCAGGCGGTGAACAGGCGCTATTTTTATCGCTGTACCGCCTGAAAAACGCCCCAGTGTGAAAGGGGCCTAATGGTATTACGAACAATTGAAGGCACTTTGGACTCTTTCACTTTGTAGTTTGGAGCCCATTGGTATGCTTTCAGTCTTTAGAATACCAGGAAGCACAGAAAAATTGGCAACCACGATACTTGACTTCAATCAATTTTTTCCTTCAACAGGGTTGACATAAAATGCTACCTATTTACATAGGGATTGATTTACTGAAGGCAAATAGACTGTGCAAGTTGCTCCAGAGCTTAGCAAATGAGCAGAAGCTCTGCTGACTTCCATCATCCAATCATGTGGAAGCCAAAATGCTGTTTTTTGTTTTTTTCCTTGCACGTGATTGGGTATTCTTTGCAAAGTGAAACTTTACCTTATTTTACAAGCTCTGGAGCAAATGCATTTTGTAAAGTGCACAGTCTTTTTGCCTTTAGTAAATAACCCCACTGTCACAACTGTCATAATTCCATATTTTCTAAGCCCTGATGAAGGGGGAGGTTTGCTGCCCCCGCAATGCGTTGGAAGTTTTTTATGTGATGGTATTACGAACAATTAAAGACACATTGGACTCTTTCACTTTATAGTTTGGTGCCTATTTGTATACTATCAGTCTTCAGCAGAGATTTTTTTCTCCGAAAATAGGTGCAGGAACTCCCCCCTTCTCAGTGGAGACTTCTTGTCTCTGCCCCCTACCCACCTCTGAGCAACATCCCTTGGTTCCACCCCCTGCACACCTCCGAGCAACATCCCTTGGTTCCACCCCCTACCCACCTCCAAGCAACATCCCTTGGTTCCACCCCCTACCCACCTCCAAGCAACATCCCTTGGTTCCACCCCCTTACCTGCCAGTACTGTCCCTTTTAGAGAATACAGAACAAAATATCATCTTGTGGTGATAAGTAATTTGTTTGGAATGTGTTAATAATAAAAAAAAAAAGCAGTAAAGTAGATCCCCTGCAGCCTGCAGCAATAGACTCTCCCCAGCAACAATAGATTACCCCAGACCCCCCCCCCCCCCCCCCCCCAGCAACAATGGACCCAACAATAATAGACCCCAGCAGAAACAACAGATTTCCCCGCAGCACTAATAGGCTCTCCAGCAGCCAGCTATAATAGACTACTCCTTCAACTGTAGATCCCTTTCAGCGACAATTAACCTCCAGCAACATAAGCCCAACCAACAACAATAGTTCTCCCACCGACAACAATAGACCTCCCCAGCAACAATAGACCTCCCCAGCAACAATAGACTGCCATGCAAAAATAGATGTCCTTCGGCAACAATATATCCCCCAACAGCCGGCAGCAATAGACCCCCCCGCAACAATGGACCCCAACAATAATAGACCCCAGCAGCAACAACAGATTTCCTAGCATCGGGACTGTCAGGGCCTCTTCTCCTCTGGACAGAAAATAACAGAACTCTGTAAGAACTCTCAAACTGGTGGTCCTCCAGCTGTTGCGGAACTACAAGTCCCATCATGCGTCTGCCTGAGGGAGTCATGCATTCAGTCTTGCAATGCCTCATGGGTCTTGAAGTTTTGCAACAGCTGGAGGTCCACCAGTTTGAGACCCCTGCTGTAAGATAATGTTTACTTGAGCAGGTGACTCGTCGTGTTATCAGACTTGTTCCTTCCCTAATAAGGGCTATAAAATTATATATTATTATACAAAGATTGCTAAGTTTTTTACAAACCCCCCTTCTCCGCTTAGAGAACATGGCGATTAGTGTTGCTTATTAGCACTAACAAGCATTTTTCTGGGCGAAAGTGCATTTCGAATTACCAAAAATTAAGCCGCTTAACATTAATAGCGGCGGGATTAATGGTCCGCCAATGTGAAGCGCTCTGATTACAACAGATTTTCTTACGATTTGAAATAAATAAATAAATCATTCAATAAATGAAAAAAATAAACAGGGTTCTTGTTACAAAAATTGCAGCTCCCACTCGGAATCCAATCCGGCTCGGCATCGCCGTTTTTCAGCAGGTTCGCCTTCACATTGTTCTTACCCGTTAAGCTCTAGTCGAAACAAGAAACATTTGCTTAATAGCTCCTGAGAGCGCGGAGAAATATTATGTTTGTCGAGGCATGTCTGAGTGTTGGTATTAAAAGGAGCGAGCGGGTGACACTTTGTAATAAGAGAACGATGAAGAAAATGTTTTTTTTTATTTTGTGTTAAAACTTTGTTGAAATGCCACGTGAACTTCTCTGGGACCGAAGGTCCAACTGATTTCCCTTTTTCCAGACTTTGGTGTCCTGAGGTTCTAGTGGTGACTACGTTGTGTCTTTTTTAAGGAAAACGTGACAGGCTAGGTTAAGTGTGGGGTAAACACAAGAAGAATGGGATTAGAAGAGGCCCCATGACATTTGACAAAGGAAACCGAAGAGTTGGAATATTTCCGAAATAAGTAGCAGGGTGAGCGGCGCGGCCTTGTCTTGCTAGGGGTGAATTCATGTCTTTGTTTGTTCAGAAAATAATTTAGTAACTTCTGTTACTGCTTCCCCATATACTGCCTGCTGTCTATTTAAAAAAAAAAATGCTGTTGAAGTAAAGTTGGGGCCGTGTAGGAAATAGTTGATGTCATAGAACTACAGAAAGAATACGGAAAAGACAAAATTCTTTTTAGTTTTGGATAGAGCACAAAAGGTAAAAAGCAAAGTAAAAAAACATGGCCCTCAGAAGATACAGATGACACCTAATTATGTGTAGCAGAGGCTGATGTGTTTTGAGGATTTTGAGGTTTCCGGCATATGACTTTAGTATGCCATGGGCCTCATTTAGTTTCAAAAGCCCCCCCATATACCTTACGTGTTTCAAGGTTTACCCCTCTTTATCAGAGCTCTAATGAAGAGAGGGTAAATCGAAACATGTCAGCATCTGCTACACATCATGGTGGGTACATCCTATCGATCGGAGCTCAGGCACTTATAAAGAGGGGTAAACCTCAACACACATCAGCATCTGCTACACATCATTGTGGGTACCTCCTCTTCGTCAGAGCCTGAGCTCCGATGAAAAGGGGTAAACCTCGAAACAAGTCTGCATCTGCTATACATTATCAGGTATCATCTATATCTGTTGAGGGACATGGGTTGTGGCTTTGGTCAAAGTCCCTTCTGTTGCATGTTATGAGATCCAAAAAAAAAAAACAAAGCTGTTGAAGTAGAGTTGGGGCCAGGTAAGAAATAGAGCACAG
Organism: Lithobates sylvaticus; assembly: GCA_028564925.1. NCBI lineage: Eukaryota > Metazoa > Chordata > Amphibia > Anura > Ranidae > Lithobates > Lithobates sylvaticus. The sequence continues at coordinate 69,842,924 of CM053038.1, forward strand.
AGGGTAAAACTATGCAAAAAAAAGTGCACCAGCCTAGTGCATTATTTATTTCACTCTTTATTGATATCAAAGTAACAAACAATATACTCACAAAATTGAATCAGAGTTAGGCTCATAACATGCAACAGAAGGAAGTTCAAGAAGGAATCAGAAGGTACTACCAAAGCCACAGCCCATGGCTCTAAGCAGATACAGATGACACCTGATGATGTGTAGCAGTGGCTGATGTGTTTTCAAGTTTTACCCCTCTTTATCAGAGCTCTGATGAAGAGGGGGTACCCTCAAAACATGTCAGCATCTGCTGCACATCATTGTGGGTACCTCTTCTTGATCGGAGCTCAGGCTCTGATCAAGAGGGATAAACTTTGAAACACATCAACATCTGCTACACATCATCATGGGTACCTCCTGAGCTCAGTTTCAGGGTCTTGGCAATATTATTATAGCCTAGGCCATCTTTATGTAGAGGAACAATTCTTTTTTTCAGATCCTCAGACAGTTCTTTGCCATGAGGTGCCATGTTGAACTTCCAGTGACCAGTATGAGAGAGTGAGAGTGATAACACCAAATTTAACACACCTGAGACCTTGTAACACTAACAAGTCACATGACATTGGGGAGGAAAAATGGCTAATTGGGCCCAATTTGGACATTTTCACTTAGGGGTGTACTCATTTTTGTTGCCAGCGGTTTAGACATTAATGGCTGGTGTGTTGAGTTATTTTGAAGGGACAGCAAATTTACACTGTTATACAAGCTGTACACTCACTACTTTACATTGTAGCCAAGTATAATTTCTTCAGTGTTGTCACATGAAAAGAAAATATTTACAAAAAATGTTAAGGGTGTACTCACTTTTGTGAAATACTGTATATAGATCAGAACAAAATGAGGAACAAATGAGGAGGAAAGAGGGGCAGAGGGACTTTGTTCCAAATAAGGGACAGTCCTTTGAAATCAGGGACACTTGGGAGCTATATGAGATCATTCACCTTTATACTACAGAAAAATTGGCTTTGAAAGGAGATTAAGATTTAATAAAGCCAAGCAAATGCCGGATCTTCACTCCACAGTAAATGAGGTCTGTGGAAGAAACCTGACCACCCCTTTACCCATCGGCTGCAGGCAGCCTGTGAAATGTTTTCTTCCTCTGTGCCTTTCCCAGCATCCCTTGCATGGGGCTCAGACAAGAGGACTAAAAGTGAAATGTGTTAATCAGATAAAGAAGACTCCTAAGTGCCTGATCCCGGCAATCCCTCCATTAACAAATTGCTCCCTGCCACGCTGACCTTTCCGTGATATTCGGGCACCTGTTGTCTACGTCGGATCTCATCTGAGAAGTCTAAGAGCGTGAAAATCCCCCCCTGTTCCATTATCGCCAGCTGCAGCCCCTCTCATCTTCTCTGCTTGTGTTTTGTTATATCATTGGCGGATAACGTTTTCTCGCATAGCGCGGTGGACCGCCACTTTCATAAGCATCACATGTGCCTAGGATTGGGTTACAGGACAATTACGTTATTCTTAAGGAGAACACCAGACTAAGTAGATGTTTGGATATTTAAGGGATCTCTTTCTAGAAAAGTCCTGAAGAGATACAGTTTCCCAGCATTTGCTCTACCGATAGGCAAAAACTACAGAACTGGTAACAAAAATAGAAGAAATTAAAAAGCTAAAGCCTCTGTTGATATAGATTACATACAAAGTATGGTGGACAATCATCCAATTTAGAAGAAAAGAGACTGGGGGGGATCGGTTCCCACCTGATCACCCATAAAGGGAATTTTTAGAGGACTATCTTGGTACCAACTTATACAGCGTCAGGGGCGTACCTAGAGCATTTGGCACCCGGGGCAGATCCTATATATGGCACCCCCCACCCCACCTTAAAATGTAAAAACACCCCACTGTGCCCCCTGCATACCTCTGCATCCTTCAATATCTTTTTGTCACTACTGTGTACCCCCTCTCCACAACTGCCCCTCTGGACCCCTTTACATTACACAGCACCCTGCATCTCTGGACCCCTTTACATTATACAGCACCCTGCACCTCTGGACCCCTTTACATTATACAGCACCCTGCACCTCTGGACTCTTTTACATTACACAGGACCTTGCACCTAAGGACCCCTTTACATAACACAGCACCCTGAACCTCTGGACCTCTTTACATTACACAGAACCCTGAACCTCTGGACCCCTTTACATTATACAGCACCCTGCACCTCTGGACCCCTTTACATAACACAGGGCCTTGCACCTAAGGACCCCTTTACATAACACAGCACCCTGAACCTCTGGACCCCTTTACATTACACAGCACCGAGAACCTCTGGACCCCTTTACATTACACAGCACCCTGAACCTCTGGACCCCTTTACATTACCCAGCACCCTGAACCTCTGGACCCCTTTACATTACACAGCACACTGAACCTCTGGACCCCTTTACATTACACAGCACCCTGAACCTCTGGACCCCTTTACATTACACAGCCCTTGTACCTCTTTACATTACACAGCCCTTGTACCTCTGCACCCCTTTACATTACACAGCCCCCCACAGCTCTGGACCCCCTACAGTGCAGACCCCCCTAAAGTACAGGACCCCCCTACAGTGCGCAGGACCCCCCATACAGTGCAGACCCCCCCTACAGTGCAGACCCCCCTACAGTGCAGAACCCCCCTACAGTACAGAACCCCCCCTACAGTGCAGAACCCCCCTACAGTACAGAACCCCCCCTACAGCGCAGGACCCCCCTTACAGTACAGAACCCCCTACAGTGCACAGACCCCCCTATAGTGCACAGAGTGCACAGACCCCCCTACAGTGCAGACCCCCCACAGTAAAGACCCCACCCATAATGTACCTCAGAAAAGAGAGCCCGAGGCAGAGGCAGGGGCATTGCAGGGGGAGGTGCGAGCCACACCCGGGGTTAACTGTGTTACCTAGGGAGTGATTCTGACCAGGGAGTGATTCTAACTGTAGGGGGAGGAGACTCACAAGGGGAGGAGACCGATCGGTGTTCCTCTGTACTGGGAACACATGATCGGTCTCCTCTCCCCTGACAGGACGTGGATCGGTGTGTTTACACACACCGATCCACATCCCGGCTCTGTTACCGGCAATCGCGGGTGCCCGGCGGACACGTGGGTGCCGGGCACGCGCATCGGCTCCCGAGTGACCCTAGATGGCCGGAAAGCCCAGGACGTCATTTGACGCCCACCCAGGATGGGAGATCCCTCCTGCAGACATCATTTGACTATGGGCGGGGAAAGAATTGGACTGTTACCATGCACCTTTTATGATGTTTATCATTAAGTATTTGGACATCCTGTTTTTATAGTTTTCTTTTGTACTACTTAGGAATGGAGATTCAAACTTTGAGTATACTCTGGTGACCTAAGACTAAGGCCTTATAGGCTGAAACGCGTCGACTGACTTAATCTGCGTTTGTTCACTGTGGTGGCTATTCAATAAAATGAAGACATTTTAAGAGCAACAACCGGAGTGCGGATAATTTTTTCCACACTTATCAAAAGAACAAAGAGTACAAAGAGATAAACTGTATGGCATTTTAATAGATTGCAAGCTCTTGGGCACGGGGATCTCTGATGGGCTTTCTTAAATTGTGACTTACACATACACAGCTATTCACGGCCCCGCCCCTCTCGAAGCATAGACCTTGGCCCCTCCCACTGGCACCGTTGTGTCAATCCGATCTCTTCTGACAACTTACTCTTCTTATGCATGGGACCCGCCCCCCTTTCTCTACAGCAGCCTAGGGGCATGTTAGTGGCGGGGGCGGGGCTGGTGCTGATGTAATTAGGCAACTGCCCGCCCGCTCGAGTCTATCCTTTTTCTGGACCCAAAAATAGCATCTGCGCATGCGTGGTAAAGCCCCATGAACAGATTTAAACGACATAGCCGCACCAGAAGTGACGTGGGTCGAGGATTTTCATAAGTCGAGAATTGTTTTATGACACCGGCATCTCAGACTAGGAAGTAGATGGTGGCCCTGGATGATGGCTGAACAAAGATGGTGCCATCTGTCTGGTGAGAAGAGCAGATGAAAACATTGTCAGGGGCAATACTGTGATCTCTGTGAGAAGTAATAAATATCTGGAAGTGTTAGGTTATCTATCTACTGAACATACACTATATTACCAAAAGTATTGGGACACCTGCCTTTACACACATGAACTTTAAGGGCACCCCAGTCTTAGTCCGTAGGGTTCAATATTGAGTTGGCCACAAGGTTTAGAAGTGCGTCTATGGGAATGTTTGACCATTCTTTTGTGAGGCCAGGCACTGATGTTGGACGAGAAGGCCTGGCTCGCAGTCTCCGCTCTTATTCATCCCAGTCTTAGTCCGTAGGGTTCAATAGTGAGTTGGCCCACCCCCCCTTTGCAGCTTTAACAGCTTCAACTCTTCTGGGAAGGCCGTCCACAAGGTTTAGGAGTGTGTCTATGGGAATGTTTGACCATTCTTTTGTGAGGTCAGGCACTGATGTTGGACAAGAAGGCCTGGCTCGCAGTCTCCACTCTTATTCATGCCAAAGGTGTTCTATCTGGTTGAGGTCAGGACTCTGTGCAGGCCAGTAAAGTTCCTCCACCCCAAATTAGCTCATCCATGTCTTTATGGACCTTGCTTTGGGCACTGGTCCAAATCATTTGATGGAGGGGGCATTAGGAGGTGGGGTTATTTTTTAGGGTTTGGGCTTGGCCCAGTGAAGGGAACACTTAAGGTGTCAGAATACCAAGACATTTTGGACAATTTCATGTTCCCAACTTTGTGGGAACAGTTTGGGGACGGCCCCTTCCTGTTCCAACATAACTGCGCACCAGTGCACAAAGCAAGGTCCATAAAGACATGGATGAGCGAGTTTGGGGGAGAGGAACTTGACTGGCCTGCACAGAGTCCTGACCTCAACCCGATAGGACACCTTTAGGATGAATTAGAGCGGAGACTGCGAGCCAAGCCTTCCCGTCCAACACCAGTGCCTGACCTCACAAATGCGCTTCTGGAAGAATGGTCAAACATTCCCATAGACACACTCCTAAACCTGGTGGACAGTCTTCCCAGAAGAGTTGAAGCTGTTATAGCTGCAAAGGGTGGGCCAACTCAATATTGAACCCTACAGACTTATTCCCCGTACACACGGTTGGATTTTCTGACGGAAATTGTCCTATCGGACCATGTTGTCGGAAATTCCGACCGCGTGTGGGCTCCATCAGACTTTTTCCGTCGGAAATTTTCGACGGAGAAAGTTTGAGATCCTGCTCTCAAATTTTCCGACAACAAAGTCCGATCGGACTTTTTCCGATCGCGTGTACAGAATTCCGACGGACAAAGTGCCACGCATGCTCAGATCACATTACAAGACCAAAGCTATTGGCTACTAGCCTCTGCGTAGTCCCGTCGTACGCAACGAACGTCACCACGTTCAGGATGATCGGATTTTCCGACAACTTTGTCCGACCGTGTGTATGCAACACCAGTGTCGGACAAAATCCGTCGAAAAAAATCTGACGGATTTTGTGGTCGGAATTTCCGACCGTGTGTACGGGGCATAAGACTGGGATGCCATTAAAGTTTATGTGCGTGTAAAAGCAGGTGTCCCAATACTTTTGGTAATATAGTGTATTTTGCAGGGCTAATGTCACCTATGTCAAAGTTTTTGAGAAATTGTCCAGCGTGGCTTTGTACTATAAACCGATGAGCGATGAAAGCCTTAACACTGAAACTTCCTATAAAAAAAGTTTGAAATATTGATAAATACAAACTCTTCCAGACAGAACGGTTATGTTTTTCACCAGTCTGAGCTTTTTTTTTTTTTTTTTTCAGGCCCTGATTACGAGGCGTTGATGAGTGAGCCGCTCGCCATAATACCGCCGTGCCCTGCCCAGTCCCTGTGTGCCGCAGCCGAGGCTTCATATGACCCTCATTACATTATACACCGGCCTGAACCGAGCCGCCGGGGATCCCAGACTGCCACTAATTTCTGTTGTTCTTTCCAGGACTTTCTAAATGGAAAACCTCAACTTCAAAGCGTCAGTAAAAACCCGCTAACATTCTTTCATCTTATTCTGTTACAGTGTAGCGGGGACGATGGACGTGCCATGTGATGAAGAAAGAAAAGGCGAGTTTGGAGGAAGATTAACCCTTGAAAGGAAACCTATGGTGCTATTTCATAAATTTGACTTTCTTATTTAACTTCATGACCTAAAAAAATAATAATTTTATTGTTTTTTATTTTTCTACTTTTTGGTCTAGTAAATACAGTGCCTTGCAAAAGTATTCACCCCCCTTGTCTTTTTACCTATTTTGTTACATTACAGCCTTTAGTTGAAAGTTTTTTTTAATCTGAATTATATGTAAAGTTGGTGAAGTAAAATTAGAAAATATATACCGTATATACTATACGGTAAAAGCCGACCCGAATATAAGCCGAGGCACCTAATTTTACCACAAAAAAAAAAACTGGGAAAACGTATTGACTCGAGTATAAGCCTAGGGTGAGAAATGTACAGCTACTGTAAGTGGAAAAGAGGGTCAACTATGCCCATTTGCAGCCTCACTGTGCCCATTTGCAGCCATAGGTCCCCCAAACTTCAAACTTGGTAGTTAAGAGTTTCCTAAATGCCCCCTAGCTGCAGCCAACATTTGGGGTCTCTGGACCCAAAGGGTCCCGAAATGACATTGCTGCAGATGTACACAGTTGACCGACTTTGGGGCCCCGTATCTCGGGGTCACTTAGAGCTAGGAACCCCATCTTTGGAGATGTTGTAGTTCCACTGGGTTTGAATGCCAAATTTGGGGTTCCTAGCACTAAGTGGCCCCAGATACGGGGCCCCAAAGTCGGGTCAGAAAATGTCAAGCACTTTTCTGCAGCAGAGAATTACATTTTCCGAACCGACTTTGGGGCCCCGTATCTCGGGGCCACTTAGAGCTAGGAATTCCATCTTTGGATATGTCGTGGTGCTAGGTGCTAGGTCCACTGGGTTGGCATACCAATTGGCATTTGGGGTTCCTAGCACCATGTGGCCCCTAAAGTCGGGTCGGAAAATGTCATTTTCTGCTGCAAAAAAGTGCTTGACTCCAGTATAAGCCGAGGGGGGGGCACTTTCAGCACAAAAAAATTTTGCTGAAAAACTCGGCTTATACTTGTGTATATAAGGTACATAAAACAATTTTTCAGAAATAAAAAAATTATAATTGTCATGTGCGTATGTATTCACTACCATTGTTATGAAGCCCATAAAAAGCTCTGGTGCAACCAATTACCTTCAGAAGTCACATAATTAGTGAAATGATATCCACCTGTGTGTAATCTAAGTGTCACATGACCTGTCATTACATATACACACCTTTTTGAAAGGCCCCAGAGGCTGCAACACCTAAGCAAGAGGCACCACTAACCAAACACTGCCATGAAGACCAAGGAACTCTCCAAACAAGTAAGGGACAATGTTGTTGAGAAGTACAAGTCAGGGTTAGGTTATAAAAAAAATATCCAAATCTTTGATTATCCCTAGGAGCTCCATCAAATCTATCAAATGGAAAGAACATGGCACAACAGCAAACCTGGCAAAAGGCGGCCGCACACCAAAACTCACGGACCGGTCAAGGAGGGCATTAATCAGAGAGGCAGCACAGAGACCTGAGGTAACCCTGGAGGAGCTGCAGAGTTCCACAGCAGAGACTGGAGTATCTGTACATAGGACGACAATAAGCCGTACGCTCCATAGAGTTGGGCTTTATGGCAGAGTGGCCAGAAGAAAGACATTACTTTCAGCAAAAAAACAAAATGGCACATTTTGAGTTTGCAAAAAGGCATGTGGGAGACTCCCAAAATGTATGGAGGAAGGTGCTCTGTTCTGATGAGACTAAAATTTAACTTTTTGGCCATCAAAGAAAACGCTATGTCTGGCGCAAACCCAACACATTACATCACCCAAAGAACACCCACAGTGAAACATGGTGGTGGCAGCATCATGCTGTGGGGATGTTTTTCAGCAGTCGGGACTGGGAAGCTGGTCAGAGTTGAGGGAAAGATGGATGGTACTAATACAGGGACCCGCTCTTTGGGATAGTGGTGGATGCAATTCGGAAGTGAGGAATTTACAATTGGGCCTGGGCACCCATGGCAGATTCCAAAAAGCAGAAATTGTCACCCTGGGAGAGGAAGTATCTTTTGGTTTTGCATAATGCATTTGTCTTTTTCATAGGACTTATGCCCCGTACACACGATCGGACTATCTGGCGGACCAGAGTCCGCCGGATAATCCGGCTGAATAGTCCGATCGTGTGTACGTGGCATTAGTCCTATTTTATGGCCAAATGCACCAGAGGAGAAGTCTGTCTTTGGCAGGATGTTGTCTCTCAGTGAGGAATAAAGCTTGTTTATACAAAAAAAAAAAAAACAACTTGGTAGTAGTGCAGCTTGTTGAATGAATGAATGAATGAATGAATGAATGAATGACTTGTATAGCGCTGCAACTGCGAACTGAATTGCCTGTTCTTTGAAATAGCGGTGGATGCTATTTTTGGAAAAGTGGTGAATGTTGATCGTATGACTAAGCCCTACCTTAGGGCAAAACGTGTCAGTGGAGGAGCCTGTGTCTGGTGGGATGTTGTCGCTGGATGAGGAATAAAGCTTGTTTTTACAAGGGTTGGCAGTGGCATGAACCATTCTTTGGAAGAGTGGTGGATGTTAGCCATACGACCAAGCCCTATGCTAGGGCAAAACATATCAGTGGAGGAGGAGCATGTGCCCGGTGCAATGATATTACTTGCTCAGCAAGTGGTTGCTATGCGCTCTTTGGGATAGTGGTGGATGCTATTTGGGAGTGAGGCATTTAAAATTGGGCCTGGGTACCCATTGCAAATTCCAGTAAGCACAAATGTTCAGCCTGGGAGTGGAGCCGTCTTGCACAATGGATTTTACTTGTTTGCATGAGTAATCCCTACCTTATGGCAAAACCGTTGGGGGGAGAAGCCTGTATGTGTCGGGATGTTCCTCAAAGAGAATTAAAGCATGTGTTTATAGAGAAAGGCTTGGCAGCGGTTGGACCTGTTCTTTGGAGTCTAAGTAAAATCCATTATCAGGGTTCTGCACCTTCCATATGTCAGGTTCAGAGAAAGCCGGACAGTCTGGTTGTGCCACTCCAGGATGAAAGCATGTCACTATTATTACAAAGTGTCACATAGTGGTGGGGGATGAGGCCTTTACGCCTGTCACAGCTCCTCTACAATATATCTGACCTGTGACGGGTCTGTGAGAGAGAGATGATAGATGAAAGTTGTCTGGAAGAGAAAAACACAAACATTATCCATTGTGGTGGAGAATTCTTTCATCTCTGAAGATGTGATGGCAAAGTGACAGTGAGTAATCTTTCTGTTATTTGTAGGATCTGTACCAATTATCTTATATCCCGCTATCCCACCTGAGATATGTGCCATAAATACAAACATGGGTGTAACTACGAATCACGGGGCCCCATAACATGAATTTGACGGGGGCTGCTAACCCTTTCTATAGCAGCTTCAACTGTGACAATGCCGAAATTAAAAAAAAAAAAAAAAAAAAAAAAAAAAAAAAAAAAAAAAAAAAAAAAAAAAAAAAAAAAAAAAAAAAAAAAAAAAAAAAAAAAAAAAAAAAAAAAAAAAAAAAAAAAAAAAAAAAAAAAAAAAAAAAAAAAAAAAAAAAAAAAAAAAAAAAAAAAAAAAAAAAAAAAAAAAAAAAAAAAAAAAAAAAAAAAAAAAAAAAAAAAAAAAAAAAAAAAAAAAAAAAAAAAAAAAAAAAAAAAAAAAAAAAAAAAAAAAAAAATAAAAAAAAAAAAAAAAAAAAAAAAAAAAAAAAAAAAAAAAAAAAAAAAAAAAAAAAAAAAAAAAAAAAAAAAAAAAAAAAAAAAAAAAAAAAAAAAAAAAAAAAAAAAAAAAAAAAAAAAAAAAAAAAAAAAAAAAAAAAAAAAAAAAAAAAAAAAAAAAAAAAAAAAAAAAAAAAAAAAAAAAAAAAAAAAAAAAAAAAAAAAAAAAAAAAAAAAAAAAAAAAAAAAAAAAAAAAAAAAAAAAAAAAAAAAAAAAAAAAAAAAAAAAAAAAAAAAAAAAAAAAAAAAAAAAAAAAAAAAAAAAAAAAAAAAAAAAAAAAAAAAAAAAAAAAAAAAAAAAAAAAAAAAAACCCCCCCCCCCCCCCCCACTCTTAAGCACCCCCCCCCCCCCCCCCCGACTTAAGGACTGGAAGGATTTGCCTCCTTAATGACCAGGCCATTTTTTGTGATACGGCACGGCATTGCTTTAACTGACAATTGTGCGGTCATGCGACGCTGTACCCAAACAAAATTTATGTCCTTTTTTTTCCCACAAATAGAGCTTTCTTTTGGTGGTATTTGATCACCTCGGTTTTTAATTTTTGCGCTATAAACAAAAAAAAGAGTGAAATTAAAAAAAAACAATATTTTTTACTTTTAGCAATAATAAATATCCAAAAAAAAAACAACAACAAAAAAAATTCTTCTTTAGTTTAGGTCAATATGTATTCTTCAACATATTTTTGGTAAAAAAAAAATAAAAAAATCACAATAAGCGTATATTGATTGGTTTGCGCAAAAGTTATAGCGTCTACAAAATAGGGGATAGATTTATGGCATTTTTATTATTTATTTATTTTTTACTAGTAATGGCGGCGATCTGCGATTTTTAGCTGCGACATTGCGGCGGACAGATCAGATGCTTTTGACACTTTTTTAGGACCAGTGACATTTATACAGTGATCAGAGCTAAAAATAACCACTGATTACTGTATAAATGTCACTGGCAGGGAAGGGTAAACACCAGGGGGCGATCAAGGGGTTAAGTGTTCCCTAGGAGGTGTTTCTAACTGCGGGGTGAGTGGACTGAGTGGAGGAGGAGAGAGATCGCTGTTCCTGATCACTAGGAACAGCAGATATCTCTATACTTCCTGACAGAAGGGGGATCTGTTTGTTTACATACACAGATCCCCGTTCTGGCTCTCTGAGGAGCGATCGCAGGTGGCCAGCGGCTCTCTGCTCTCCCACCCCTCCCCCGCACTCACTGGAGCGCTGGGCTGTGGGGGGCTCTCAGAGGCTGAGCCGTGCGCTGGTCCAGACATGTGGATGGATCCCGACCATATGGTCGTGGTTATGCCAAGCCTGGACTGGCCCTATGACATCAGCTGCCAGCGGGCTTTGGCCCGCTTTATGCTGAAAACGGGTCACAGGCGTGCAGAACGAAGTGCACTCTTGTGATCCACAGGGGAAGTACAGCCAAACGAGCTTTGGCTGTACTTCTCCTTTAATGTTAAAGTACTGTCATTAATGTAAAATATCCTAAATCAAGGAGAGGCAGCTGCTGTCAGCATATTTAGTGTATTATAAGGGTGTCGGGATGAGCGGATGAGCTTGGGTTCAGAGCAAACCTATGTTTGGCCAAACCCAGACTTAAGCTGTCTTTGCTGGGCCAATGAGCTGAGGGTGGGAAAGCCTCAGTCCCATAGCTGCATGTACACAAAGGGGCATCATTGACTTAAAGCATAACTTCACCTAAAAAGGGAAGAAAACCCAAACACCACCCTCAATGACTAAGCCCTGTGGGTAGGGCGAAACGCGTTGGCTTCAATATGAATAGAGCTGGGCTAAAGCAGCTCTTACTTGTCTGAAACCTGGGCTCTCTCTGGAGTGCAGTGTTTTGCTTTTCTTCTTTCATGTGAGCATATCAAGACGGGATATACTCTCTCCATGCCGGTACCCTTCTAGTGTGAGTCTCCAGAGTTAATCAGGACGAGGACCTGGAGCAGCACTCTGAGCTTTTTTGTTTTATGTTAACCTAAAAAGGAAGTTATGCTTATCCCCCCCCTGAACCCCAGCTCTTTATTGTAAACTTTTTGGGGGGGAGGGAGTGGGTACCTAGTTTTGACAGGTATGTGCTCCCAACAAAACTGTGGACTTTTGTCCGAAGGGCATTAGTATTAGTATTAGTACATGCTGATTTTTTTTTTTTTTTTTTAAACCTGACTTAAGCTCCTCTCTAATATACCCACATGGCCATTGACCCGACATACTTCCAGATTTAGCCAATTTTGGGTTAGACCACAAACCTAAGCTATTCTGTTCTAGGTAGCGGAGCTTTGGATAGAAGTTTTAGTAATAATAATAATAATAAATGTAATATAATATCTATTATGATATTTTATATCATAACACACTTATTAAGGATTTTGCACACAATTACGCTATGACACCAATACAAACTTCTTTGTAGAGCTACAACCCCCAGCTGTCCTTCAAGGTTTTAGCAGAGAAAGTTTAGGGCCCAGGGTGTGTTTGGTATACTTGGCATTGGCACAGTGAAGACATTCCATGGACACCTTGCTAACCTGCATTGAGTGCTATGATATTCTGTGTCTCTATCCCTTCCCCCCTCTTGAGCGTCTCTCTCTTTTTACACTATCCTTCCACCGTCTCCCATCTCCCCGCGTCTCTTCTCTCCAATCTTTAGCCGTGAAGCTAAAAGCCGCTATCCAAGCAGCCCCAACTGTCTTTTCATTATGATGTTTTCTCTTTCCCCGCCAGTTCTGTTTCCTCACACCTTTGAAGCCTTGCGCTTTCCACAGGGAAGATGATGCACGGCGAAAATAAACGAATCCGACAAAGAAATTTCCATCAACAACCTTGCGAAATTCTCTCGTCAGCTCGGAAATGACACGCCGAGCTGGCCCATCTATCTGTCTCTCGAGGGAGGGAAAAGTGAAATAAATCCCATTGTTTCCTGTATGTATCAATCATGATCAAGATTTATCCATCGCCGCTTCGCAAAAGTCACGCTGTCCCGGCGTCCGATGGAGGCACTCCGGGCTGCGGGGGATCAATCTCCCTGGAAGCGACATCAGTCAGATAAAAATGTCAGAGCGGACGTCTGTCTGTCTTGTGCGATATTTGTCTGGGTGACAGCCGGATCTATAATCTGCTGTTCCTTCCCAGGAATAAATGAATGTTCAGCTCAGTCTATCCATCAGATCATTAATGTGGCACGGCGGTGCGCAACGCACAGCGTTCGTTCTTCCAATATCTCCCACCAGAGCTCTGGAACGAGTTCAGCGTCATTATTACTCCTGATCCAGGAAGAACCCACAAGGTCAGAACCGCTATGTACTAGAAATAATTCATGTGATGGCAAAACTAAATTAAAGTAAGTTCTACAAACTTTTTTTTTTTTTACTCATCACCTGAGATGAGATTTGGGTTCAGGTTTCATAGTTTTATAGTTAGTAAGGTTGAATAAAGACATCAGTCCATCCAGTTCAACCTGAGTGAGTGTCCACAATTGTCCCTATCCCTGTACATTGCACACTCACATTGATCCCTACCCTCAAGGAGCCCACAATCCCAGGTCCTCATTCATATACAAGGGCCAATTTTTGGACAGAAGCCAATTAACCTACCTGCATGTCTTAGGATTGTGGGAGGAAACCGGAGTACCCGGAGGAAACCCACGCAGGCACAGGGAGAACATGCAAACTCCAGGCAGGTAGTGTCGTGGTTTGGATTCGAACCAGCGATCCTTCTTACTGCTAGGTACCCACGACACCACTGTGCCGCCCCAACGTGGGTTTGACGCAAACCCAACTTGATCCCACTGAACTTAGGGAATTCACCCGCCTACCTATATTCTTTATTGCCTTAATGTATACAGACTAGACATGTGCACAACAAAAAAATTTGTTTATTTTCGTTTCGTTTTTTTCGTTTCCGAAAAAAAATATTTTTTTTTCGTTTCGTTTTTTTTCGTTTTTCCGTTGATTCGTAACGATTCGTACATTCGTAAGTTGTCGGTGTTCGAAATTCGTAACGATTCGCACATTCGTAAGAGTTATTTTTTCGTTGATTCGTTTTTCGTTAGTTTAATTTTCGTTTATTCGTTTATTCGAAATTCGGACGCATTCGTATTTATTCGTACATTCGTAACATTCGTAGATTCGTAATCGGAGCATAATTCATAATTTTATGTAATGTGTATGCTATTATTACATTTTAATAATTTACGAATCAAAAAAAAAAAAGTTACGAATCGAAAAAAAAAGTTACAAATGTACAAATTTTTTCGTTCAATCTATTCGAAGCACGTTAAGCAGCACCATTGTAAGGGACACGGAAAATTACCAATTCAACAAAAAAAAAGTTACGAATGTATTGAATTTTTTCGTTCATTTTCGTTGTTCCTTTTTTCGTTTTTCGGATTTTCTTCATTCGTACATTCGTTGTTTCTAATTTGGTTTTTCGTTGTTTTTCGGATTCGTTCGATTCGAACGATTCGTTAATCGGATTCGTGCGATTCGAACGATTTGTTATTCGGATTCGGTTGATTCGAACGATTCGTTCATTCGTACGAAAACGAACGATCGAAAAAAACGAAAAAAAACCTGAAAAAAAAACGAAACGAATTGCACATGTCTAATACAGACAGCTGGGAAACCCTGTTGACATCATTGACCAAATTTAATCTATTGATTTATTGGTCAATGATGTTATCCGCAATCCCAGACATTGACCATGTTTGGTCAATGGCATCACCCAGAATCCCCAGCACTGCAGTAAAGTAAACACAGTGCTAGAGATTCCGGGTGACATCAATGACCAAATGTGTTCACTAAATATATTTGGTCAAAGATGTCACCCAGAATCCCCAGCATTGACCATATTCAATCCATATTTGGTCGATGACATCACCCACAATTCCTGGCACTGCTGTAAACTAAACACAGCCCTGGGGATACCAGTGATGTCAATGACCATATTTGGACAGCCCTGGGGATACCAGTGATGTCAATGACCATATTTGGACAGCCCTGGGGATACCAGTGATGTCAATGACCATATTTGGTCAATGACATCACCTGAAATTCATGGCACTGCTCTAATCATATTTGGTCCATATTCGATCAGTGACATCACCCGAAATTCATTCCACTGCCATAAACGAAACACAGCACCGGGGATACCAGTGACGTCAATGACCATATGTGGTCTATATTTGGTCAATTACCTCACCTGAAATTCCTGGCACTGCTGTAAACTAAACACAGCACCGGGTTCATCCCCCATTTTTGGGGGGATATTTATTATAGCAAAAAGTAAAAAAATAATGCGTTTTTTTCAAAAATGACGCTGTTTTTTTGTTTATAGCGCAAAAAATAAAAAGCGCAGAGGTGATCAAATACCACCAAAAGAAATCTGTATTTGTGGGGAAAAAAAGGATATCAATTTAGTTTGGGTGCAACGTCGCACGACCGCGCAGTTGTCAGTTAAAGCGATGCAGTGCCGTATCGCAAAAAGTGCTCTGGTCAGGAAGGGGGTAAAATCTGAAGCGGTTAAACTGAATGGGTTGTTTTACAAGGTAATCGTTTACAATCACTTTAAATCCCTTTTCTTCACCACTCTGATGCTCGGTTCGAACTTCAGCATGTTGTCTTCGCCACGTCTAGATGCACTGAGTTGCCGCCATGTGATTGACATGTGCACAATAGAAAAATTTGTTTATTTTCGCTTTGTTTCTTTCGTTTCCGTTGATTCGTAACGATTCGTATTTTCGTAAGAGTTATTTTTTCTTTGATTCGTTTTTCCGTTAGTTTAATTTTAGTTTATTCGAAATTCGGACGCATTCGTATTTTCATAGATTTAGTTACATTCGTACTTTCGTTAGATTGATTTATTCGTACTTTCGTAACATTGTTTTCGTAGATTCCTAATCGGAGCATAATTCATAATTTTATGTAATGTGTATGCTATTATTACATTTTAAAGCCCCATACACACGGTCGGATTTTCCGATGGATTCTGTCCTATCAGACAATGTTGTCGGAAATTCCGACCGTGTGTAGGCACCATCGGACAGTTTCCATCGGATTGTCCGACGGACAAAGTCCTATCTCCTGCTGGATAGATTTTTTGACAACAAAGTCCGATCACACCAATTCTGATCGTGTGTAGCGAATTCCGACGGACAAAGTGCCACGCATGCTCAGGTCACATTACAAGACCAAAGCTATTGGCTACTAGCCTCTACGTAGTCCCATCGTAGGCAACAAACGTCACCACGTTCAGAATGATCGGATTTTCCGACAACTTTGTCCGACCGTGTGTACGCAAAACCAACATCGGACAAAGTATGACGGACCTGGTCCTCGGATAATCCGAGCGTGTGTATGCTTTAGAGACATGGAAAATTACGAATCGAAAAAAAAAGTTACGAATGTACGAATTTTTTCGCTCAATCCATTCGAAGCACCTTAAGCAGCGCCATTGTAAGAGACACAGAAAATTACCAATTCAACAAAAAAAAAAAGTTACGAATGGACGAATTTTTTCGTTCATTTTGATTTTCGTTGTTCCTGTTTTCGTTTTTCGGATTTTCTTCTTTCGTAGTTTCGTTGTTTCTAATTTGGTTATTTTGGATTTTCGTTGTTTTTCGTATTCGTTCGATTCGAACATTCGTTATTCGTTAAAATTTTTAGCGAATCGTTCGCTCATTCGTACGATAACGAATGAACGAATATAACTAATTTTAACGAAAAACAAAAAAAAAACTAAACGAATTGCACATGTCTATGATTGGCTGAATAGCAATTTGTGTTACCAAGCAAACAAACAGGTGTACCTAATAAAGTGGCCATTGAGTGTAGTTAGGTTGAAAAAAAAAAGTCCATCTAGTTCAATCAACCCAACAGAAAAAAAAAAAAAAGAAAAATCAAAAACTTCCATAGGTTGGACTGGATGGACTTTTGTGTCTTTTTCCGACCTCACCTACTATGTAACTACCGTATATACTCAAGTATAAGCCGAGTTTTTCAGCTTATACTCGAGTCAAGCACAGAAAATGACATTTTCCAACCCGTCTTTGGGGCCTCGTATCTCGGGGCCACTTGATGATAGGATTGGGGTTTCTAGCACCAACCAAGTGGCCCCAAGATACGGGGCCCCAAAGTCGGGTCGGAAAATGTCATTCTCTGCTGCAGAAAAGCGCTTAACATTTTCCGACCCGAATTTGGGGCCTCGTATCTCGGGGCCACTTGGTGATAGGAACACCAAATTGGGATATGTTGTAGTGCTAGTTCCACTGGGTTTACATATCAAATTTGGGGTTCCTAGTACCAAGTGACTCCGAGATACGGAGCCCCAAATTTGGTCAACTGTGACCACCTGCAGCAATGTCATTTCGGGACCCTTTGGGTCCAGAGACCCCAATTTTTGGCTGCAGCTAGGGGGCATCTAGGAACCCTTAACTACCGAGTTGAAGTTCGGGGGACCTATGGCTGCAAATGGGCACAGTGAGGCTGCAAGTGGGCATTGTTGACCCTCTTTTCCACTTACAGACTCAGAGGTGGTTCTAGGCTTTGTGAGGCCTTAGGCAAATCTTAAGGCCCGTACACACGATCAGACTTTTTGACAACCAACATGCAAATTAGCTGTTTTGGACCAACATCTGACCGTGTGTACGCTCCATCCGACCAACTTTTTCCAGGTTTCATCGGACTTTTGTTGGCTGTGCGAACGGACCAACTTTCTGCCAACAAAAGTCCGATGGACCAAAGTCCGACCGTGTGTACACAAAACCAACGGACTTTTGTACAAACCAATGCAGAACCAATGCAAAAGATCAGACAACAATACAGAAGTTGACCAAAGGTGGCGGTAAAGAGCAGAAAAACCAAGTGATTTGGTGAAAGTTGGCTGAAAAAGTCCTGCCGTGTGTATGCAATACCAACTTGGGGCCAACGCCCTTTGGACAAAAATCCACGGGAAAGTTGGTCCATGGTCCGATCGTGTGTATGAGGCTTTAGACATGAGGCCCCACTCATGCCCAAAATGGGAAAAATAATTAAAGTGATAGAAATTAACTGTATAAATTGCATTATATTCCCTTCATCTGTAACACACACATCAGGCGAATTAGGCGGCCGTGAGGCCCCTAGGAGTGCGAGGCCTTAGGCGACCGCCTAATTTGCCTAATTAGAGAGCCGCCTCTGCTTACAGTAGCTGCGTATTTCTCACCCTAGGCTTATATTCGAGTCAATACGTTTTCCCAGTTTTTTTGTGGTAAAATTAGGTGCCTCGGCTTATATTCGGGTTGGCTTATACTTGAGTATATACGGTATATACTAAATTTTATACCCACAGTTGATTCAAGAGAAGAAAACAGAAAACCCTATGAAGCATGGTCCTATGTGTTCTGGGGTGGGGGGGTTGAATAAAATATTTCCTGATCCCCACCAAAGGCAATCGGATATTCCCCAGATCAACAATCTCTGACTTTATTTTTTAAATGAAAATATTGAAAATCCCTTTTCAAATGACACGAAGCTGTTACCATTTATAGGAGATTTGGGTGATTGGATTTAGATCTCCTTTAATCCAGAAGAGCATCTTCTCTTTTCTGCTCGGTCCGCGTTCCCTTGTCCTCTCTAGGACCCCATTAGACGAGCCGAAACACGAAGTCAGGTTTTGGTTAAAGCCCTTGTTTCAGAATGTAACCAATTTAAATTACGGGAAAGTTGGACTTGATGAATTGAGTGCTTTTAAGGAGTTCAGCAAGTAGATAAGTATTGATTTCACGAAAACGTTTCATTACCTGAGGTTAAAAAAAAAAAAAAAGCCACTCTCGGAAATAGTCCGTGCCATCGAAAACACTCAACTTTCGGCTTGTCTGTCAGGTGTGGCGGGTAAAATTTCACTCTTACGCCGAGCGCCGAGCCAGAAAACTCTTCATAACAATCTATAATTCTTTCCTCTCTCAACCCCCCCCCCCCCCCGGGCAAAGTAAGTCGTAGATCTGCCGGTGACATCATGGATTTGTCCACATTCTGCTCATAATTGTTGTTTTATTCCACCTTTCAAGGCAGATTATGACCTCATTATCCAAATATTTGCAAATGCTTAAAAGGGGTGTAATGTTGGAAAGTGGTGGGGGCCGAGAGCGGAAACCTTATAGCGCGTTCTTCTGCCCTCAAGTCTACCCGGTTATCTCCGTACATCTAGTGGAAAGACGCAACCGGCCCGTGAAAGACGTTCTTTTCACCTTCACCTGACATCAAGCTGCGATTTTTTTATCTCTGAATCGGGGTGAACCGCGTCGGATATTACAGACAGCAAGATATGTAGAGAGATGTGTTTTCTCAATAGGCCAAGGAATTCAATTATAGCTAATCTGGGGGGGGCTGATGTGTATCACGTTTGGCTCCGATTGGCTGTTCTGAGTTGTCAGTTCATGTCGTGATCACCAAATTAGACATGTGCAATTCGTTTATTTTTTTTTTCGTTTTTCGTTTTTTTTCGTTATTTTCGTTCGTTCGTTTTCGTACGAATGAACGAACAATTGGCTAAAAATTTTAACGAATAATGAATCGTTTGAATCGAACGAATCAGAAAATCCGAAAAAAACTAATTAGAAACAACGAATGTACGAATGAAGAAAATCCGAAAAACGAAAACAGGAACAACGAAAATGGAAATGAACGAAAAAATTCGTACATTCGTAACTTTTTTTTTTTTGTTGAATTGGTAATTTTCCGTGTCCCTTACAATGGCGCTGCTTAACGTGCCTCGAATAGATTGAACGAAAAAATTCGAACATTCATACATTTTTCGATTCGTAATTTTCCGTGTCTCTTAAAATGTAATAATAGCATACACATTACATAAAATTATGAATTATGCTCCGATTACGAATCTACGAATGTTACGAATGTAGGAATAAATACGAATGTACGAATGAAGAAAATCCGAAAAACGAAAACAGGAACAATTCGTAACTTTTTTTTTTTTTTCGAAACGTAATTTTCCGTGTCTCTTACAACGGCGCTGCTTAACGTGCTTCGAATGGATTGAATGAAAAAAATTCGTACATTCGTAACTTTTTTTTTTTTTCGAATCGTAATTTTCCGTGTCTCTTACAATGGCGCTGCTTAACGTGCTTCGAATGGATTAAACGAAAAAATTCGTACATTCGTAACTTTTTTTTTTGTTGAATTGGTAATTTTCCGTGTCCCTTTACAATGGCGCTGCTTAACGTGCTTCGAATAGATTGAACGAAAAAATTCATACATTCGTAACTTTTTTTTTTTTTTTTTTTTTCGATTTGTCATTTTCTGTGTCCCTTACAATGGCGCTGCTTAACGTGCTTCGAATGGATTGAACGAAAAAATTCGTACATTCGTAACTTTTTTTTTTCGATTCGTAATTTTCCGTGTCTCTTAAAATGTAATAATAGCACACACATTACATAAAATTACGAATTATGCTCCGATTACGAATCTACGAATGTTACGAATGTACGAATAAATACGAATGCGTCCGAATTTCGAATAAAAGAAGAAAACGGAAAAACGAATCAACGAAAAAATAACTCCTACGAATGTACGAATCGTTACGAATACGAACACCGACGACTTACGAATGTACGAATCGTTACGAATACGAACACCGACGACTTACGAATGTACGAATCGTTACGAATACGAACACCGACGACTTACGAATTTACGAATCGTTACGAATCAACGGAAACGAAAGAAACGAAACGAAAATAAACAAATTTTTTTGTTGTGCACATGTCTACACCAAATAATCAGTATAGAGCAGTGATGGCGAACCTTGGCACCCCAGATGTTTTGGAACTACCTTTCCCATGATGCTCATACACTCTGTAGTGTAGTGCATCATGGGAAATGTAGTTCAAACATCTGGGGTGCCAAGGTTCTCCATCACTGGTATAGTGGAACCTTGGATTACGAGCATAATCCGTTCCAGGAGAATGCTTGTAATCCAAAGTACTTGCATATCAAAGCGAGTTTCCCCATAGAAGTCAATGGAAACTAAGATAATTTGTTCCGTATTGACTTCTACTACATGCAATACTGCATGTGGCCATATGTGTGTGGGGGGGGGGGGCGCCGGAGAGCCTCGGAAATACACGGGGACAGCTCGGCTGAACTCGGAAAGCCTTGGAAAGGCTCGGAAACACTCGGGAACAGAGTTTTTCCGATTGTATTCAAGTATTTCCGAGTTATTCTGAGTATTTCTGAATAGCTCCGAACCGTTCCAAGTGTCCCCGGTGCCACGCCACCTCGGGCCAAATGCGGTACTGAACCGCTTATTTGCTTGAATTCTGCTTGTTTTGCAAGTCAACACTCGCAAATCGAGTCAGAATTTTTTTTTAAAAAAGTTGCTCGTGTAGTGGCCATAACCCCCGAGGGGCGGCCTTGGCTTTTCTGGGCTTACCAATTACCGCCTCGTGGCTTGTCGGTTGTTGTCTAGGGGTTCCCAGGGTTAGTACCCAGTGACTTCAGAGCTGACACATAAAAGTCCTTTTCAAGGTTTTTATTTTGCAGGGGATAACATCCAACAATAACACAGTCTCAGATAGGAATAGAGGGCACGGGCAGGGCCGGGACAAGGGGTGGGCAGGAGGGGCGGTTGCCCTGGGCACTGTGGTATCATGTGAGGTGGGGGGGCACCACAAGGAGATTAGGGGGGAGGGAATTTGTGTTAAAAAGGGGAATTTGAGGGGCTTCAGGGGGTAAGAATAGTTTTAGGGGGGCAAATTTAGGGAGAGTGTGCTAGGAGTTGTGATTTGGGGGGATTTGTGTTGGGAGTGGGGATGGGACACATAATGCCCATACATCTTGGGGGCAATTTGGCATGTTTGCCCTGGGCTCTAAATGACCTTGTCCCGCCACTGGGCACGGGTGATAAAACTCAGGCACTTTGAACTGCTGACATCCACTGAATGTCTCTAATTAACCCAGAGAGTAGCCACTCGCAGCTGGGCGATTCACGGCTAGATAAACTTCTAACCAGAGATTTAGCAGCCAACATGTGATCCGGAAACTTTGCCACAGACTAGATTGTGACTGAAGATAAGTAGGAACCTTTCCCACAGTACCTGGATCTCTCAGCCTCCTTAGCGATAATGTGTGAAGTGTGGATTCTCTAGTGTCCATACAACTTCAGCTCCCAGGCTCTTACCGAGCAGCCAGCTTGTTGGCCCTCCTCTGAAGAGTCCTCCCCTGGTCACTTGTACGAGTTGGCGTGTCCCTCCAATACCGAGAGCACACGAGACACCTCCGAATCCTTCTTCAGTTACTGGGCCTCGGACTAGCCAGTTCTGAGACTCGGGAACGGACGGATCCCCACCCCAGACCATGAGGGCCTCTGGGGCTGGTCGGATTGACCATGCTTGCAGGGACGGCAGACACTCCTGGGCCCGGGAACCCTCGCGGGCTGCCCCGGACCAGAACCAGGAATCACAGCAGCAGCCAAACCCTGAACATGTGACTTCAGCACCTTAAATACCCCGTCCCAGACTACACAGCGCGGCCAGACGCGCCCACTGATTGGCTCCAGGAAAGATTGGTACCTAAAACGTCTAACCAGGCTTGGTTCTCTGCCTATCACAGGTGCCTCACTGCACCTATGACCAGGCGGAACTTCAGAACAGCCCAGCCAGACTGATGCCAAAGTAAAACCTGTACAATTAACCCCCAGAACTCCATTACAGTTCTGAGAAAAACTAAATTTGCACTGATAGCGCACACTTAGCAAAGTGTGACCGATACACTCGTCTTTCAAAACGCTCATTATCTGCGTTACTCATAAACGCACACGGCAACAATGAGCACACGGTGGTTGAAGGAGAAAAAGGTGATTGTCCATGCATGGCCTAGTCAGAGCTCAGACTTAAACCCCATTGAAAATCTGTGGAATGACTTGAAGACTGCAGACCACAAACCGTCACCATCAAATGTAACTGAGCTTGAGTAGTTCAGCAAAGAAGAGTGGGCAAATATTGCAAAGTCTAGATCTTTAAAGTTAGTAGAGACAAATCCCAACAGACTAGGCTGGAATTAAAGCAAAAGGTGGTTCAACAAGGGGGTGATCCTTTTTCCAACTCAGTCATTCTGTTTTCAAGTTTCTTTTTTTTTCTGACGTGTTGGTGTTATATCTTTCATATGAATGTTACAAGTTAATACAGCTGGATAAAACAAAAACTGTCTCTGTCCTCATTTCAGGCTGCAAAGCAACAAAATGTAATTACAGTGGATCCTTGGTTTACGAGTAACGTGGTTAACGAGCGTTTTGAAAGACGAACAACTTTTGAAAAAAAAAAATTCTGACTCGGTTTGCCAACGTTGTCTCGCAAAACGAGCAGAATTCAAGCTAATGGGGTGTGCAGTACCGCATTTGGTCAGAGGTGCGGCAGGCGCCGGGGACACTCGGAACGGTTCGGAGCCGTTCGGAAATACTCCTCATTGTTTCCGAGTATTTCTGAGGCTTTCCGAGCTGTCCCTGAGTATTTCTGAGGCTCTCTGGCGCCCCCCACCACCTCTGGCCACATGCGGTATTGCATGTAATAGAAGTCAATGCGGAACAAATTATCTTCGTTTCCATTGACTTCTATGGGAAAACTGGCTTTGATACAAGCATTCTCCTGAAACGGATTATGCTTGTAATCCAAGGTTCCACTGTATTTTCAAGGGGGTGATTCTTTTCTTTACTCACTTAACCGCTTCCCGACCGCCTCACGCAGATATACTGCGGCAGAATGGCACGGACAGGCAAAATCACGTACCTGTACGTGGCCCTTTAATTGCCTGCCCGTGGGTCGCGCGCTCGCGACCTGGTCGGGAGCTCCGTGACCCCGGCCGCGGGACCTGCGGACCCGATCACCGCTGGTGTCCCGCAATCGGGTCACGGAGCTGAAGAACGGGGAGAGGTCTGTGTAAACAAACCTCTCCCCGCGCTTCCTACTCTGCCTGTCATTGATCGGCTGTTCCCGGTCATCGGGAAAGCCGTTCAGTGACGTCAGACGTCAGCCCCGCCCCCTAATGTAAAAAAACACACACACACGTCACACACCATAACCCCTCCTCTCCCCCTAGTGGTTAACTCTTTCACTACAACTGTCATTTATACAGGAATAAATGCATTTAAATAGCACTGATTGCTGTATAAATGACAATGGTCCCAAAAATGTGTCAAAAATGTCCGATGTGTCCGCCATAATGTCGCAGTCCCAATAAAAATCGCTGACCGCCGCCATTACTAGTAAAAAAAAAAAAATATTAATAAAAATGCTATAAAACGATCCCCTATTTTGTAAACGCTATAACTTTTGCGCAAACCAATCAATAATCGCTAATTGCGATTTTTTTTACCAAAAATATGTAGAAGAATACGTATCGGCCTAAACTGAGGGAAAAAAATGTTTTTTTATATATTTTTTGGGGATATTTAGTATAGCAAAAAGCAAAAAAATATTGCATTTTTGTCAAAATTGTCGCTCTATTTTTGTTTATAGCGCAAAAAATAAAAACCGCAGGGGCGACCGAATACCACCAAAAGAAAGCTCTATTGTGGGAAAAAAAGGACGCCAATTTTGTTTGGGAGCCACGTCGCACGACCGCGCAATTGTCAGTTAAAGCGACGCAGTGCCGAATCGCAAAAAGGGGCCTGGTCCTTTGGCTGCCAATTGGTCCGGGGCTGAAGTGGTTAAACTGAGCTAAAATTAGGATGGGAAGAGATGCTGATTTTCCACTGCTGATTGCACAGCAAGGAAAAGCCTGGAGATAAAAAGATGTGATTTCTTTTTGACTTTGCCGGATAAGAAATTCCCCAGTAACTGAATCTCGGTTAGTTGACTCCGGATTAATGGAATATTCCCCGCAGACTCAATTTCTGAAGCCTCTGATTACCTGTAATGAGTCGGGGATCAGGTGGAGCGCGAGGAATAATGACAATGTAAATAGTGGACATTTGTGGACTCAGGTGTCACTTAAACCTGCTCCAATCTCTGCTGGATTTCCTGGGGCCGATCGAGCTTCATCGGGTGTCGTCTCGCAGATCCCGCGGAGCCTGAAATAATAAGAGGCGATATATAAGATGAAATCCACCTAATGAGCTAATGAGGGATTAGATTTATTAACACCGCACAAAGGACCGGCCGACCGCGAGAAAGTCAGCGCGGAGACTGCGGACTTTCTATTCCTTGCTGGAAAAATCATTTTGTTAAAGAAACAAAAGCAGCTGTTGGGAAGAATTACAATGTGGCTGAAAGAGAATGGAAAGTTCTATTCTCCACCATCCACTGAGCGCATGGCTTAGGCTAGCGCCACAAAATGACGCAACTTCCCCAACATGCAGAGAAAAGGGCTGCCCTTTGGGAGGTGCACGACGCTGTCATTAATTGTTATTGCAAAATAACTAATCATAGTTCAGACAGGAGATAGAAAGATACAAAGTAGCATTGTTTACAAACATTGTTCAGACAGGAGATAGAAAAATACAAAGTAACATTGTTTACAAACATTGTTCAAACAGGAGATAGAAAGATACAAAGTAACATTGTTTCCAAACATTGTTCAGACAGGAGATAGAAACATACAAAGTAACATTGTTTCCAAACATTGTTCAGACAGGAGATAGAAAGATGCAAAGTAACATTGTTTACAAACATTGTTCAAACAGGAGCTAGCTACAAAGTAACATTGTTTACAAACATTGTACAGACAGGAGAAAGATACAAAGTAACATTATTTACAAACATTGTACAGACAGGAGATAGATACAAAGTAACATTGTTTACAAACATTGTACAGACAGGAGATAGATACAAAGTAACATTGTTCAGACAGGAGATAGAAAGATACAAAGTAACATTGTACAGACAGGAGAAAGATACAAAGTAACATTGTTTACAAACATTGTACAGACAGGAGATAGATACAAAGTAACATTGTTCAGACAGGAGATAGAAAGATACAAAGTAACATTGTTTACAAACATTGTACAGACAGGAGATAGATACAAAGTAACATTGTTCGGACATGAGACAGGAGATATTCAAAGTAACATTGTTTATATACATTGTTCGGGCATGAGACAGAGAGCAACAAAGTTACATTGTTTATAAACATTGTTCAGACAGAGGATAGAAAGATAAAAAGTTATATTGTCTGTAAACATTGATCAGCCATGGGATAGAGAGATGCAAAGTAACATAGTTTATAAACAATGTTCAGACAGGATATAGAGAGATGCAAAATAACATTGTTTATAAACACTGAACAGACAGAAGATATAAAGATACAAGGAAACATTTTTTTAAAACAGTGTTCGGACAGGAGATAGAGAGATACAAAGTAACATTGTTTATAAATATTGCACAGACAGAAGATAGAAAGATACAAAGTAACATTGTTTATTACAATTTTTCGGACATGAGATGGAGATTGATCAGCTGGGAGATAGAAAGATACAAGGTAACATTGTTTATAAACATTGTTCAGACAGGAGATAGAGAGATACAAAGTAACACTGGTTATAAAAAACATTTATACAGAAGATAAAGAGATTCAAAGTAACATTATTTATGAATATTTTTTGGACATGAGATAGAGAGATACAAAGTAACATTGCTTATAAACATTGTCCAGACAGGAAAAAGAGAGATGCAAATTAACATTGTTTATAAACACTGCACAGACAGAAGATAGAAAGATACAAAGAAACGTTGTTTATAAAACTTTTTTCGGACATGGGGATAGAGAGATACAAAGTAACATTGTTTATTAACATTTTTCAGACATGAGATGGAGATTGATCAGATGGGAGATAGAAAGATACAAAGTAACACTGTTTATTAAAAAAAACATTTAGACAGGAGATAAAAAGATTCAAAGTAACATTATTTATAAATATATTACTTATAAACATTGTCCATACAGGAAATAGAGAGATACAAAGTGATATTGTTACTTTTGTATCTACTTTGTTTTATTCATCTGCAGATGATGGGGATGATTAATGCATCATTAATGGCCCCCCATGTATTTACAAACATGTATGTTTTCCCATTCGCCAAACCACATGGGGCCATTATCATTCTGGAACCTTAAATTCTCTCCACACCAGTAAATTCATAAAAAAAAAAAACTGATATCAGTGCTGATTAAGGGCGATTCAGACTGCTGCGATGCGAGAACGCTGCGAATCTACTGCGGGTTCCCGCATCGCATGTCTCCCGGCGGCAGTTCACACTGCCCTATGCGAGCTGCTGGGAGTGTCAGTTAAATGTTAATGACACCCCCAAATCATTTTGCATATCGCAGTGCGATCTGCAAACTCGGACAGGAATCGGATCGCATGGTGTGAACACCCATGCGATCCGATTCTGCTGCGGACCAAAAAAAGGGTCCTGTACGAGTTTGGTCCGAATGCGATGCGAATTCAGCCATATTATCTGTATGGCTGAAATCGCATCGCACAGAGATCGCATGTGATTTGCACTGCAGTGCGGTGCGAATCATATCCGATCTCGGACATCGCAGCAGTCTGAACCGGCCCTTAGGCTGCATTTACACCTGAGCGTTTTGTCGCCTGAAGCTACAAAACGCTAGAGGGGAAAAAATACATTATTCTCTATGGAGATGGTTCTCATCTCCACTCCAAAACGCCTGAAGCTCAAACAAGTTCCGGACCCTTTTTTGTTGCGCGAATCCGGCAGATTTGGGTGTTTTTCTTCTTTTTACATTGGTGACCTTTTGCTCTGCACAAAATTGCGGCAAAACGTGGTAAAAACGCAGCGAATAGCGGTAAAAAACGCTGCAAAAAACACGCAATTTTCTGCCTGAAAACGCTACGCTCAGGTGTGAATGCAGCCTAAGTCCTCATCCATCAATTTACGTTATTAAAGTGTGATTTAATCATTATCCACAGCAGAGCTTCAGTAATTTCCTTTTTAAAGACAGTTAGGCATCTACCACAACGGTCTGCAAGGACTCCCATTTGGCAGCTGCAACATGTTTCAGACCCCAGGAGAAGACTGGGAGGTGCTTGGTCATGATATAGAGTTCAAGATGGTGTCAAGAGTTGGAGAGTAGGGATGAGCCGAACACCCCCGGGTTCGGTTCGAACCAGAACCTGCGAACGGACCGAAAGTTCGCGCGAATTTTCGAACCCTATACGTTATAATGGACGCGAACGTTCGAAATCAAAAGTGCTAATTACAACGGCCAATATGCATGTTAATGTCATAAAACAGGTTTGGGGACCCGGGTCCTGCCCCAGGGGACATATATCAATGCAAAAAGAACGTTTTTTCGGGAGCAGTCATTTTAATGATGCATAAAGTGAAAAAAAAAAAGTGAAATTTTCCTTTAAATATGGTACCTGGGGGGTGTCTAAAGTATGCCTGTGAAGTGGCATGTGTTTCCCGTGTTTAGAACTGTCCTTGCACAAAATGACATTTGTAAAGGAAAAAAAGAAGCCATTTAAAACCACTTGCGGCTTTAGGTTTGTTCTTAAGTAGAATCTGAACAGGTACATTATGAAGTGTAGCTCCATCCCAAAAAAATCTATTTTTAAGCTTTTTGGAGAACATAGGGAGGGGTTATCACCCCTGTAACATTTGCTGTCTTTGCACATCTGTTCAGAACATGTCACCTCACTTTCCGTCCCAATGACAAATGTTTTTGGAAAAGTGGGGTTTTAATTGAAACAAGGATTGGTGATAAAGTATCAGTAGAGAGGAGATACCTTTTCCCCAAATTAAATCTAACAGGATAGAATTTCCCTTCCTAGGGGTAGATTTCCTCTCACTTCCTGTTTTCTCTTTCCATTTGCAAGTAGGAGTCGTTTGTAAGTTGGATGTTTGAAAGTAGGGGCCTGGCGTATATACTCTGCAGAAATTTGCCCTATTAGATGTTGGTGTAGCCACAAGACTGGTGGGCACAGGAATGGGCCCTGCTATGAGTTAATAGATCAAGATTTGTAATTGCATGCACCTGTTGAACAGGGCAGAAAAATTGGGGGTGGTGGTGGTGGTGGTGGACGGTGTTGCCACAAGACTGTAAGCTCTCACAGTTACTCTTGGTGGGCGCAGGAATGGGCCCTGCTGTGAGTTATTAGATCAAGATTTGTAATTGCAAGCACCTGATGAACAGGGCCGAAAAATTGGGCCTTTGGCGGTGGTGGTGGACGGTGTTGCCACAAGACTGCAGGCCCTCATAGTTACTCTTGGTGGGCGCAGGAATGGGCCCTGCTGTGAACTATTAGATCAAGATTTGTAATTACCCGCCCCTGTTAAACAGGGGCTGAAAAATTGTGCCTTAGGCACTGGTGCTGGTGCCACAACACTGCAACCCCTCACAGAGACTGTACTTGGAGCACAGCAGTCACACGTGTTGCGAAGCATTTTTTTAAAAAATTGGAAGTACACGCCCCTGTTAAACAGGGGCTGAAAAATTGTGCCTTAGGCACTGGTGCTGGTGCCACAACACTGCAACCCGGCCCTCACAGATACTGTACTTGGAGCACAGCAGTCACACGTTTAGCGAAGCATTTTTTTTTAAAAATTGTAAGTACCCGCCCCTGTTAAACAGGGGCTGAAAAATTGTGCCTTAGGCACTGGTGCTGGTGCCACAACACTGCAACCCGGCCCTCACAGATACTGTACTTGGAGCACAGCAGTCACACGTGTTGCGAAGCATTTTTTTAAAAAATTGTAAGTACCCGCCCCTGTTAAACAGGGGCTGAAAAATTGTGCCTTAGGCACTGGTGCTGGTGCCACAACACTGCAACCCGGCCCTCACAGATACTGTACTTGGAGCACAGCAGTCACACGTGTTGCGAAGCATTTTTTTAAAAAATTGTAAGTACCCCGCCCCTGTTAAACAGGGGCTGAAAAATTGTGCCTTAGGCACTGGTGCTGGTGCCACAACACTGCAACCCGGCCCTCACAGATACTGTACTTGGAGCACAGCAGTCACACGTGTTGCGAAGCATTTTTTTAAAAAATTGTAAGTACCCGCCCCTGTTAAACAGGGGCTGAAAAATTGTGCCTTAGGCACTGGTGCTGGTGCCACAACACTGCAACCCGGCCCTCACAGATACTGTACTTGGAGCACAGCAGTCACACGTGTTGCGAAGCATTTTTTAAAAAAATTGTAAGTACCCGCCCCTGTTAAACAGGGGCTGAAAAATTGTGCCTTAGGCACTAGTGCTGGTGCCACAACACTGCAACCCCTCACAGAGACTGTACTTGGAGCACAGCAGTCACACGTGTTGCGAAGCATTTTTTTAAAAAATTGGAAGTACACGCCCCTGTTAAACAGGGGCTGAAAAATTGTGCCTTAGGCACTGGTGTGGTGGCATGGATCATTGAGGAGGAGGAAGAGGATAGTCAGTGAACATAAAAGGACAGTCACTCAGCATCAGCATAGGCAGTCTTGAAGGGATGTGACATTAAAAATTATTCGGTTATATCCGCCTCAGGTGCCTGGTAGCTGGTGGTGATCCAAGACTGATTCATTTTGATGAATGTCAGTCGATCAACCGAGGCGGTGGACAGGCGCACCCTATGATCAGTCACAAATCCTCCAGCAGCACTGAATGTGCGTTCGGAAAGAACGCTGGAGGCAGGACAGGCCAGTAGCTCAATTGCATACTGTGCAAGCTCTGGCCAGTGATCCATCCTCAGGACCCAGTAAGCCAGAGGATTTTCGGTGGGAAAGGTGTCCAAGTCTGACCTTGCCCCAAGGTATTCCTGCACCATGTATATCAGACGCTGGCGATGGTTGCTGGAACCGATCATACCTTGGGCTGCGGACTAAAAAATTGTCTGAACGCATCGGTCAGACGTCCACCTTCCCCACCGCTCCTTCTGCCACTGACCGAAGCCTCAGCAACTCGTCGCCCAGGACCAGGAGTTTGTAGCCTCCCAGTTTCTGGGAACGCGTTGCACAGACCTTTCTGCAAGGCCTCCCTGAGATGTCTCATCCTCTGCTCCCTCTGCGACGGCAAGATAAGGTCCGCAACCTTACCCTTGTACCGCGGATCAAGGAGAGTGGCCAGCCAGTAATGGTCCCTCTCCTTGATCCGAAGAACACGAGGATCCTTCCGCAGGCTTTGCAGGATCAGGGAGGACATGCAGCGTAGGTTAGCTGAGGCATTCGGTCCGGAGTCTTCTGGGTCACTGAGGATGACATGATCGCCAGCCACCTCCTCCGAGCCACGTACAAGTCCACTGGTTTGTTGGGACTGTACATCATCCCTAAAAGACTGCTGCTGCTGATGCTGAGTGCCAGGCTCCACCTCCATGCTCACACAATCCTCCTCCTCCTCCTCCTCCTCATCCTCTTCCTGTGTGATGGGTGGGACAGAAGGAACACTGTCCGGATAAAGGGGGCCTTGAGAGGCAAGGAAGTCCTCCTCTTCCTGCCTCTGTTCTGCCTCAAGTGCCCTGTTCATTATCCCACGCAGCGTATGCTCCAACAGGTGGACAAGAGGGACAGTGTCACTGATGCATGCACTGTCACTGCTCACCATCCTCGTGGCCTCCTCAAATGGTGAGAGGACAGTGCATGCATCCCTGATCATGCTCCACTGACGTGGGGAAAAAAAACCAAGCTCCCCTGACCCTGTCCTGGTGCCGTAGTCGCAAAGGTACTCATTGATGGCCCTCTGCTGCGTGTGCAGTCGCTGCAGCATGGCCAACGTTGAGTTCCACCTGGTGGGCATGTCACATATTAGGCGGTTCTTGGGCAGGTTCAGCTCCTTTTGCAGCTCAGTCAGCCGAGCACTGGCATTATAAGATCGGCGGAAATGCACACAGACTTTCCTGGCCTGCCTCAGGACATCCTGTAAGCCTGGGAACCTGCCCAAGAACCGCTGCACCACCAGGTTGAGGACGTGAGCCATGCAGGGCACATGGGTGAGCTGCCCCTGTCGCAGGGCGGAGAGGAGGTTGGTGCCATTGTCAGAAACGACCATTCCTGGCTTAAGCTGACGTGGCGTCAACCACCTCTCGGCCTGCCCCTGCAGAGCTGCCAGAACCTCTGGCCCAGTGTGGCTCCTGTCCCCCAAACACACCAGCGCAAGCACGGCATGGCATCTTTTTGCCTGCGTACTTGCGTAGCCCCTTGTACGCCTACGGAGCACCGCTGGTTCCAAGGACAGAGCACTGGAGGAAGAAGAAGAGGAGGGGGTGGAGGAGAGAGGTGTGTCACAACCAGTAGCAGTAGTCGCGTTTTGGAGGCGTGGTGGCGGAACAACCTCCAACACTACTGCACCTTGTCCTGCATCCCTCCCAGCTGCCATAGAGTGACCCAATGGGCCGTGAAAGAAAGGTACCGTCCCTGTCCATGCCTGCTGGACCATGAGTCAGCGGTAATATGCACCTTACCGCTGACCGCCCTGTCCAGCGAGGCATGGACATTGCCCTCCACATGCCGGTAGAGAGACGGAATCGCCTTCCGCGAGAAAAAGTGGCGTTTGGGAACCTGCCACTGAGGAACCGCACATTGAACAAACTCACGGAAGGGGGCCGAGTCTACCAACTGAAAAGGCAGCAGTTGAAGTGCTAGCAATTTAGCAAGGCTAGCATTCAACCGCTGGGCATGTGGATGGCTGGGAGTGTACTTCTTTCTACGGTCCAGCAGCTGGGGCAGGGAAATTTGCCTGCTGCAATCGGACGTCGGTGTACTGCAAGTACTTGGTTGTGACACACCTAATTCTACACCTTCAGTCCTCTCAGAGCAGCTTTCAGAGAGGACTGAAGGTGTAGTGGGGATGGAGATCCCAGCTGAGGAGGAGCAAGGAGAGGTCCGCTTAGTTCTTTGGTGTGGGTCTTTTATGTGTGCCTGCCAACGAGCTGCATGGCAGGTCGCCATATGTCTGGTCATGCTTGTCGTGCCCAAGCGGCTGATGTTTTGGCCACGCGAGATACGCTTGAGACAAATATTGCAAATAGCAGTGGTGCGATCTGCTGCACTCGTCTCAAAAAAGGCCCACACCAAAGAACTTTTCTGATAACGTGCAGAGGCAGCGCCCTGCACAGGCGGAGCTCTGCGGTGTTGTACAGTTGCTGTGCTGGCCTCTACCTGGCCTCCAGGGGGCATCCTGCCTCGTTGGACATGTGACGCCGCATCCTCCTCCTCCTCGTCCTCATCCTCATCCTCTCTCCCTTCAGGCACCCACGTGGAGTCAGTGACCTCATCATCCCCTCCCTCTTCACCACTAGAGCAAACCTGGCAGTAAGCTGCAGCTGGTGGAACAGTACTGCCAGATTCCTCAAGCTGGGTATCGTCATCCGAGCCTTCGAATCGTTGGGCATCCTCCTGGAGCATGTACCCAACACTGTGCTCAAAGAGTTCGGGGGACTCCTCAGGAGGACATGGTGGGTCTAGGGAAGGGGTGGCTGATGATGCTCTGTCAGTACCCTGAGCCTGGGTGAGAGAGGATGAGGAGGATGAGGAGGGCTTGGTCATCCATTCTACCAAGCCTTCAGCATGATGCGGCTCCACATGTCCAGCTGCCGAAAACAAAGACGCGCGTGTCCCATGGCCACGTGCTGATGACGATGCACGACCACGTCCACGTCCACGGCCACGTCCACTAGAAACAGAGCCTGCCTGCCCTGTGTTCTTGGCTCTGCACGCTCTGCCTCCCCTTGGCGGTCTTCCAGCCATTGTAGTCGGTAGTCCTGTGGGTGCTGCTGAGAAGAATATATAGGAGCTCTGTGTGATGCCACTAACACACTAGAAGTCCTATGGGTGCTTCTGCAAAGAAAATAGAGGAGCTCTGTGTGATGCCACTAACACACTAGAAGTCCTGTGGGTGCTGCTGAGAAGAATATATAGGAGCTCTGTGTGATGCCACTAACACACTAGAAGTCCTATGGGTGCTTCTGCAAAGAAAATAGAGGAGCTCTGTGTGATGCCACTAACACACTAGAAGTCCTGTGGGTGCTTATGCAAAGAAAATAGAGGAGCTCTGTGTGATGCCACTAACACACTAGAAGTCCTGTGGGTGCTTCTGCAAAGAAAATAGAGGAGCTCTGTGTGATGCCACTAACACACTAGAAGTCCTGTGGGTGCTTCTGCAAAGAAAATAGAGGAGCTCTGTGTGATGCCACTAACACACTAGAAGTCCTGTGGGTGCTTCTGCAAAGAAAATAGAGGAGCTCTGTGTGATGCCACTAACACACTAGAAGTCCTGTGGGTGCTTATGCAAAGAAAATAGAGGAGCTCTGTGTGATGCCACTAACACACTAGAAGTCCTGTGGGTGCTGCTGAGAAGAATATATAAGAGCTCTGTGTGATGCCACTAACACACTAGAAGTCCTATGGGTGCTTCTGCTAAGAAAATAGAGGAGCTCTGTGTGATGCCACTAACACACTAGAAGTCCTGTGGGTGCTTCTGCAAAGAAAATAGAGGAGCTCTGTGTGATGCCACTAACACACTAGAAGTCCTATGGGTGCTTCTGCAAAGAAAATAGAGGAGCTCTGTGTGATGCCACTAACACACTAGAAGTCCTGTGGGTGCTTCTGCAAAGAAAATAGAGGAGCTCTGTGTGATGCCACTAACACACTAGAAGTCCTGTGGGTGCTTCTGCAAAGAAAATAGAGGAGCTCTGTGTGATGCCACTAACACACTAGAAGTCCTGTGGGTGCTGCTGAGAAGAATATATAGGAGCTCTGTGTGATGCCACTAACACACTAGAAGTCCTATGGGTGCTTCTGCAAAGAAAATAGAGGAGCTCTGTGTGATGGGACTAACACACTTCAAGTCCTATAGGTGCTTCTGGGAAGAAAATAAAGGTCTGTGTGATGGGACTAACACACTTCAAGTCCTATAGTTGCTTCTGGGAACAAAATATAGGATCTCTGTGTGATGGGACTAACACACTTCAAGTCCTATAGGTGCTTCTGGGAACAAAATATAGCTCTGTGTGTGTGATGGGACTAACACACTTCAAGTCCTATAGGTGCTTCTGGGAACAAAATATAGCTCTGTGTGTGTGATGGGACTAACACACTTCAAGTCCTATAGGTGCTTCTGGGAAGGAAATAAAGGTCTGTGTGATGGGACTAACACACTTCAAGTCCTATAGGTGCTTCTGGGAACAAAATATAGCTCTGTGTGTGTGATGGGACTAACACACTTCAAGTCCTATAGGTGCTTCTGGGAACAAAATATAGCTCTGTGTGTGTGATGGGACTAACACACTTCAAGTCCTATAGGTGCTTCTGGGAACAAAATATAGCTCTGTGTGTGTGATGGGACTAACACACTTCAAGTCCTATAGGTGCTTCTGGGAAGAAAATATAGCTCTGTGTGTGTGATGGGACTAACACACTTCAAGTCCTATAGGTGCTTCTGGGAAGAAAATATAGCTCTGTGTGTGTGATGGGACTAACACACTTCAAGTCCTATAGGTGCTTCTGGGAACAAAATATAGCTCTGTGTGTGTGATGGGACTAACACACTTCAAGTCCTATAGGTGCCTCTGGGAACAAAATATAGCTCTGTGTGTGTGATGGGACTAACACACTTCAAGTCCTATAGGTGCTTCTGGGAAGAAAATATAGCTCTGTGTGTGTGATGGGACTAACACACTTCAAGTCCTATAGGTGCTTCTGGGAACAAAATATAGCTCTGTGTGTGTGATGGGACTAACACACTTCAAGTCCTATAGGTGCTTCTGGGAACAAAATATAGCTCTGTGTGTGTGATGGGACTAACACACTTCAAGTCCTATAGGTGCTTCTGGGAACAAAATATAGCTCTGTGTGTGTGATGGGACTAACACACTTCAAGTCCTATAGGTGCTTCTGGGAACAAAATATAGCTCTGTGTGTGTGATGGGACTAACACACTTCAAGTCCTATAGGTGCTTCTGGGAACAAAATATAGCTCTGTGTGTGTGATGGGACTAACACACTTCAAGTCCTATAGGTGCCTCTGGGAACAAAATATAGCTCTGTGTGTGTGATGGGACTAACACACTTCAAGTCCTATAGGTGCTTCTGGGAACAAAATATAGCTCTGTGTGTGTGATGGGACTAACACACTTCAAGTCCTATAGGTGCTTCTGGGAACAAAATATAGCTCTGTGTGTGTGATGGGACTAACACACTTCAAGTCCTATAGGTGCTTCTGGGAACAAAATATAGCTCTGTGTGTGTGATGGGACTAACACACTACAAGTCCTATAGGTGCTTCTGGTAACAAAATATAGGAGCTCTGCCTGCCTGCCACGAGCACACTACAAGCCCCTCTTTCTCAATCAATCTTTGTAACTGAATCTATCTAACTCAATCTCTGTAAGTGAATCTCTCTACCTAACTAAATCCAGCAGAGTGTCACAGAATCAGCCTGCTCAATCTGCGCCGGAACAGCATGTGACCGGCGCAGACGGCGTGGCGGCCTTTTATAGGGGGGGGCGTGTACTACAGCCCCTGAGCTGTAATTGGCTAGAGGCGTCCTGCCTGTAGCCAATTATGGCTCTTCGAGTTTCCGGGGCTGTGATTGGCCAAGCATGCGGGGTCACAGTGCATGCTTGGCCAATCATCAGCCAGCAATGCACTGCGCCGGCCGCGCCGGCCGCAATGCATTGCGGGGCCGCTCGCATCACACGAACGTGATGCGAGCGGCCAAAATAGTTCTGGGCTCGCCGAGCGAGCGAACGCCCGGTGCTCGATGCGAACGTGGGTTCGCATCGAGCACCGGGCCCATCCCTATTGGAGAGGTAAGGATGTCCAAGCAGAACTTAGGAGAAAAGTTCTCTCTGCCCCCTGCGCATGCACAGAGGTGCTGCAGGGCTCAGGACCCAGATTTTGTGGCATCACTGTGCATGCGCCATTTTCCCTGGTCATTAGGCATGTGCAATTTGTTTCATTCTGAATTCTTTTTTTAACGAATTTTGACAAGTTTGTTAATTCAGAAATATTTGAATTAATGAAAACCCAAATTTTTCCGAATATTCGTAATTTCGATTATTAGAAAATTCGTAAATTCGCAAGTTTGGAAATTCGTACATTCGGAAATCTAAAATAATAATTAACTAATAATAACTTAACTATTACTAACTATTAAATTATAAGTATTGAAAATTCAAATTTGGCTGTTAGTGAACGTAATGAATACAAATTTATCCAAAGTTACAAATTATCCAAAATAACGAATGCCGCATCTAAACAAATGGAACATAATGAATTAATAATAATAAATAACAATAATAATAATAAAAATGTTTTATTACTATTATTATTATTTATTATTATTTGTTCCGTTCCATTTGTTTAGATGTGGCATTCATTATTGTGGATAATTCAAAACTTCGGATAAATTTGTATTCGTTACATTCACTAACAGTCAAATTTGAATTTCCAATACTTATAATTTAATAGTTAGTTATTATTTTTGATTTTTAAAATTTTCGGGTTTTAGGATTTTCGAATTTCGAATTTCCAAATTTTAGAATTTACGAATGTACGAATTTACGAATGTACCAATTTATGAATTTTCGCATTTAAGTATGTACGAATGTACGATTGTTCGAATTTATGAATTTTCTAATTTACGAATGTAACAATTTACGAATTTTCGCTTTTTATGTACGAATGTACGAATTTACGAATTTTCGAATTTACGAATTTACGAATTTTAGAATTTACGAATTTTCGAATGTACGAATTTATAAATTTTCGAATTTACGAATGTACCAATTTACGAATTTTCGCATTAACGTATGGACGAATGTATGAATGTTCGAATTTACAAATTTTCGAGTTTCCGAATGTACGAATTTACGAATTTACGCATTTTAGAATTTACGAATATACGAATTTACGAAATTTCTAATTAATGAATGTATGAATGTACGAATTTTCGAATTTACGAATGTACGAATTTTCGAATTTACGAATGTACGAATTTTCGAATTTACGAATGTACGAATGTAAGAATGTACGAATTTACGAATTTTCTAATTTTCGAATGTACGAATTTACGAATTTTCTAATTTATGAATGTATGAATTTACGAATTGCAATCATAACGAATTACTCAATAAACGAAAGAAAATTTAAAATACGAATGAAACGAAGACAAATACATGTTTTGCCAGTGCACAGCCAGGGTCTCCTGTGCACATGGAAATACTGTCAGCAGGAAAGTTTGAAACCCCTCCCTATTTTTGCGTGTGCACAGAAAATCACCTGCCCATGGGCAGGCACTTATTCTAAATTTTAGATATTTATATTTATTATTTATATTTTTTTAATATTATATTATATATTTTTAGATATGTTGCAATATCTTTTTTAATTAAGTCGAGGAGGAAAGTGCATCTCTTAGATTGTAAGCTGTAACAAGCAGGGCCCTCTGTTTCCTCCTGTATTGAATTGTATTGTAATTGTACTGTCTGCCCGCACATTGTAAAGCGCTGCGCAAACTTTTGGCGCTAGATAAATCCTGTATTATAATAATAATAATAATAATAATAAAAACTACAGCATGCTGACCTTTTCACAATGCAGGCTCCATTCGAAACAATGTGTTTTCCAATAATATAAATACATAATATACACGTTTTCAATAATAACACCAATAATGTAAAATACATAAAAGAAAGTTTAAAAAAAAAAACATTAAGAAAACATACAAAAATCTGCCAAACATTATAAAGTGTTTATGTGACTGTAGCTGCCAATATAAGAGTCATGTTTTACAACCCCCCCCCCCCCCCCCATATTAATTTCTTTGTTATATTGTATAAGAAACATGTCACCATCCTTATTGAACTTGTTGCAAATTTTCTTTTACCGTCGGGCACATAAATTCATCCGCAGCTGGTGAACATTCCGCAATCCGCGCAGCAGCTGCCATGCGAGCTATTAACACATTACAACGCGCTCACTACAAAATGTGAACATAAATCAAGAGGCATTATACTCCTGAAATTCTAATAAAAAAATAATCCTTTGTATTGGGGGAGGTCAGAGGGAATGTTTCTCGGAGTTCACACCTGGGCCCATAAAATGCCATTTTCCTTTAAAATGGAGCTTTTAAGTGTTAGCAGGTCCAAACCGTCCTTCGCTGAGGGCTCTGATATGTCAGGAGGAGTTGTGATATAATGGAGCCTTCTTTTATGACGAACACATTTTTTTTACAGTTTAATAAGCCTCAGGAAGTATTAATGTTTGCTGTCAAGAGGTTTACATCGAGGACCCTCTTGGCACAGTCTTTCCTCCCTCATATGAGGATCCTTCTGCCACAGTCCAGCCTCCTCCATGCAAAGAAGACCCTATTGACATTGTCCACCCTCCTGCATATAATGAGGAGCCTCCTGGTCAGGTGTACCCTTCCCCATGTAATGAGCATCCTCTTGGCATGGTTGACCCTCTTCCATGTAGGTAATGAGGACCCATCTGGCCCAGTCCACCCTTCCCCATATGCAGAGGGTCCACGTGGCACAATGCATCCTTCCTCTTGTTATGAGGGTCCTCCTGGCGTGGCCCTTCTTTGTTTACGTAATAAGGACCTTACTGGCACAGTCCACACTCCCCCTTTATAATCAGAACCCCCCTGGAAAAGTCCACCCTCCTCCATGAAATAAGGATTCCCCTCTTATGGTCCAACCTCCCCCAATAATTGAGGATGCCCTGGCACTGCCCATTCCCCCCTATGTAATTAGGACTGTCCTTGCTTGGTTCATGCTCATCCATGTAATGAGTGTCCTCCTGGCACAGTCCAAACCCCCCCCATGTAATGCGTTTCCCCCTGGCAAAGTCCACCCTACCGCTTATAATAAGGACAATCCTGGCATGAGTCACACTTCCCCATGTAATGAGTGTACTCCTGGCACAGTCCAACCTCCCCCGTGTATTGTATTAAGGACCCTACTGGCATGGTTCACCCTTACCCATGTAATGAGTATCTTCCTAGCATAACCCACACTCCACCATGTAATGACTCTCCTGGCAAGGTCCTTGCTTTTCCATGTGTTGGTGTTAGTTCTGGCAGGGTTCACTATCCCCAATGTAAAGAGTACTCTCCTGACACAGTTCACCCTCCCCCATGTAATGAGGACCCTTCTGGCTTGGTCCACCCACCACCATTAATTGAGGGTCCTCCTGCCACAGTCCACCCTCCCCCATGTAATAAGTATCCTCCTGATATTGGGCAACCTCCCCATAAAATGAGGACCCTCCTGGCAAAGGCCAAGCTTTCCCATGTCCTGGTGTTTCTCCTGGCAGGCTTCACTGTTCCCAATGCAAAGAGGACCCTCCTTGCAAAATCCACCCTCCCCCATGCAATGAGGACCCTCCTGGCTTGTTCCACCCTTCCCCTATGTAATGAGGACCTCCTGGCTCAGCCCATTCTCTCCCATATAATAAAGACTGGCATGGTTCATGCTCCCCCATGTAATGAGTGTCTTTCTGGCACAGTCCAACCTCCCCCATGTAATGAAGACCCTCCTGGCTTGGTCCACACTTCTCCATGAATTGAGGGTCCTCCTGCCATAGTCCCCCTTGTACTAAAGGTTTGTCCTTACATTGGCCAACCTCCCCCTTGTAATGAGGACACTCCTAGCAAAGACCAAGCTTTCCCATGTGCTGGTGTTTCTCCTGGCAGGGTTCACTCTTCCCAATGCAAGAGAAACCCTTCTGGCACAATCCAACCTCCCCCATGTAATGAGGACCCTTCTGGCTTGGTCCACCTTCCCCCTATGCAATGAGGGTCCTCCTGCCACAGTCCACCCTCCCCATGTAATAGGGATCCTCCTGGCATTGGCCACCCTCCCCCATTTAATGAGGGTCCTCCTGGCATTATTCACTGTTCCTCATTCTCAGAGCTCTCCTGATGTACTGTGTTTGTTCAGGCTTTTTTGCAGCTGGGACTGGCATAACCATGGCTATCTTCAGGTATTAGGCTTTTATCAGAGTAAACCATTCACACCCCTTGAAATGTTCCACATTTTGTCAGGTTACAACCAAAAACATAAATGTATTTTATTGGTATTTTATGTGATAGACCAACAGAAAGTGGCACATAATTGTGAAGTGGAAGGAAAATTATAAATTGTTTTCAACATTTTTTACAAATAAATATATGAAAAGTGTGGCATACATTTGTATTCAGCCCCCTTTACTCTAAAACCCCTAACTAAAATCTAGTGGAACCAATTGCCTTCAGAGGTCACCTAATTAGAAAATAGAAGCCGCATGTGTGTAATTTAATCTCAGTATAAATGCAGCTGTTCTGTGAAGCCCTCAGAGGTTTGTTAGAGAACCTTAGTGAACAAACAGAATCACGAAGGCTATGGGACACACAAGACAGGTCAGGAAAAAAGTTGTGGAGACATTTAAAGCAGGGTTAGGTTATAGAAAAAAATCCCAAGCTTTGAACATCTCACGGAGCTCTGTTCAATCCATCATCCGAAAATGGAAAGAGTATGGCACAACTGCAAACCTACCAAGACATGGCCGTCCACCTAAACTGACAGGCCGGGCAAGGAGAACATTCATTAGAGAAGCAGCCAAGAGGCCCATGGTAAGTTGGTAACTCTGGAGGAGCTGCAGAGATCCACAGCTCAGGTGGGGGAATCTGTCCACAGGACAACAATTAGTCATGCTCTCCACAAATCTGATCTTTATGGAAGAGTGACAAGAAGAAAGACATCGTTGAAAGAAAGCCATAAGAAGTCCTGTTTGCAGTTTGCGAGAAGTCATGTGGGGGACACAGCAAACATGTGGAAGAAGGTGCTCTGGTCAGATGAGACCAAAATTGAACTTTTTGGCCTAAAAGCAAAACACTATGTGTGGCGGAAAACTAACACTGCACATCACCCTGAACACACCATCCCCACCGTGAAACATGATGGTGGCAGCCTCATGTTGTGGGGATGCTTTTCTTCAGCAGGGACAGGGAAGCTGGTCAGAGTTGATGGGAAGATGGATGGAGTCAAATACAGGGCAATCTTAGAAGAAAACCTGTTAGAGTCTGCAAAAGACTTGAGACTGGGGCGGAGGTTCACCTTCCAGCAGGACAACGACCCTAAAACATACAGCCAGAGCTACAATGGAATGGTTTAGATCAAAGCATATTCATGGGTTAGAATGGCCCAGTCAAAATCCAGACCTAAATCCAATTGAGAATCTGTGGCAAGACTTAATATTGCTGTTCACAGACGCTCTCCATCCAATCTGACAGAGCTTGAGATATTTTGCAAAGAAGAATGGGCAAAAATGTCCTCTCTAGATGTGCAAAGCTGGTAGAGACATCCCCAAAAATACTTGCGGCTGTAATTGCAGTGAAATGTGGTTCTACAAAGTATTGACTCAGGGGGGCGCTATACAAATGTACCCCCCACTTTTCACATATTTATTTGTAGAAAAATTTGAAAACCATTTATCATTTTCCTTCCACTTCACAACTATGTGCCACTTTGTGTTGGTCTATCACATAAAATCCCAATAAAATACATTTACGTTTTTGGTTGTAACATGACAAAATGTGGAAAATTTCAAGGCACTGTAATAAAGCCAACTTCTAAACCAGCTTCTTCATGGAGTTTGTAATTGTGAGCCCTATGTGTCAATAATGGCAATATTTTTTCATCTTTGAGTGGAGCAGGCGGGTAATATTAGAGACATTTAACTTAGAAAAACCTCTGGTGGGAAGGATTAGAAGCTGGGACAAGACTGGGCAGAGGAACACAGCTTCTCCAATTTTTCAGTCAGCCAAGTAATATCCTCTGCTGTGTGCTCAACACGGAACAAAGCCGCTCTTTCTGCATTGTTAATGTGACTTTAGTTGGATTAAAATGCACACAGAGTCATGCAATTATTTTGGCTTAATATCATAGGAGGATGCGTGTGTGTGTGTGTGGTGAATTCCGATCGTTCCACCTAAGCCAGTGATGGTCCCTAGGAAGTCACAGTGATACAGCCAAACTGAGAACATTACTAAAGCCCCATACACACGGTCGGACTTTTTCATGGATTCTGTCCGATCGGACAATGTTGTTGAAAAATCAGACCAAGTGTATGCACCATCGGACAGTGTACGTCGGATTGTCCGACGGACAAAGTCTTATCCCCTGCTGTGTGATCGTGTGTACGGTTGTCCGACCGGACAAAGTGCTACGCATGCTCACATTACAAGACCAAAGCTATTGGCTACTAGCCTCTACGTAGTCCCGTCGTAGGCAACAAACGTCACCACGTTCAGAATGATCGGATTTTCCGACAACTTTGTCCGACCGTGTGTACGCAAAACCAACATCAGACAAAGTATGACGGACAGGATCCGACCGACCTGGTCCGCGGATTGTCCGACCGTGTGTATGGGGCTTTAGTGTGATTGCAATATCTATCTATCTCTCTATCTCTCTATCTATCTATCTCTCTATCTCTCTATCTATCTATCTATCTATCTATGGGATTGCTACTTGTACAATTGTAAAAGGCCTGGGGCACATTTGAGCACCCCAAGGAGAGAAGTAGCGCATACAGTTGGTGTGGCCAAAGGGGGCTTTAAAGGGCTTGGATAAATAACAACCCAAGCCTCCTTGTAGCCATAAACATATGTTTTAATTGCTGTACCACAAGCAAGGGTCTGAAAGACATGTATAAACCTCAGCACAATAATAAAAAAAATAAAAAAATAAACACTTACATTACATATACCTTTCTGCACAGAGAATATAGAAAGATCATTTACACTTTGTCTGACCCTACTTTCAAAAAGAACTGTTGAGACATAAAAACACATTGGTAAGTAGTCTGAGGAGTGCTTTGATCAGGTGTGTGGAATTCATAGAGTGCAGGGGTCAGGAGTTAGTTTGTAATACACAGAGTTCTGTGGTCAGGAGTTTGTGCATTACAGACCCTTGACCCTGCTCTCTGTGCATTACAGACCCCTGATCACAGAACCCTGTGCACTACAGACCCCTGACCACAGAACCCTGGGCAGTATAGACCCCTGACCCCTGCACTCTGTGCACTACAGACCCCTGTCCACAGAACCCTATGCACTACAGACCCCTGACCACAGAACCCTGTGCACTACAGACCCCTGACCACAGAACCCTGGGCAGTATAGACCCCTGACCCCTGCACTCTGTGCACTACAGACCCCTGTCCACAGAACCCTATGCACTACAGACCCCTGACCACAGAACTCTGTGCATTACAGACCCCTGACCACAGAACCCTATGCACTACAGACCCCTGACCCCTGAACTCTGTCTATTACAGACCCCTGACCACAGAACTCTGTGCACTACAGACCCCTGACCACAGAACCCTATACACTACAGACCCCTGACCACAGAACCCTATGCACTACAGACCCTTGACCCCTGCACTCTGTCTATTACAGACCCCTGACCACAGAACCTCATGCACTACAGACCCCTAATCACAGAACTCTGTGCATTACAGACCCCTGATCACAGAACTCTGTGCATTACAGACCCCTGACCACAGAACCCTGACCACAGAACTCTGTGCACTACAGACCCCTGACCACAGAACTCTGTGCACTACAGATCCCTGACTACAGAACTCTGTGCATTACAGACCCCTGACCACAGAACTCTGTGCATTACAGACCCCTGACCCCAGAACTCTGTGTATTAAAAACTCCTGACCCCTGCACTTTGTGTATTAAAGACCTTTGACCAAAGCACTTTGTGCATTACAAAGTGCAGGGGTCAGAAGTTTTTAATGCACAGAGTGCGGGGGTCAGCGTTGTGTAATGCACAGAGAGCAGGGTTAAGAGTCTGTAATGCACAGAGTTCTGTGGTCAAGGTTCTGTGATGGACAGAGTTCTGAAGTCAGGGATCTGTAGTGCACAGAGTTCTGTGGTCAGAGGTCTGTAGTGCACAGA
Source organism: Lithobates sylvaticus (assembly GCA_028564925.1). Taxonomy (NCBI): domain Eukaryota; kingdom Metazoa; phylum Chordata; class Amphibia; order Anura; family Ranidae; genus Lithobates; species Lithobates sylvaticus. The sequence continues at coordinate 69,887,673 of CM053038.1, forward strand.
GTTCTGTGGTCAAGGTTCTGTGATGGACAGAGTGCAGGGGCCCTGAGTCTGTAATGCACAGAATGCTGTGGTCAATGCCGGAATTAGGAGTACATAATGCACAGGTGCAGGGGCAAGGAATATATAAAACACAGAGTACAGAGGTCATGCATAGAAAGCAGAGGTCAGGAGTATGTAATACACAAAATGCAGAGGTCAGGTGTGTGTTATGCACAATGTGCATGGGCTCAAGAGTGTGTAATGTGCAGAGTGCAAGGATCAGGAGTACAAAACAAAGAGAATGCAGGGGGCAGAGTTGTTTAATGCACAGGGTGCAAATCACCCCACAAGCAATACTTTTGCCTTTCAGCTAAAGTGTCCCCTCCATACCCCCAAAAAATTCAGCATTAAGATGCGTGTTTACTGACCAAGCACAAGTTCCGTCTGCAAGCCAAAATTCTACCCAAACATTCTCCTCCTCTCAGGACAAATCCTCTCTGCTGAAATCCTCCCTCCCAGCACAAATCCCCCCATCCCCTCTTTCAGAACACACCCTCCCCCCATCACTCCTCCCAGCATAAATCTTCTTCCCTCTCTAATCCCCCCTGAAAGCAAAAAATGTCCCCCCCCCCCAATCCTCCATCCTATCACAAATTCACTTCCCCCCCAAATACCCAACTCCTACCACAAACTCTCTTCTCTCCCACCCCCCCCCCCCAATAATAGCACACATCCTCTCCCCTCCAAATCCCCTCTTAGTACAAATCCTCTCCCCTCTTCAATCTCCCTGTCCTAGCACAAATCTTCCACCACCCCCTTTCCCCCTTAGCACAAACCTTCTCCTACCCTCCATTCCCCCCAATCAGTACAAATCCTCTCCCCTCCAATCTACCCATCCTAGCACAAATGCCCCCCCCCCCCAAACAAATCCCCCACCTAGCACACATTCCAGACCACCCATCCCTCTCCTAGCATAAATCCTCTCCCTCTTAACCCCCCCCCCCCATCCTAATATAATCACCCCTCACCAAATCCCCCCTCCTAGCAAAAAAAACCCCACCCTCTACATAGCACAACCCCCCTCCCCACACACACACCCCTTCTTGCACAGTTTTTATTTCTTCACAGCGTCCTGACCTCAACCTGATAGAACACCTTTGGGATGAATTAGAGAAGAGATTGTGACACCAGGCCTTCTTGTTCAACATCAGTGCCTGACCTCACAAATGCTCTTCTGGAAGAATGATCAAACATTCCCATAGACAGACTCCTAAACCTTGTGGACAGCCTTCCCAGAAGTTGAAGCTGTTATAGCTGTAAAGGGTGGGCCAACTCAATATTGAACCCTACAGACTAATGCCTCGTACACAAAAAAGTCAGATCGGATTATGTTGACGGAAAATCCAATCATGTGTGGGCTCTAGCAGACTTTTTCCGTTGGAATTTCCGACGGAAAAAGTTTGAGAGCAGGACCTAAAATTTTCCGACAACAACATCCGATCAGACTTTTTCCGATCATGTGTATAGAATTCCGACGCACAAAGTGCCACGCAAGCTCAGAATAAATTTGGGGGCGCAAGCTATTGGCCTCTTCGTAGTCCCGTCGTACGTGTTTTACGTCACCGCGTTCTGAACGATCGGATTTTCCGACAACTTTGTGTGTATGCAAGACAAGTTTCGGACAAAATCCGTCGGAAAAAATCCAACGGATTTTGTGGTCAGAATGTCCGATGTGTGTACGGGCATAAGACTGGGATGCCATTCAAGTTCATGTGTCTGTAAAGGCAGGCATCCCAATACTTTTGACAATATAATCTATCTATCTATATATTTATATATTTATCTATCTGTTAGTGACCGAAGAATGAGTTGAACAATGGCAGCCTTTCAGTACAGGTTTAATATATAGAGCCTCTTCACCTCTAATGCCCCATACACACGGTCGTATTTTCCGACGGAAAATGTCCTATCGGACAATGTTGTCGGAAATTCCGACCGTGTGTGGGCTCCATCGGACTTTTTCCGTCGGATTTTCCGACGGACAAAGTTTTATCTCCTGCTCTCAAATTTTCCGACAACAACGTCCTATCGGACTTTTTCCGATCGTGTGTAGCGAATTCCGACGGACAAAGTGCCACGCATGCTCAGATCACATTACAAGACCAAAGCTATTGGCTACTGGCCTCTACGTAGTTCCGTCATAGGCAACAAACATCACCACGTTCAGAATGATCGGATTTTCCGACAACTTTGTCCGACCGCGTGTATGCAACACCAGTGTCGGACAAAATCCGTCGGAAAAAATCCGATGGATTTTGTGGTCGGATTTTCCGACCGTGTGTACGGGGCATAAGTTATAACTAAATAATATTCCAGTGGTATTTAACCTGAGAACATAATTTAGGTGATAATGATGAAATTGATAATGATGATAATAATAATAATAATTGTACTTTCCACAGCTGGCACAATGTAGAAGGGAAATGTTTTTCTCTGGATTTGCCATTTTGGCTGATTCTGCTGATAAAGTATTTCTGGCCCTTTTTTTGCTAATTTGTTAAGTGCTGAATTTATGAACGCCCATTATAGTGCGGCCGATCTGTCGCGGCGCTCTCACATTTCGATGGCGTTAAGTGGAGGTCGTGTCGTTAAATGTTCCCCCTGATGGTGTCCAGGCTGCTGGCTGGGTGTCAGGCTGGTTCTGGTGCCAACGGCGTAACATCCAGCTCTCTCCGACACTTAGGAGAAAAAACCGCCTGAATATTAATCAACATGCAAAGAATTTACCAACAAGGACAGAACGTGTCTGGCGGTGGAGGAACAGAAAACATCCCTCCGTTCTGTACTCGTCTCATCTCATGGAGGACACAGCAGGTGATACAATATCTGGATCTCAATATAAATTAGTATGATAATACAATAGCAGCATCCGCTACATGTTCCCAACAGTAGGGCATTATGGGAAAGACAGTGAAGGAAAAAGTCATGATGGCCCAGCAGCTTTTTTCTCCTGATCTCCTAGTCGCTGTGACTGCAATGCATATGAAAAACAATGGTCTGTATTAAAGGGGCTCCAAACTACAGCCCACGGGCCACATCTGGCCTGCTAAGGGATTTTATCTGGCTCACAGCTAGGGTAAGCAGCATATACTCAGTTGGTCTTCACTTCTGATGGGGAAACTGATGCAGGGGATGTCTCATAGGAACCCTGATGTAAGTTCCCCCTTACATCAGGGTCCCTTTGAGACATCCCCCTTTACATCAGGGTCCCCATCAAAAGCAGAGACCAAATCATCCAACTTAGTATTTGCTATGTGTCAGGAACCATGAATCAGACGGAGACAGAAAATGCAGTAAAAATCACACCTTTTAATATAATGGTAAAAATTGTACAAATAGTAAACGTATTCAAAACATAGCCAGACGCAGCCAAAGCGGGTAGTCAGAGCAAGCCAGTAAATCAGGAAGCCAGAGATCAGAGTAGTCAGAAGGCAGTAGACAGGATCAGGAACCGGAAGGGACGTCAGCCAGGCAAGTCTTCAACAGGAACGCAGCAGAGAGTCTCCAGATATGTTTGACCATGGCGAAGGCACGGAAGAAATGAACCAGGCAGTTTAAATAGCCAGAAGGGGCTGGATGTAGGCTGGACTGACAAGCAGGAAATGATCACCAGGTGAGCCACTGTGAAACGATGAGTGCTGGAAATTAACCAACAGCTGAGCAACCTGAGCACAGAGAAGAGAGACTTGAGAGCCCACCCTGACAGTAAGGGGTGGAGGGCGCAGAAGGAATGGGAGGGATTTGATTTATTGAGGGGATTAAACTTGGATGGGTATTAGGGAAATATGGGATTCCCAGGATTTCAGAACAAACAATTGTGAATTGTAGATCATCAATTGTAGGTTGTAGAAAAATCAATTGTGAATTGTAGATCATCAACTGGGACTACTATGTCCACTCCCTGTACATACACCTCAATCTTCTCTCCAGCACTTAACTTGCTGCACACTGTTCCTCCTCCAGCACTTCCCTTGCCGCAGACTATCACTTCACCGGACTAGCTAGCACCACGTGGATAAGCCTGACACTACTCCTGCCAGACCTCAATGAACTTCCTTTTGTGGGCAGGGGCCACGGGCCCCTGTGGTGTAGAATAGTCCATGTGCTAGCTGTCCTCTGCTCAGCTACCATTCCCAGATAGCTCCCAGAGAGCTCTCTTCAGGCCCTGCCAGCCAGCCTTGCTGCAAAGACCTTTTTTCACTGCCCTTCTCTACAGTCCTCTCTCCACTGGTTCTGCACCCATCTCTCAAACTGCAATCTCCCATTTCTCTCAGGCATGTCTCCCCAGTCCTCATGACTGTGCTCACTCACCAGCCCTCTATGCGGTGACCTTTAGTCCTCCTGGAGACTCTAAGCCCCGTACACACGGTCGGAAATTCCGACCAGAAAATTTGTCGGATTTTGTCCGAAACTGGTGTTGCATACACACGGTCGGACACGGTCGGACAAAGTTGGCAGAAAATCCGATCATTCTGAACGTGGTGACGTTCGTTGCGTACGACGGAACTACGTAGAGGCTAGTAGCCAATAGCTTTGGTCTCATAGTTTGATCTGAGCATGCGTGGCACTTTGTCCGTCGGAATTCTCTACACACAATCGGGGAAAAAGTCAGATCGGATTTTGTTGTCGGAAAATTTGAGAGCCAAATCTCAAATTTTTTCCGTCGGTAATTCCGATGTAAAAAGTCAGATGGAGCCCACACACGGGCGGATTTTTCTGACAACATGGTCCGATCGGAAATTTTCCGTCGGAATTTCCGACCGTGTGTACGGGGCATTAGAGTGTTCTCTCCCGCTGTCCTCTCTCCTTCTCTCTCATGTGCCTCTGATTCCGGGATCTCTTCACTCCTCCCGAGCCCCAGCCCAGGGTCAACCCCAGACTGGAGAGCTCTTCCTGGGTCCGACAGCCTCCACACCCTTTCACTCCATCTCTTGCATCCGACAACTTCTCCCCAGCTGGGTTGACCACAGCTAGGCCTGCCTACATTTTCCCACCCTGTCAAAAATCCTAACTTCTAGCACTCACTAACTAGAGGGTGCTACGTATGCATACAATATACATATGCACAAGCTACCTATCCTTACTAGCAAATAAACATGGATAATGTGAGCAAGGTATACACTAAATCAGTGTTCATCAACCGTGTCCTCAGGGCCCACAAACAGGCCAGGTTTGCAAGATAACTGAAATACATCACAGGTGATATCATTTGCTGATCAGTGATCGCAGTATTCTAGTCTGCATCTCCCCAAGGTAATACATAAAACCTGGCCTGTTAGTGGGCCCTGAGGACAGGGTTGATGACCACTGCACTAAATAGTTGCTTAAAGCGGTGTTCCACCCGCAATTTATTTTTTTAAAGTCAGCAACTACAAACACTGTAGCTGCTGACTTTTAATAAGGACACTTACCTGTCCAGGGAGCCCGCGATTTTGACCCCCCCGAGGCTGATCCGTCCATCGAATCAGGTGCAGGCGCCACCATTCTAATTAAGGGAACTTCCTACGAGTCGCGTGGCGTTTTGTGAATGGCCAGCTGTCTTCTGGGACACACACATGTCCCAGAAGACATGCGGGGGGCTCGCCCAAGAAGAGGATATGAGACGTCCTGCGCCGAGGACTGGATGGATCGGAAGTACAGGCTGTACTTCATAAAAAGGTAAGTTAGAAGAAAAAAAATAAAATGTAACCAGCCAAAAATGAGCAGTGGTCTTTTCATTTAGGACCACCTCTCAAAAGTAGGTGGAACTCCGCTTTAAAGTCCAGGGATCCAGAGATGTCCTCACCCGAAACGATTCTTCAATCAGCTTTGGGTGTAGGCACTGGCATCATAAGTAAAGAAAACTTTGTGGCTTCACAGCCGGTTTTCTACTGCGCAGTCATGCTGTGCTTTGTGAATAGCCCCGTAGTCTTCTGGGACCTGTGATGAGTCCCAGAAGGCTGAGGGTGAAGTCGAAAACCAGGTACCCGCTTCCCCCACCCTCCCAAAAAGTGCTAAATGTGGCAGCGGAGGGGGGAGGATGCAAACAAGCAGAACTTCCCCTTTTGGGTTAAGTTCCCCTTTAACTTAGTTCTTTTTGTTGATGGAGTCTTCTTCCTTTTATCCCGGATCTCTCCAGACTGCTCCATGCTTCTTGGACTTCTGCTGCTGCTTCCTTTGCTCAGGACATGGCGGTGTTCAAGTCCATTTCACTCCCCCTATTTCCTGCCTACATCACTTTCTGCCTTGAGCCTTATGAGCTAGCCCAACAAGTTCATTATCATATAAGTGGGGGAAGCCCAACTTCTACTTACAGTATATCCATGCTATAAAAATCACAAAAATAGCCATAGCAACACAGTTGGGCACCAGGGGTATAGACCAGGAATCTCTGGCTACCAGGAGCATAGTAGGTGTGTGATTTAATCAGAGACTGCTGATAGTCTATTGTTTTGAATCAGAAGACCATACGAGTGTGAATAGAAGGTCGTCAAGATTCAGTTTCAACTCATGTTCCACTGGCCATGTAAGGCACAGAAAGGAGACAATTCATGAAGAGATTGTGCGGCTTCCAAGAGCCAACTCATGTTCCACTGGCCATGTAAGGCACAGAAAGGAGACAATTCATGAAGAGATTGTGTGGCTTCCAAGAGCCAACTTATGTTCCACTGGTCATGTAAGGCACAGAAAGGAGACAATTCATGAAGAGATTGTGTGGCTTCCAAGAGCCAACTTATGTTCCACTGGCCATGTAAGGCACAGAAAGGAGACAATTTTTGAAGAGATGGTGTGGCTTCCAAGAGCCAACTTATGTTCCACTGGCCATGTAAGGCACAGAAATGAGACAATTCATGAAGAGATTGTGCGGCTTCCAAGAGCCAACTCATGTTCCACTGGCCATGTAAGGCACAGAAAGGAGACAATTCATGAAGAGATTGTGTGGCTTCCAAGAGACAACTTATGTTCCACTGGCCATGTAAGGCACAGAAAGGAGACAATTCTTGAAGAGATTGTGTGGCTTCCAAGAGCCAACTTATGTTCCACTGGCCATGTAAGGCACAGAAATGAGACAATTCATAAAGAGATTATGTGGCTTCCAAGAGCCAACTTATGTTCCACTGGCCATGTAAGGCACAGAAAGGAGACAATTCTTGAAAAGATTGTGCGGCTTCCAAGAGATATGCACAGTAAGGATCTAAGAAAAACAGTGTAGGATAGCTGAACTAAAAATACAGTTACCCTTTAAGATGTGCTAAATAAAACTTAAAGCATGCTTAAATAATGAGATAATGTTGACTTGGGCCGCTTTAGCATGCCTTATGTACACGCAAGGGTGTATAAAAAAAAAAAAAAAAAAAAACGCAGCTTTATTGGTCCTGTGAAACTGTATGCACATTTGTTTTGTGCAAATGGGGGCAAAATCGAATGTTACTAGGCTATTTTCTTTCCAGGTCAAATGTTATTCAGTCATGCAGGATAAAGTAAATCAAGAAAATAACTCATTATAGCCACTAGATAGCGCTGATGATCCTGGAAAAAAATGTATATTTACTATGATCATTAGCACCATCTAGGGGCCATAATGCAGTATTTTCCTAAATTTTCTTATGCACTTTGTTCTGTGTAACATTTGACCTGGAGAGAAAATAGCCTTATAACATTTGATTTTGCCCTATTCGCACAGAATACATGTACATGCAGTTTTACATTTTTTTTTTTACAAATATATCTCCTTCAAGTTCTGCTTGACACATGAATCCAATTTAGTACAGGAAAGCTGAAAATAATTGTATGGGACCAGGCAGGCCAATCTGATTTGACTAAACCAGATTTAAACATTTAATGTTATTGGTGTCCCTGATACAGACAATCATTTTTTATAAGGACCCTTGTTTTGCAAGATTTAAGGCATTTAGAAGACATGCATCCCCCCGCCCGACATGTGACCTTTCATTCTCCACTCAGTCTGGGGGTTCCTCTGACAAGCAGCTAATTTCGACCTGTGAGCTCTGTCACCGGCGTGTCTCCAACAGTCACAGAAGATTATTCACTTGTCACCTGCCAGTCAGTCAGTCAATAGGTTCTTTGTTCTATTGCTCGTACCTATAGTTAGGTGTCGGCGGTGTCATTCATGTCTTTCTCTGTGCTGCTAATCTTCCTCTGTGTTCTACAAAGAGGGAACAATAATCATGTCTAGAGATACGGTTTACCATGTATTTATGTACACTGAAGTTTGGATCTGTTCGGGTTTAAAAGGGGACCAGCCTGATGATCCCAGGGATAGCTGAGCAACATAAGGGGCAATATATACAGTGGGGACGGAAAGTATTCAGACCCCCTTACATTTTTCACTCTTTGTTATATTGCAGCCATTTGCTGAAATCATTTAAGTTAATTTTTTTTTCCTCATTAATGTACACACAGCACCCCACATTGACAGAAAAACACAGAATTGTTGACATTTTTGCAGATTTATTAAAAAAGAAAAACTGAAATATCACATGGTCCTAAGTATTCAGACCCTTTGCTTAGTATTTAGTAGAAGCTAGACATGTGCAATTCGTTTCGTTTTTTTTTTCGTTTTCCTTTTTTTTTCTCGTTTTTTTCGTTCGTTCGTTTTCGTACGAATGAACGAATCGTTCGAATCGTACGAATCCGATTAACGATTCCGAAAAATAACGAAAATCAGAAAAACCAAATTAACGAATCCGAAAAACAACGAAAATCAGAAAAACCAAATTAGAAACAACGAATGTACGAATGAAGAAAATCCGAAAAACGAAAAAAGGAACAACGAAAATGAACAAAAAAATTCGTAACTTTTTTTTTGTTGAATTGGTAATTTTCCGTGTCCCTTACAATGGCGCTGCTTAACGTGCTTCTAATAGATTGAACGAAAAAATTCGTACATTCGTAACTTTTTTTTTTTCGATTCGTAACTTTTTTTTTTTTTGTTGAATTGGTAATTTTCCGTGTCCCTTACAATGGTGCTGCTTAACGTGCTTCTAATAGATTGAACGAAAAAATTTGTACAATTATTAAAATGTAATAATAGCATACACATTACATAAAATTTATGAATTATGCTCCGATTACGAATCTACGAATGTTACCAATGTACGAATAAATACGAATGCGTCCAAATTTCGAATAAACGAAAATTAAACTAACGAAAAAACAAATCAACGAAAAATAACTCTTACGAATGTACGAATCGTTACGAAACGAACACCGACGACTTACGAATGTACGAATCGTTACGAATCAACGGAAACTAAAAAAAACGAAATGAAAAGAAACACATTTTTTTTGTTGTGCACATGTCTAGTAGAAGCCCCTTTTTGATCTAATACAGCCTTATGCCGCGTACACACGGTTGGAATTCTCGTCCGAAAAAGCTCTGATGGTTTTCCCGTCTGAATTTCCGACGGAATTCCGCTCAAACTGTCTTGCCTACACACGGTCACACCAAATTCCGATGGTCAATAACACTGCGCCTTAAAAAACATTCGACTGCACTATATAAGGGAAGTTTAATCCTTCTGAGCATGCGTCGAATTGTTTCCGAGCATGCGTCGGAATTTTGCGTGTTGGAAATGCATACACACGATCAGAAAATCCGATAGAAAGGTTTTCTGTCGGAAAAATTAAGAACAGGTTCTCAATCCGACAGAAAAAGACCCATGGGAATACACACGGTCGGAAAATCCGATGAAAAGTTCCCATCGGACTGTTTCCATCGGAAATTCCGACCGTGTGTACGTGGCAATAGAGTCTTTTTGGGAAAGATGCAACAAGTTTTTTCACACCTGGATTTGGGGATCCTCTGCCATTCCTCCTTGCAGATCCTCTCCAGTTCTGTCAGGTTGGATGGTAAACGTTGGCGGACAGACATTTTTAGGTCTCTCCAGAGATGCTCAATTGGGTTTAAGTCAGGGCTCTGGCTGGGCCATTCAAGAACAGTCACAGCGTTGTTGTGAAGCCACTCCTTCGTTATTTTAGCTGTGTGCTTAGGGTCATTGTCTTGTTGGAAGGTAAACCTTTGGCCCAGTCTGAGGTCCTGAGAACTCTGGAGAAGGTTTTCGTCCAGGATATCCCTGTACTTGGCCGCATTCATCTTTCCCTCGATTACAACCAGTCGTCCTATCCCTGCAGCTGAAAAACACCCCCACAACATGATGCTGCCACCACCATGCTTCACTGTTTGGACTGTATTGGACAGGTGATGAGCAGTGCCTGGTTTTCTCCACACATACCGCTTAGAATTAAGGCCAAAAAGTTCTATATTGGTCTCACCTGACCATAGTATCGTATTTCTCACCATCTTGGAGTCCTTCAGGTGTTTTTTTAGCAATCCCCATGCGGGCTTTCATGTGTTTTGCAATGAGGAGAGGCTTTAGTCGGGCCACTCTGCCATAAAGCCCCGACTGGTGGAGGGCTGCAGTGATGGTTGACTCTCTACAACTTTCTCCCATCTCCCAACTGCATCTCTGGAGCTCAGCCTCTTTGGGTTCTTCTTTACCTCTCTCACCAAGGCTCTTCTCCCCCGATAGCTCAGTTTGGCCGGACGGCCAGCTCTAGGAAGGGGTCTGGTCATCCCAAACGTCTTCCATTTAAGGATTATGGAGGCCACTGTGCTCTTAGGAACCTTAAGTGCAGCAGAAATGTTTTTGTAACCTTGGCCAGATCTGTGCCTTGCCACAATTCTGTCTCTGAGCTCTTCAGGCAGTTCCTTTGACCTCATGATTCTCATTTGCTCTGACATGCACTGTGAGCTGTAAGGTCTTATATAGACAGGTGTGTGGCTTTCCTAATCAAGTCCAATCAGTATAATCAAACACAGCTGGACTCAAATAAATGGTGTAGAACCATCTCAAGGATGATCAGAAGAAATGGACGGCACCTGAGTTAAATATGAGTGTCACAGCAATAGGTCTGAATACTTAGGACCATGTGATATTTCAGTTTTTCTTTTTTAATAAATCTGCAAAAATGTGAACAATTCTGTGTTTTTCTGTCAATATGGGTGCTGTGTGTACATTAACCGCTTTCCGACCGGCGCACGACGACGGCGATGTACGTCGACATAATGGCACGAACAGGCATAAGGGCGTACAGGTACTCCCCCTTTAAGATGCCACCGTGCCATCGGGCTCGCGCCAGTCGGGACCCCCGCGAGGCCGGTCACAGGTCCTGCTGACTCGATCGCCGCGGGGATACCCGTGATCGTCTCACGGGAAGGCTGAACGGGAGATGCGGAAATAAACAGCATCTCCCCGTTCTGCCTAGCAACTAGTGACGCCGATCTCTGCTCCCTGTGATTGGACCAGAGATCAGCATTCACTAGCTGACAGCCACGCCCCCCCCCACAGTTACAAACACGCCTCTAGATACATGTAACCCCTACACTGCCACCTAGTGGTTAACCCCTTCACTGCCAGTGTCATTTATACAGGAATCAATGCATTTAAATAGCATTGATTGCTGTATAAATGACAATGGTCCCCAAAAATGTGTCAAAAATGTCAGATGTGTCCGCCAAAATGTCGCAGTCACAATAAAAATCGCTGATCGCCGCCATTACTAGTAAAAAAAAAAATTATTAATAAAAATGCTATAAAACTATCCCCTATTTTGTAAACGCTATAACTTCTGCGCAAACCAATCAATAATCGCTTATTGCGATTTTTTTTACCAAAAATATGTAGAGGGATACATATCGGCCTAAACTGAGAAAAAAAAATGTTTTTTATATATTTTTTGGGGATATTTATTATAGCAAAAAGTAAAAAAGACGGCAAGCAGTGAGGCTGAACAGTGTGTCTGGGCCTTCCATCAGCATCTCAATCACTGGGGCTAATCGCTCAGTATGCATGAAGCCATATCATTTGACCATCAAATTATTGCAGCCATAAATAGTCCCCTGTAAGTTTCATCTTCAGCAGCCCACAATGTGTGTATATATATATAAATATATATATATATATATATATATATATTGTAACCTGGGGACAGGTAGCAGGTACAAAGCTCCCTGGGATGAGCTGTTTAGTAAGGCATAGATACCAAATCCACTTGAGATAGTGAAAACAGTGCTGGGTTTATTTGATTTAAATACAAGTCCATATACAGGTGCTGCACAGTCTTCCAGAAAACACATCAAAACAGAAATAAACAAACAAAAGTCCTAGCCGTGTCTCGGCTCTAACTATACCATACACCGTCTCTAACTATCAGGCTGAGCAAGCCTACTGCTTGTCAGCTTCTGTAAAGAGTTTTTAAAGGGTTGTACCAACCTT
>CM053038.1:69900489-69972446 GCA_028564925.1 Lithobates sylvaticus
GCTGTATAAATGACAATGGTCCCAAAAATGTGTCAAAAATGTCTGATGTGTCCGCCATAATGTCACAGTCACAATAAAAATCGCTGATCGCCGCCATACTAGTAAAAAAAAAAAAATATTAATAAAAATGCTATAAAACTATCCCCTATTTTGTAAACGCTATAACTTCTGCGCAAACCAATCAATAATCGCTAATTGTGATTTTTTTTACCAAAAATATGTAGAAGAATACGTATCGGCCTAAACTGAGGAAAAAAAAAAAAAATGTATATATATTTTTTGGGGATATTTATTATAGCAAAAAAGCAAAAAAATATTGCATTGTTTTCAAAATTGTCGCTCTATTTTTGTTTATAGCGCAAAAAATAAAAACCGCAGGGGCGATCAAATACCACCAAAAGAAAGCTCTATTTGTGGGAAAAAAAAGGACGCCAAATTTTGTTTGGGAGCCACGTCGCACGACCGCGCAATTGTCAGTTAAAGCGACACAGTGCCGAATCGCAAAAAGGGGCCTGGTCCTTTGGCTGCCAATTGGTCCGGGGCTGAAGTGGTTAAACTGAGCTAAAATTAGGATGGGAAGAGATGCTGATTTTCCACTGCTGATTGCACAGCAAGGAAAAGCCTGGAGATAAAAAGATGTGATTTCTTTTTGACTTTGCCGGATAAGAAATTCCCCAGTAACTGAATCTCGGTTAGTTGACTCCGGATTAATGGAATATTCCCCGCAGACTCAATTTCTGAAGCCTCTGATTACCTGTAATGAGTCGGGGATCAGGTGGAGCGCGAGGAATAATGACAATGTAAATACTGGACATCTGTGGACTCAGGTGTCACTTAAACCCGCTCCAATCTCTGCTGGATTTCCTGGGGCCGATGGAGCTTCATCGGGTGTCGTCTCGCAGATCCCACGGAGCCTGAAATAATAAGAGGCGATATATAAGATGAAATCCACCTAATGAGCTAATGAGGGATTATATTTATTAACGCCGCACAAAGGACCGTCCGACCGCGAGAAAGTCAGCGCGGAGACTGCGGACTTTCTATTCCTTGCTGGAAAAATCACTTTGTTAAAGAAACAGAAGCAGCTGTTGGGAAGAATTACAATGTGGCTGAAAGAGAATGGAAAGTTCTATTCTCCACCATCCACTGAGCGCATGGCTTAGGCTAGCGCCACAAAATGACGCAACATGCAGAGAAAAGGGCTGCCCTTTGGGAGGTGCACGACGCTGTCATTAATTGTTATTGCAAAATAACTAATCATAGTTCAGACAGGAGATAGAAAGATACAAAGTAGCATTGTTTACAAACATTGTTCAGACAGGAGATAGAAAGATACAAAGTAACATTGTTTACAAACATTGTATCTTTCTCCTGTCTGTACAATGTTTGTAAACAATGTTACTTTGTAGCTAGCTCCTGTCTGAACAATGTTTGTAAACAATGTTACTTTGTATCTTTCTCCTGTCTGTACAATGTTTGTAAACAATGTTACTTTGTATCTATCTCCTGTCTGTACAATGTTTGTAAACAATGTTACTTTGTATCTATCTCCTGTCTGTACAATGTTTGTAAACAATGTTACTTTGTATCTTTCTCCTGTCTGTACAATGTTTGTAAACAATGTTACTTTGTATCTTTCTATCTCCTGTCTGAACAATGTTTGTAAACAATGTTACTTTGTATCTTTCTCCTGTCTGTACAATGTTTGTAAACAATGTTACTTTGTATCTTTCTCCTGTCGGTACAATGTTTGTAAACAATGTTACTTTGTAGCTAGCTCCTGTCTGAACAAAGTAACATTATTTACAAACATTGTACAGACAGGAGATAGATACAAAGTAACATTGTTTACAAACATTGTACAGACAGGAGATAGATACAAAGTAACATTGTTCAGACAGGAGATAGAAAGATACAAAGTAAACCTGTTTACAAACATTGTACAGACAGGAGATAGATACAAAGTAACATTGTTTACAAACATTGTACAGACAGGAGATAGAAAGATACAAAGTAATATTGTTTACAAACATTGTACAGACAGGAGAAAGATACAAAGTTACATTTTTTACAAACATTGTACAGACAGGAGATAGATACAAAGTAACATTGTTTACAAACATTGTACAGACAGGAGATAGAAAGATAAAAAGTAATATTGTTTACAAACATTGTACAGACAGGAGATAGATACAAAGTAACATTGTTTACAAACATTGTATCTTTCTCCTGTCTGTACAATGTTTGTAAACAATGTTACTTTGTAGCTAGCTCCTGTCTGAACAATGTTTGTAAACAATGTTACTTTGTATCTTTCTATCTCCTGTCTGAACAATGTTACTTTGTATCTTTCTCCTGTCTGTACAATGTTTGTAAACAATGTTACTTTGTAGCTAGCTCCTGTTTGAACAAAGTAACATTATTTACAAACATTGTATAGACAGGAGATAGATACAAAGTAACATTGTTCAGACAGGAGATAGAAAGATACAAAGTAAACCTGTTTACAAACATTGTACAGACAGGAGCTAGCTACAAAGTAACATTGTTTACAAACATTGTACAGACAGGAGAAAGATACAAAGTAACATTATTTACAAACATTGTACAGACAGGAAATAGATACAAAGTAACATTGTTTACAAACATTGTACAGACAGGAGATAGATACAAAGTAACATTGTTCAGACAGGAGATAGAAAGATACAAAGTAACATTGTTTACAAACATTGTACAGACAGGAGATAGATACAAAGTAACATTGTTTGGACATTAGACAGGAGATATTCAAAGTAACATTGTTTCCTGTCGCATCATGGCAGCATACACTCTGGGTTGTGACTCCGCCTCCACAACCTGATAGGACCACATAACTATAAGATGAAGACACGGCCCCCGCCCCAGCATTCTCTTATTTTTCCTCACCTGTTGGGACGCACTGAACATCACCCCCTTACCGCTTCGCCCCAGCCAGGTTCTAGCCTCTCCTGGTTTGGAAGTCCTTGCCGGTACAGCCTCTAAAGGAAGCTAAATGGAAGGAACCCCACTCTGGTGATCTCAGGGGTATCGTATCTTTCTCAGTTATTATTACCTACTGCCTTTGTGTGGAACCTTAAACAGGTTTAAAGCACCATGATGACTGCCGCTGTGTAAAACCTTAAACAGGTTTAAAGCACCATGATGACTGCCGCTGTGTAAAACCTTAAAACAGGTTTAAAGCACCATGATGACCGCCGCTGTGTAAAACCTTAAACAGGTTTAAAGCACCATGATGACCACCGCTGTGTAAAACCTTAAATAGGTTTAAAGCACTATGATGATTGCCCCTGTGTAGAACCTTAAACAGGTTCAAAGCACCACCATACTCCTGACCTCGGTGGAAAGCCTTAAACAGGCTTAAAACACCATTTCATTATACAGTGTGACAGGGCAAACACACATCTTCAAGGTACATTTAAGCCTTAAATAGGCTTACCGTTATGCAGTGGTCTCCCCCTCCTTTTTTCTTCTGTATAGCTGTGTATTCACAGCACTGCTGGGTCCTGTAGTCCCTCTCCACCGCTCCCCCTCTGCGCCGAGCGTCCTAGGCTGTTCCTTGTATCTTGAACCAGAGATCGCTGAATTGCTGCAGTTTGTTTGCCTGTCTTACAACAAAGCTCCTATTTCATCCTACTGAGGTAAAAGCCTGTTTTTTTTCTCTGCATCTACTTCCTGCATAAGCTGCTGTGTTTTACCTCACCTGTGCTTCCTATGTCAATTAGTATATGTCAATTAGTATCTCCTTAGGCTTGCCTTATTCCTTGCTATGGAGACCACTGCCCTAGCAGATCACCACCAGCTATTAGGTAAGGGGGGAGGATTTTTGGTAAGTATTGAAGATTGAAAAAAAAGAGAGCAATCCTAACGCTGCCTAAATGGTTAGCCCTACCAGGTCCGCAAAATCTTCTGATTCAAGGCACAGAGAGACTTCACGCAGGAGAAGCCATTCTGGCCACAGACGGAGCCGCTCCAGTCGCAGGAGAAGTCGCTCAGGCCACAGAGGGAGTCGCAGGAGAAGTCGCTCAGGCCACAGAGGGAGTCGCAGGCCACAGAGGGAGTCGCAGGAGAAGTCGCTCAGGCCACAGAGGGAGTCGCAGGCCACAGAGGGAGTCGCAGGAGAAGTCGCTCAGGCCACAGAGGGAGTCGCAGGAGAAGTCGCTCCAGTTCTTACTCCAGACACAGCCGCTCCTATCATAGAGGATCTTCTGTCCACAGACCTGTGGCTCACCAGACATAGACCTGGCGGCCACACCAGCCAATGCAAAGGTTCCTATCAAGAATCCCCTTTCCGTCAGCGGAGGGAGTAGATTGTCTACAACATCCCTGGAGCTTCAACCTCCGGTACATTTTCCCTCCGACTCCCCTCATAGCGAGGTTCCTTCTGAGGCTCAAGAGGTCGACGGCACTAGTAGTGGCGGTGATCCCTTTCTGGCCGAGGAGGCCTTGGTTCACTACTCTCCTTCAGTTGAACGCAACGGATCCTCTCCCTCTTCCGCTGTCAGCAGATATGCTCTCTCAGGACCAACATCCGAACCTGGAGAGGCTACATCTGATGGCCTGGAGGCTGAGAGGTCTAGGTACCTAGAACAGGGCTGTTCTCAGAGGGTAGTGGAAACATTACTCCAGGCTAGGAAGCAAGACTACCAACAACACCTACAGAAGGATCTGGGAGAAGTTTACCGCCTTCTCTCAACAACAAGGTTGGGACATATCTTCTCTGACAGCTCCTCAAATCCTTGAATATCTGCAGTCAGGCCTAGAGAAGGGTCTTCGATCGGGGTCAAATGGGCACATGATCCTTTGGTTATCCAATTTCAGAGGGCCTGTCTTAAACTAAGGCCACCTAGGAAACCATCATTCCCAGCATGGGACCTCTCAGTCGTCCTGGAAATACTGTCCAATGATCCATTCTCTCCACTCGACAACATTTCCCTTTGGAACCTGACGCTTAAAATCTCATTTCTGATTGCTATCACTTCAGAAAAGAGGGTCTCAGAGATGCAAGCCTTGATGGCCAAAGAACCGTATCTAGTCGTCTACCCGGACAGGATAGTATTAAACCTTCAGATCGTTTCGTACCTAAGATATCCTCATTTCACTTTAATCAGGAGATCAACCTTCCAGCCCTTATCACAGATCAAGGTGATCCTCATCCTCTGGATGTCAGGGGCAACATCCTGAAGTACCTCTCAGCAACAGAATTGATCAGGAGATCGGAGAACCTCTTAGTCATCCCATACGGCCATAGAAAAGGTCAGGCGGCCTCGGCTCACACCATCGCTTCATGGCTGGTGAAGACTATCAAAAAGGCATACTCACTGAGTGAGAAACAGATTCCGGGGGGCTTAGAGGCACATTTCACCAGGGCGGTGGCAACTTCTTGGGCAACCTATTGTAGGGTCTCGGCAGAGACTATTTGTAAGGCGGCTACCTGGTCTTCCAGAAACCCCTTTATGTCACATTATAGGGTGGATTCTGCACAACTTTCAACAGTAGATTTGGGAAGGGCCATAATTCAGGCCAACTCCTGTTTCTTGTTAATAAATTTATTTTTCTTGCATTCCCACCCAGTCTGCGAGTTACTCCCCAGAGTGTATGCTGCCATGATGCGACAGGAAAACGGAAAATTGTATACTTACCTTTCCGTAATTTTCCTTTCCTGTCGCATCTTCGTGGCAGCATACAATAAACCCACCCATAGAAGGTGATTAATATATATATGGAGAATGCTGGGGCGGGGGCCGTGTCTTCATCTTATAGTTATGTGGTCCTATCAGGTTGTGGAGGCGGAGTCACAACCCAGAGTGTATGCTGCCATGAAGATGCGACAGGAAAGGAAAAATTACGGAAAGGTAAGTATACAATTTTCCGTTTTATTTACATTGTTCGGGCATGAGACAGAGAGCAACAAAGTTACATTGTTTATAAACATTGTTCATACAGGGGATAGAAAGATACAAAGTAATATTGTCTGTAAACATTGATCAGACATGGAATAGAGAGATTCAAAGTAACATAGTTTATAAACAGTGTTCAGACAGGATATAGAGAGATGCAAAGTAACATTGTTTATAAACACTGAACAGACAGAAGATATAAAGATACAAGGAAACTTTGTTTATAAAACAGTGTTCGGACAGGAGATAGAGAGATACAAAGTAACATTGTTTATAAATATTGCACAGACAGAAGATAGAAAGATACAAAGTAACATTGTTTATTACAATTTTTCGGACAGGAGATGGAGATTGATCAGATGGGAGATAGAAAGATACAAGGTAACATTGTTTATAAACATTGTTCAGACAGGAGATAGAGAGATACAAAGTAACACTGGTTATAAAAAAAACATTTATACAGAACATAAAGAGATTCAAAGTAACATTATTTATGAATATTTTTCAGACATGAGATAGAGAGATACAAAGTAACATTGCCTTATAAACATTGTCCATACAGGAAATAGAGAAATACAAAGTAACATTGTTTATAAACAATGTTCAGACAGGACACAGAGATGTAAAGTAACATTGTTTATAAACAATGTTCAGACAGGATATAGAGAGATGCAAAGTAACATTGTTTATAAACAATGTTCAAACAGAAGATTGAAAGATAGAAAGTAACATTGTTTATTACAATTTTTCAGACATGAGATGGAGATTAATCAGATGGGAGATAGAAAAATATAAGATAGAAAGATACAAAGAAACGTTGTTTATAAAACATTGTTCGGACAGGAGATAGAAAGATACAAAGTAACATTGCTTATAACCATTGTCCAGACAGGACATAGAGAGATGCAAAATAACAATGTTTATAAACACTGCACAGCCAGAAGATAGAAAGATACAAGGAAACATTGTTTATAAAACATTGTTCGGACATGAGGTAGAGAGATACAAAGTAACATTGTTTATTAACATTTTTCAGACATGAGATGGAGATTGATCAGATGGGAGATAGAAAGATACAAAGTAACACTGTTTATTAAAAAAAACATTTAGACAGGAGATAAAAAGATTCAAAGTAACATTATTTAGAAATATTTTTCGGACCTGAGATAGAGAGATACAAAGTAACATTACTTATAAACATTGTCCATACAGGAAATAGAGAGATACAAAATGATATTGTTACTCTTGTATCTACTCTGTTTTATTCATCTGCAGATGATGGGGATGATTAATGCATCATTAATGGCCCCCCATGTATTTACAAACATGTATGTTTTCCCATTCGCCAAACCACATGGGGCCATTATCATTCTGGAACCTTAAATTCTCTCCACACCAGTAAATCCATAAAAAAAAAAAAAACTGATATCAGTGCTGATTAAGTCCTCATCCATCAATTTACGTTATTAAAGTGTGATTTATTCATTAGCCACAGCAGAGTTTCAGTAAGTTCCCTTTTAAAGACAGTAAGGCATCTACCACAACGGTCTGCAAGGACTCCCATTTGGCAGCTGCAACATGTTTCAGACCCCAGGAGAAGACGGGGAGGTGCTTGGTCATGATATAGAGTTCAAGATGGTGTCAAGAGTTGGAGAGGTAAGGATGCCAAAGCAGCACTTCTGCTTTTCTCACCTAGGAGAGAAGTTCTCTCTGCCCCCTACGCATGCACAGAGGTGCTGCAGGGCTCAGGACCCAGATTTTGTGGCATCTCTGTGCATGCGCCATTTTCCCTGGTGATTAGACATGCAATTTGTTTCGTTCAGAATTTCTTTTTTTAACGAATTTTGACAAATTCGGTAATTCAGACATATCTGAATTAACGAAAACCCGTTTAACAAATTTTTCAGAATATTCGTAATTTTGATTATTTGAAAATTTGTAAATTCGTACATTCATAAATTCGTACATTCGTAAATTTGTAAATTCGGAAATCTGAAATAATAATTAACTAATAATAACTTAACTATTACTAACTATTAAATTATAGGTATTGGAATTCCCTTTCAAATTTGGCTGTTAGTGAAGGTAACAAAAACAAATTTATCCGAAGTTACAAATTATCCAAAATAATGAATGCCGTATCTAAACAAATGGAACATAATGAATTAATAATAATAAATAACAATAATAATAATAAAAATGTTATTATTATTATTATTATTATTATTTATTATTATTTGTTCTGTTCCATTTGTTTAGATGTGGCATTCATTATCATGGATAATTCATAACTTCGGATAAATTTGTATTCGTTACATTCACTAACTGCCAAATTTGAAAGGAAATTCCAATACCTATAATTTAATAGTTACCGTATTTATCGGCATATAACATGCACCCCAAGTTTAGGAGGGAATTTGAAGGAAAAAAAAATACATTTAAATGCCCATCAATGCAGCCTTATCAGTGTCCATTGCAGGCTTGTCAGTGCAGCCTTGTCCGCAGTGCAGCCTTTCCGCAGTGCAGCCTTTCCGCAGTTCAGCCTTTCCGCAGTTCAGCCTTTCCCCAGTGCAGCCTTGTCCCAGTGCAGCCTTTCCCCAGTGCAGCCTTGTCCCAGTGCAGCCTTGTTCCAGTGCAGCCTTGTCCCAGTGCAGCCTTGTTCCAGTGCAGCCTTGTCCCAGTGCAGCCTTGTTCCAGTGCAGCCTTGTCCCCAGTGCAGCCTTGTCCCCAGTGCAGCCTTGTCCCAGTGCAGCCTTGTCCCAGTGCAGCCTTGTCCCAGTGCAGCCTTGTCCCAGTGCAGCCTTTCCCCAGTGCAGCCTTGTCAGTGCAGCCTTGTCCCCAGTGCAGCCTTTCCGCAGTTCAGCCTTTCCGCAGTTCAGCCTTTCCGCAGTTCAGCCTTGTCCCAGTGCAGCCTTGTTCCAGTGCAGCCTTGTCCCAGTGCAGCCTTGTTCCAGTGCAGCCTTGTCCCCCAGTGCAGCCTTGTCCCCAGTGCAGCCTTGTCCCAGTGCAGCCTTGTTCCAGTGCAGCCTTGTTCCAGTGCAGCCTTGTCCCCAGTGCAGCCTTGTCCCAGTGCAGCCTTGTCCCAGTGCAGCCTTGTTCCAGTGCAGCCTTGTCCCCAGCGCAGCCTTGTCCCCAGCGCAGCCTTGTCCCCAGCGCAGCCTTGTCCCCAGCGCAGCCTTGTCCCCAGCGCAGCCTTGTCCCCAGTGCAGCCTTGTCCCCAGTGCAGCCTTTCCCAGTGCAGCCTTGTCCCCAGTGCAGCCTTGTCCCCAGTGCAGCCTTTCCCCAGTGCAGCCTTGTCCCCAGTGCAGCCTTGTCCCGAGTGCAGCCTTGTCCCCAGTGCAGCCTTGTCCCCAGTGCAGCCTTCCCGCCGTTCAGCGTTGTTAGTGCAGCCTTGTCCCAGTGCAGCCTTTCCCCAGTGCAGCCTTGTCCCCAGTGCAGCCTTTCCCCAGTGCAGCCTTGTCCCCAGTGCAGCCTTGTCCCCAGTGCAGCCTTCCCGCCGTTCAGCGTTGTTAGTGCAGCCTTGTCCCAGTGCAGCCTTGTCCCCAGTGCAGCCTTGTCCCCAGTGCAGCCTTGTTCCAGTGCAGCCTTGTCCCAGTGCAGCCTTGTTCCAGTGCAGCCTTGTCCCCAGTGCAGCCTTGTCCCAGTGCAGCCTTGTCCCAGTGCAGCCTTGTTCCAGTGCAGCCTTGTTCCAGTGCAGCCTTGTCCCCAGTGCAGCCTTGTCCCAGTGCAGCCTTGTCCCAGTGCAGCCTTGTTCCAGTGCAGCCTTGTCCCCAGTGCAGCTTTGTCCCCAGCGCAGCCTTGTCCCCAGCGCAGCCTTGTCCCCAGTGCAGCCTTGTCCCCAGCGCAGCCTTGTCCCCAGTGCAGCCTTGTCCCCAGTGCAGCCTTGTCCCCAGTGCAGCCTTTCCCCAGTGCAGCCTTGTCCCCAGTGCAGCCTTGTCCCAGTGCAGCCTTGTCCCCAGTGCAGCCTTGTCCCCAGTGCAGCCTTGTCCCCAGTGCAGCCTTCCCGCCGTTCAGCCTTGTTAGTGCAGCCTTGTCCCAGTGCAGCCTTGTCCCCAGTGCAGCCTTGTCCCCAGTGCAGCCTTGTCCCCAGTGCAGCCTTGTCCCCAGTGCAGCCTTCCCGCCGTTCAGCCTTGTTAGTGCAGCCTTGTCCCAGTGCAGCCTTGTCCCCAGTGCAGCCTTGTCCCAGTGCAGCCTTGTCCCCAGTGCAGCCTTGTCCCAGTGCAGCCTTGTCCCAGTGCAGCCTTGTCCCCAGTGCAGCCTTGTCCCCAGTGCAGCCTTGTCCCTAGTGCAGCCTTGTCCCCAGTGCAGCCTTTCCGCAGTTCAGCCTTTCCCCAGTGCAGCCTTTCCCCTTAGTGTCCATCGCCATTTAAAATTGGCGCCGCCGAGGACAGTATCCCATGGGGGACACTATCCGACAGGACACCGGAGCGAACGCCGCCGAGATAGCAGGGACTGGGCGGAGCCGAGATACACATAGCCGAGAGTGTACTCGGCTCTTCTCGGCTCCGCTCACAGTCACGCCCTGTCCCGCCCTATGATGGACATAAAACAGGTCCAATGGCGGGACTGGGCCTGACTGTGAGCAGAGCCGAGAAGAGCCGAGTGCACTCGGCTATGTGTATCTCGGCGGCGATCGCTCTGTTCCGCTCACAGTCAGCGGAGAGATCGTTAGGGGTTGGCGTTTAACACGCACCCATGATTTTCTCCTGATTTTAAGGGGGAAAAAGTTTGTGTTATACGCCGATAAATACGGTAGTTATTATTTCAGATTTTTGAAATTTTCGGGTTTTCGAATTTCGAATTTCAAAATTTTCTAATTTACGAATGTACGAATTTATTAATCTTTGAATGTACGAATGTACGAATTTTCGAAATTACAAATGTACGAATGTGCGAATGTACGAATTTACAAAGGTACGAATTTAAGAATTTTCAAATTTACGAATTTTCGAATTTACGAATGTACCAATTTACGAATGTACAAATTTACGAATTTAAGAATTTTCAAATTTACGAATGTACGAATTGCAACCATAATGAATTACCCAATAAATGAAAAAAAAACAAAAAACAAATGAAAACGAAAACAAAAATTTTTTTGTCAGTGCACAGCCAGGGTCTCCTGTGCACATGGAAATACTGTCAGCAGGGAAGTTTGAAACCTGCATGGGCAGGCACTTATTCTAAATTTTAATTATTTATATTTATTATTTATATTTTTTTAAATATTATATTATGCATTTTCAGATATGTTGCAATATCTTTTTTAATTAAGTCGAGGAGGAAATTCTAGATAAGTGCATCTCTTAGATTGTAAGCTCTAACAAGCAAGGCCCTCTGTTTCCTCCTGTATTGAATTGTATTGTAATTGCACTGTCTGCCCTAACATTGTAAAGCGCTGCGCAAACTTTTGGCGCTAGATAAATCCTGTATTATAATAATAATAATAATAATAAAAAAAAAACTACAGCATGCTGACCTTTTCACAATGCAGGCTCCATTCGAAACAATGTGTTTTCCAATAATATAAATACATAATATACACGTTTTCAATAATAACACCAATAATGTAAAATACATAAAAGAAAGTTAAAAAAAAAAACATTAAGAAAACATACAAAAATCTGCCAAACATTATAAAGTGTTTATGTGACTGTAGCTGCCAATATAAGAGTCATGTTTTACAACCCCCCCCCATATTAATTTCTTTGTTATATTGTATAAGAAACATGTCACCATCCTTATTGAACTTGTTGCAATTTTTCTTTTACCGTCGGGCACATAAATTCATTCGCAGCTGGTGAACATTCCGCAATCGGCGCAGCAGCTGCCATGCGAGCTATTAACACATTACAACGCGCTCACTACAAAATGTGAACATAAATCAAGAGGCATTATACTCCTGAAATTCTAATAAAAAAATAATCCTTTGTATTGGGGGAGGTCAGAGGGAATGTTTCTCGGAGTTCACACCTGGGCCCATAAAATGCCATTTCCCTTTAAAATGGAGCTTTTAAGTGTTAGCAGGTCCAAACTGTCCTTCGCTGAGGGCTCTGATATGTCAGGAGGAGTTGTGATATAATGGAGCCTTCTTTTATGACGAACACATTTTTTTTACAGTTTAATAAGCCTCAGGAAGTATTAATGTTTGTTGTCAAGAGGTTTACATAGAGGACCCTCTTGGCACAGTCTTTCCTCCCTCATATGAGGATCCTCCTGCCACAGTCCAGCCTCCTCCATGCAACGAAGACCCTCTTGACATGGTCCACCCTCCTGCATATAATGAGGAGCCTCCTGGTCAGGTGTACCCTTCCCCATGTAATGAGGATCCTCTTGGCATGGTTGACCCTCTTCCATGTAGGTAATGAGGACCCATCTGGCCCAGTCCACACTTCCCCATATGCAGAGGGTCCACGTGGCAAAATGCATCCTTCCTCTTGTAATGAGGGTCCTCCTGGCGTGGCCCATCTTTGTTCACGTAATAAGGACCTTACTGGCACAGTCCACACTCCCCCTTTATAATCAGAACCCCCCTGGAAAAGTCCACCCTCCTCAATGAAATAAGTATTCCCCTCTTATGGTCCAACCTCCCCCAATAATTGAGGACGCCCTGGCACTGCCCATTCCCCCCTATGTAATTAGGACTATCCTTGCTTGGTTCATGCTCATCCATGTAATGAGTGTCCTCCTGGCACAGTCCAACCCCCCCCCCCCCATGTAATGCATTTCCCCCTGGCAAAGACCACCACCCCCCTTATAATAAGGACAATCCTGGCATGAGTCACACTTCCCCATGCAATGAGTGTACTCCTGGCACAGTCCAACCTCCCCCGTGTATTAAGGACCCTACTGGCATGGTTCACCCTTACCCATGTAATGAGTATCTTCCTAGCATAACCCACACTCCACCATGTAATGACTCTCCTGGCCCAATGCAGAGAGGACCCTCCTTGCAAAATCCACCCTCCCCCATGTAATGAGGACCCTCCTGGCTTGTTCCACCCTTCCCCTATGTAATGAGGACCTCCTGGCTCAGCCCATTCTCTCCCATATAATAAAGACTGGCATGGTTCATGCTCCCCCATGTAATGAGTGTCTTTCTGGCACAGTCCAACCTCCCCCATGTAATGAAGACCCTCCTGGCTTGGTCCACACTTCTCCATGAATTGAGGGTCCTCCTGCCATAGTCCCCCTTGTACTAAAGGTTTGTCCTTACATTGCCCAACCTCCCCCATGTAATGAGGACACTCCTAGCAAAGACCAAGCTTTCCCATGTGCTGGTGTTTCTCCTGGCAGGGTTCACTTTTACCAATGCAAAGAGGACCCTTCTGGCACAATCCAACCTCCCCCATGTAATGAGGACCCTTCTGGCTTGGTCCACCTTTCCCCTATGCATTGAGGGTCCTCCTGCCACAGTCCACCCTCCCCCATGTAATAGGGATCCTCCTTGCATTGGCCACCCTCCCTCATTTAATGAGGATCCTCCTGGCATGATTCACTGTTCCTCATTCTCAGAGCTCTCTTGATGTACTGTGTTTGTTCCAGCTTTTTTGCAGCTGGGACTGGCATAACCATGGCTATCTTCAGGTACATGGCTTTTATCAGAGTAAACCATCAGCATGCAAGCTACTAACTGCCATACTTCATGTGTCCTGGCCTAACTACAGTGCCTTGAAAAAGTATTCACACCCCTTGAAATTTTCCACATTTTGTCAGGTTACAACCAAAAACATAAATGTATTTTATTGGGATTTTATGTGATAGACCAACACAAAGTGACACATAACTGTGAAGCGGAAGGAATATGATAAATTGTTTTTAACATTTTTTACAAATAAATATATGAAACGTGGGAAGTGTAGAGTTACCCTTTAAGATTTAATAGTATTGTAACAAAGATGTTTTTCTGTTTCTCTGTAGAAACTCACTGTAAATTCTGTTTATCTCACACTCACACATTTCCATAACAAGTTTTAGTTCTCATGGCTTCTAGTAACGGGTCTGCTTCCCATAACAAGTATGCTATATTATCAAAACATACCGAGAATCTTATCAAGCACATATATTGCATGAGACATTTTTAGAGTAAATATGATGTTGAGTCCGAAAGAAGAAATATTATGAATCTTGCAGATCAATATTGAATTGTATAACAGAATGCTTAAATGCTTGAATGTGATTGGTTGTTCAATTGCGTTCTTCCCCCTTTTTTGTATTGTATATGCTCTGTGAAACGGAAGTAAAGGCATCTTTTTTCAAACCTCATACGGTGTATGGTGTCTGATTATCTGTCCGGACAGACAGGGTTATTTTCCATTGACCGCCAAAGTCCAATTGAGATAAAGAGGGGCTGATGCGGAGGGGCTGAAACAGAGGACCTTACAGATGGTACCAGAATAAGTGGGGTACATTACAGGTAAGCTTTCTTTAAAATTACTTGTTCAAAGTATTTTTGAACAGCTTACTCTGTCAATGTTATAACCCGTTGCATTATACCTCTCAAGGCATAATTGATTAATTTATTTTGATTAGCTTGCCTGAGAGATAGGGACATTAGAATTTTAATACAGCTCGCTCATAGATAGGAATGCCTGCTGTGCTGCCTAAATTGGGGCAGGCGCCAGGGTTCCGAGTATTGTAATACAGCTCGCTCATAGATAGGAATGCCTGCTGTGCTGCCTAAATTGGGGCAGGCGCCAGGGTTCCGGGTATAGGAATGCCTGCTGTGCTGCCTAAATTGGGGCAGGCGCCAGGGTTCCGAGTATTGTAATACAGCTAGCTCATAGTTAGGAATGCCTGGTGTGCTGCCTAAATTGGGGCAGGCGCCAGGGTTCCGGGTATTAATATAAAAGGTCGGTATCAGGATCAAAATATAGGGGACAAGGATACTTGTTAAAATTGCCCAGGATCCCTCCCATATATTGTATTAATACCATACCATAGCAGGTTGAAAACCTTGTTTTTAACCAGAAGGACTGGTTATTGGAAACCCCTAAATCATTTAAACACTTAATGTCAGGCCCTTGTCCTAAGTGGTTTTTGGCAGGACGCTGCCCAAATTGTATAACAGGTCTGTTATTTGTGTATGAGGGATCAAATACTTATTTGGTTGCTAGTATTCCCGAAGTTAGTTACATTAGAGGGTTTTCGAGCATGACGGCCTTTTTAAGGTCATACCACAACATCTCAATAGGATTCAGGTCAGGACTTTGGCTAGGCCACTCCAAAGTCTTCATTTTGTTTTTCTTCAGCCATTCGGTGGTGGACTTGCTGGTGTGTTTAGGATCATTGTCCTGCTGCAGAACCCAAGTTCGTTTCAGCTTGAGTACACGAACAGATGGTCGGACATTCTCCTTCAGGATCTCTTGGTAGACAGCAGAATTCATAGTTCCTTTTATCACGGCAAGTCTTCCAGGTCCTGAAGCAGCAAAACAGCCCCAGACCATCACACTACCACCACCATATTTTACTGTTGGTATAATGTTCTTTTTCTGAAATGCAGTGTTCCTTCTACGCCAGATATACTTGGACACACACCTTCCAAAGAGTTCCACTTTTGTCTCATCGGTCCACAGAATGTTGTCCCAAAAGTCTTGGGGATCATCAAGATGTGTTGTGGAGAAATTGAGATGAGCTTTGATGTTCTTTTTGCTCAGCAGTGGTTTTGTCCTTGGAACTCTGCCATGAGGGTCTTTGATACATCATGACAACAGGGACGTTGTAACATTTTTCTGGGGTAATACATGGATTGGTGAGGCTAACTTTTGATCAAAACATGCTATGTGAATAATTCCTTTTGCCACTGACATCTTTTGCGCAGGGGAAGTCAGGTGCAAATTTTGGATATTTTGGCGTTTTGCCAACAAGGGTTCAAATGCTAATATCTCACCAACCGTAACGGATAGTGGGAAATTGTTTGCGGCATTAGTATTACAGCAATTGAAAGTAAAACCTGTTGGCATTTTGCCAAGAAATTTAAAATATAAATAAAAATTGTTTGGTTATAAGAATAAGGAAAGTAATAACGTACAAAGCTTACTTATAAGCAGGGGAACCTCTGGCCAGAGGGAGTTTTTTTTTTTTTTTTTGGCATTTTGCCAAGAAATAAAATAAAAAAAAAAAAAAAAAAAAAAAAAACGTTTTAATTTCAAGAAGCTTTAACTGTTAAAGGTGTCATAGGTATTATAGAATTTGGAACTGGTGAAAAATTTGTGGTTTGTCCTGAGTCATTAACTGTATGTTCTGCAGCTGATGTGTATAAATAGAGTTATAATATAAGATAAAGTATAAGAATTGTAAACATGGGAAATCTGCCGGGAAAGGGAGGTTCGGAAGGTAAGCCGGATCAGCCCACTCCTTTAGATTTCGTGTCTGGAAACTATGGAACATATTATACTGAACCCTTCTGGAAAAACATATTGACCAGAGCACATGCTCTACAAATTGCGGGGCTAAGTGACTGGGGACCATGTTCTGCAGAGGAATGGGAAGAAGTCACTAAAATTTGTAGCCAACATAAGCAGTATAATTATCCACCGTTTCCTTATGATAAAGAATATATGACTGAATGTTATAAAATGTGGTGTAAAGCATTGAAAAATTATAAGAAGCAATTCCCTCATCCATTAGAGAAGCCTCATCCTTCCTTAGACAAGCCTCCTAAAAAACCAACACTTGCCTCTGCCCCTGTCCAACCCCTTTGTTATGACAAAGGGGATACAGAGGATTATGTGCCAGTACCTCCGCCACCCCATGCGGCCCATGTTTGCCCTAAGTGGCAAGCCCGGACCCTGACCCCCCCCACAGTTTGTGGATGATGTAAAGAAAAGGGCCTCCTCCAGATTTTTTAATACCAGAGGAGGACTATTCGCTCAGACCTCAGGGACTCCCACCCCCATGCTCCCAGCCTTTGATAATTCCACGTTGCAAACACAAGAATACCCAAATCAAAGCTGTTTTCATTGTGGAGACGGCTCCCATTGGAAAAAATATTGTCCGCACAGAAGAAACACCCAGGAAAATGGACAGGGTAGGTTTCAAAGGACGGGGTGGAGTGTTTCTAGAGGCAGATATCAGCGTAAATTTCCCAATTATCAAAAACAGCAATATCCTTCTCCAAGACAACAAAGCCGCCCCTTGCAACCCCAACAATACACCCTAGACCAACCACCACCACCTGGCCGCCGCCGAATGCAACCAGGATATAACCGTCCTATAGTCAAGGCGGCCTGGCCCCCCAGAGAATGGCCAGAACCCAGAATCACTGTCGAATTAATTCAAATGGATTGGCCAGGGTACAATGATAACAACCCTCGCAATAACCCCTTTCATCAACATCCATAAGGAGTACCCGGAATAGATTCCCTCCTTGGTAATGCATTTCTTCTCTTCCCACTGGAAAACACTTCCGCAGGTAGTCCTTAAAGTTGAGGGATGGGTGGTATGTTTTTTTAGTGGACACAGGGGCTAGCACGAGTTGTCGTAATGACACCCGTTTTATCAAAAAAAAAAATTGTACCGAGGGCTGCTCCACTCTATGGGAATTAATGGGATTGATGTTACACACAAACATTTGCCATCCTCACTGACTGCCCCTTATGTCTAAAGGGAAGAGACCTCATGTCTTCATTAGGGGTAATGTTAAATTGTTAAATTTGACCTACAAGGGGGAATGACTGCCAAATCATCAACATGTGACTTGACTATGCCAAAAAGAAAAAAAAAGAAAAATTACGTTTTACTTTATGACCATACAAGCAGCATTAGAGACTCACCCGATATGGGAAAAGTCAAAGACAGATGTAGGACATGTCAAATGCACTCCTTATGTCCCTACTGCAAACCAAACATCACACCTTTTCTTTCAGAAACAATACCACCGTCATGCTGACGAAGTATAGAGTACACCACTGCTCAGTCCCTGGAATACACACATGCAGCAAAGAAAGCCAGCGGCGAGTGGAGGCTAGGGGGATTTGAGGGGGGTGAACAAATGTATTTAACCACTTCCACCACTAGTCTCAAACATCACGGGAATTTTTTATAAACATCCCCGCTTCCTCCACTGTATATAGGGTACTAGACTTCCAATGCTTTCTTTAGCATTGATGTTCACAGGGATTTCCAAAGGATCTTTGCCTTTGCCTGAGGCTCAAGCTCGGGCCAACTGACTTGGGCCCGTCTTCCTCAAGACTTTGTGGACAGTCCTGCAGCATTTTCCATGGTGTTAGAACTAACCCTGGATGACTGGGTGCTCCCACAGGGATCAGTACTCCTGCAATATGTAGATGACCTACTGTTATGTAGTGAGAGCGGGGCACAGTGTGCAGAAGACTCTGAAAGCCTGATGACTCACTTATCTCTTAAGGGTCACTTGGTGTCTCGCAAAAGAGATCCAGTGGTGCGGGGAGAGGGTGAAATACCTAGGATGTATTATCTCAGGCGGGACCAAGCAAGTGTCCCCAAAAGGAGTCAAGACTCTGACCTGTCTCGGCCCCAAAGATAAGGCAGCACTCCTTTCTTTTCTTGGCTCTATTGTCTACTGCAGGCAGTGAATCTTTGATCCCCTTTGATACAATCCTTGCACCCCTCTGCTGCAGCCACTGCCCCCAGGCAAGTGTTACACTGAGGAAATAACACGGACCTTTGCAGTCTTTGGCCAGTGCTCCAGCACTGGGTTTACCAGATCATAAGAAATCCTTTGTGCTTTACTGTATAGTCAGGGGCCCTGCGCTGGCTGCCGTACTGGCCCAAGCGCATGGCACCCACTACCGACCCGTGGCTTATCTATCCAAAAAACTCCCCGTTCAAATTCAAGGACTGCCAGCTTGCCTACAAGCTGTTACTGCCTGTGGCAGTAAACATGACAGTAAAGGAAACATCCAAAATCACTTTAGGAACTGATACTACATTGTACACAACACATACTGTAGTACACCTTTTACAAAACATTTCTACATCTACTGACTACATAAATGTTTTTTTTTGACGGCAGCTGTTCTAAGCGATACTGTATGCTGTAGTAACTTTACCAGACATAATATAAGAACCGAAACCACTAGCAGCGACTTCAGACCAACAGGCAGAGCTCTATGCTATGACACATGCCTGTCAATTATTCAAAGGACAAAAAGTAAACATTTACACTGACAGTAGATACACTTTTGGGGTCTTTTAGGCCCGCGGGTACAAGACAGCGGATAATAAGCAAATCTCAAATCAAGTCTGGGTAGAGGATTTATTAAGTGCACTCCACACTCCACTTACCCTTAAAAAAAAAAAAAAAAAAAAAAATTAATGTCATAAAAGTAATAGGTCATTCCTATGACAAATCTGATATTACTAAGGGAAACAACTTAAGAGTCAGCAGCCAAAGCCAAAATTACTGCTAAGGAGGCAATCAACCCTCCAATTGTTTTCTACAGATTTTTCGTCCCCAAGTTTCCCAGCCCGAGCCAGAAGAATTTTCTGACATTACCTGTTGGGAGTCACAAGGTTTGACACACAACCCGGACGGCTTGTGGTCAAACAAGGAGGGGATCATAGGTATTCCAGAAACAGTAGCTCCTTTGATAAGAAAACCCTTAAGCCACTTGCTTAACTTGTGTCCAGAATACTGTTCAGGGACACATAGGCCCATTAAAAGACTTACAAGGGACACATAGGCCCATTAAAAGACTTACAAGGGACACATAGGCCCATTAAAAGACTTACAGATTGATTTGACACATATGCCCAAACAGAAAGGTAATATCAAATATTGCGTAATAATACTCCAGTTTGCCATTTTCCCTCATGGCCGGAAGTTATTCCCGTAACAGGAGAGACCGCAGGGATGAATAGAAACATTAAAGACAGGACTGTCCCCCTTTTGAGATCCTTATGGGAAGACCCGCTCAAAAAGCCCCTAAGATAGGCGAGGAATCTAACTTATATTCCTTACAGGAAGAGCACGTGAAATATCTGGTAAGTAGCCTCGCTGAAACTTATGACAAGGTTGCTGTCACCTTTCCTCCTCTTTCCACAGAACCAACACATCCTTTCGTCCCGGGGGACAAAGTACTGATCAAACAACTTGCAGTCCGCAAACAACCAGGCCCCGTCTTCCAAGGTCCATTTGAAGTCCTGAAGGTCTCCAGGACAGCAATACTGACGGATCAAAGCCCACAATGGATCCATGCATCCAGGTTGAAGAAGAGCCCACAGATAAAGGAGACAGGAAAGGAAATGGAGGAGTCCCCACCAATAACTGTACAAGAGACTCAGCCACTACTGTCCCATGCCCCCTCTCACAAAACCCCTTAACCCCCCAAACCATGCTTACCATAGACTTTCCCCGTAAGCCAAGAAAATGCACCACCTGGACAGTCTTTCTTTTTTCAATTGAAATGACCATCACTGTATTCTCACTTTTATTTTTTGGATGTTGGCTAAACTCCTCATGCGGGATGGGGGAGGGTATTGTTGTAGTCAATGCCAGAGCAACATACATGGAAAGGAACCACACTTATCCATACAAGGTAGCAACTCAAATGTCTGCAGCTTTTTCCAGGGCCACACAAAAATTAGTTAAAAGGCTTACAGAAGCAAAGATGTTGGAGAAGGGTAGTAAACCAGTAAAACAACTAGCCCCGCCTCCCCCCCGAGCAACCACAAAAAGGAAAATACCCAAAATACCCAAATCTAACCTTGATAGTAAAAATAATGGAGCTGAACTAGACCCAGAGACCTATTCAGTCCCTGACACTATTCCCCATCATTTTATTATGATGCATGCTTTTGGGAGGAAACAGAACCATTCCAAATGCTGGGTGTGCTCCCATATGGGCACAGGCCGACATTTAGTCCCTATGGTTGGAAGGCCTATCACCCTAGAGCAGTTGCTAAATACCACCCAGGAAGTCCCTGTTATAAACACCACTCCCATGAATAAACCCCTTTTGTTTACTGGATACACGAGAAAACCCCAGTTCTGTTTCCTAAACGGGGCAGGAAAATGGTTGTACAATGGTAAGTTCTGTAGAGATACCCAAGTTAATTTTACCATATTAAACCTACCTCTGGTCCTTGATGGAATAATAGACATAGAGGGTTTAGCTACTTTTAACATCCCGGACCCTGATGAAAGGATAGGTAACATGTCCCTATATGACATATGTAAATGTATAAGGGGATCCAACAATCCACGGGTTACTGAATGGATAAACAGCACACACATGGACAGCCCCTGGATAAGGCAAGGTGGAGATAGTATTCCCTCTCTGGGGGATTGGATGTGTTTAGTGGGATTAAGGTCAAGACTTAGCCCCCCCAAAGTGGTTCAAGCCCCTCATGTTCCCCACGGATGGATGGTCTGTTGTGGACTATGGTGCCATACCACCGTCCCTTACCCTATGGACAGAAAAACTTCAGGTTGGTGTACTTTTGTGGAAATGATCCCTCTAATGGGGACCACAGGGTCAGACACACTTGTGTCCATGAAACCTGCCCACGGTCACCTTGAATTTGGCAGACCCAAGAGGGAATTAACCACTTGGTGGGACAAAATTTTTGCATCCTTCGGTGGGGTGGGCGTATACAATGCCCTCACAAAGGTAGATGGATTTGGGATGTTAATGGACTTATGGATGAATGCCACAGCAATAGATATAGGATTACTCAATGAAGAACTTAGGAAGGTATTATTTGAACAAGAGGTAATTAAACAAAGGCAAGAACGAATGATGATGGTTCTTACAGGGCTGTGTGACCTAACCGGGGATAAAACCCTATGCTGCACATACATGAACAATCTTACAAAGCCGTCTGAAGATTTAGAAATCCCAGACTATTATGACATTATTAGAGGTCACAATGAAGAAAGGGTAAAATTGCAGGACCAAATGAGACGTATGGGGGACTCATGGAATCCCTTTTCAGGTGTAGGAGGATGGTTCGGTTCTATATGGGAAAACATTATGAATTTCTTTAAGAAAGCGGGTATTATACTTCTCATGATACTTATTTTAGCTCTGGCAATATATGTGACAATAAAATTAGTGTTCTGCCTGATAAGTAAAGTAGCAAAATCAAAGAACCTAGTTGATAAGTCTGAAACAGCCATGACCATGTTCAAGGCAGGATATAGGTGGTACAATGAGTGATCAGCGGAGACTTCTTAAAGTCTCCTATGATCAAAGGAGGGATTGTAAGGAAACGTGGGAAGTGTAGAGTTACCCTTTAAGATTTAATAGTATTGTAACAAAGATGTTTTTCTGTTTCTCTGTAGAAACTCACTGTAAATTCTGTTTATCTCACACTCACACATTTCCATAACAAGTTTTAGTTCTCATGGCTTCTAGTAACGGGTCTGCTTCCCATAACAAGTAGGCTATATTATCAAAACATACCGAGAATCTTATCAAGCACATATATTGCATGAGACATTTTTAGAGTAAATATGATGTTGAGTCCGAAAGAAGAAATATTATGAATCTTGCAGATCAATATTGAATTGTATAACAGAATGCTTAAATGCTTGAATGTGATTGGTTGTTCAATTGCGTTCTTCCCCCTTTTTTGTATTGTATATGCTCTGTGAAACGGAAGTAAAGGCATCTTTTTTTCAAACCTCATACGGTGTATGGTGTCTGATTATCTGTCCGGACAGACAGGGTTATTTTCCATTGACCGCCAAAGTCCAATTGAGATAAAGAGGGGCTGATGCGGAGGGGCTGAAACAGAGGACCTTACACTGTGTGTAAAGCTTTAAAGCGGGGGTTAGGTTATAGAAAAATATCCCAAGCTTTGAACAAACCTACCCATGGCAAGGCCCATGGGAACTCTGGAGGAGCTGCAGAGATCCACAGCTCAGGTGGGAGAATCTGTCCACAGGACAACTATTAGTCGTGCTCTCCACAAATCTGACCTTTATGGAAGAGAGGCAAGAAGAAAGACATTGTTGAAAGAAAGCCATAAGAAGTCCTATTTGAAGTTTGCGAGAAGCCTTGTGGGGGACACAGTAAAACATGTGGAAGAAGGTGCTCTGGTCAGATGAGACCAAAATTGAACTTTTTGGCCTAAAAGCAAAACAATATGTGTGGCGGAAAACTAACACTGCACATCACCCTGAACACACCATCCCCACCGTGAAACATGATGGTGGCAGCCTCATGTTGTGGGGATGCTTTTCTTCAGCAGGGACAGGGAAGCTGGTCAGAGTTGATGGGAAGATGGATGGAGTCAAATACAGGGCAATCTTAGAACAAAACCTGTTAGAGTCTGCAAAAGACTTGCGACTGGGGCGGAGGTTCACCTTCCAGCAAGACAACGACCCTAAACATACAACCAGAGCTACAATGGAATGGTTTAGATCAAAGTATATTCATGGGTTAGAATGGCCCAGTCAAAGTCCAGACCTAAATCCAATTGAGAATCTGTGGCAAGACTTAAAATTGCTGTTCACAGACGCTCTACATCCACCCTGACAGAGCTTAAGATATTTTGCAAAGAAGAATGTGCAAAAATGTCACTCTCTAGATGTGCAAAGCTGGTAGAGACATCCCAAATAATACTTGCGGCTGTAATTGCAGTGAAAGGAGGTTCTACAAAGTATTGACTCAGGGGGGCGCTATACAAATGTACCCCCCACACTTTTCACATATTTATTTGTAAATAATATTGAAAACCATTTATCATTTTCCTTCCACTTCACAATTATGTGCCACTTTGTGTTGGTCTATCACATAAAATCCCAATAAAATACATTTACATTTTTGGTTGTAACATGACAAGATGTGGACAATTTCAAGGCACTGTAATAAAGCCAACTTCTAAACCAGCTTCTTCATGGAGTTTGTAATTGTGAGCCCTATGTGTCAATAATGGCAATATTTTTTCATCTTTGAGTGGAGCAGGCGGGTAATATTAGAGACATTTAACTTAGAAAAACCTCTGGTGGGAAGGATTAGAAGCTGGGACAAGACTGGGCAGAGGAACACAGCTTCTCCAATTTTTCAGTCAGCCAAGTAATATCCTCTGCTGTGTGCTCAACACGGAACAAAGCCGGTCTTTCTGCATTGTTAATGTGACTTTAGTTGGATTAAAATGCACACAGAGTCATGCAATTATTTTGGCTTAATATCATAGGAGGATGCGCGTGTGTGTGGTGAATTCCGATCGTTCCACCTAAGCCAGTGATGGTCCCTAGGAAGTCACAGTGATACAGCCAAACTGGGAACATTCCTAAGTGTGATTGCAATATCTATCTATCTCTCTATCTATCTATCTATCTATCTATCTATCTATCTATCTATCTATCTATCTATCTCTCTCTCTCTCTCTATCTATCTATCTATCTATCTATCTATCTATCTATCTATCTATCTATCTATCTATGGGATTGCTACTTGTAGAATTGTAAAAGGCCTGGGGCACATTTGCGCACCCCAAGGAGAGAAGTAGTGCATACAGTTGGTGTGGCCAAAGGGGGCTTTAAAGGGCTTGGATAAATAAAACCCAAGCCTCCTTGTAGCCATAAACATATGTTTTGATTGCTGTACCACAAGCAAGGGTCTGAAAGACATGTATAAACCTCAGCACAATAATTAAAAAAAAAAAAGAAACACTTACATTACATATACCTTTCTGCACAGTGAATATAGAAAGATCATTTACACTTTGTCTGGCCCTACCTTCAAGAAGAACTTTATTAAAATAGTCAGAGACTGCTTAGCAACCGTAAACTGTTGAGACATAAAAACACATTGGTAAGTAGTATGAGGAGTGCTTTGATCAGGTGTGTGGAATTCATAGAGTGCAGGGGTCAGGAGTTAGTTTGTAATACACAGAGTTCTGTGGTCAGGAGTTTGTACATTAAAGAGCCCTGACCCATGCACTATGTGCACTACGGACCCCTGACCACAGAACTCTGTGCACTACAGACCCCTGACCACAGAACCCTGTGCATTACAGACCCTTGACCCTGCTCTCTGTGCACTACAGAGCCCTGACCACAGAACCCTATGCACTACAGACCCCTGACCATAGAACCCTGTGCAGTATAGACCCCTGACCCCTGCACTCTGTGCACTACAGACCTCTGTCCACAGAACCCTATGCACTACAGACCCCTGACCACAGAACTCTGTGCATTACAGACCCCTGACCACAGAACCCGATACACTACAGACCCCTGACCACAGAACCCTATGCACTACAGACCCCTGACCCCTGAACTCTGTCTATTACAGACCCCTGACCACAGAACTCCGTGCACTACAGACCCCTGACCACAGAACCCTATACACTACAGACCCCTGACCACAGAACCCTATGCACTACAGACCCCTGACCCCTGCACTCTGTCTATTACAGACCCCTGACCACAGAACCTTATGCACTACAGACCCCTAATCACAGAACTCTGTGCATTACAGACCCCTGACCACAGAACTCTGTGCATTACAGACCCCTGACCCCAGAACTCTGTGTATTAAAAACTCCTGACCCCTGCACTTTGTGTATTAAAGACCTTTGACCACAGCACTTTGTGCATTACAAAGTGCAGGGGTCAGAAGTTTTTAATGCACAGAGTGCGGGGGTCAGCGTTCTGTAATGCACAGAGAGCAGGTTTAAGAGTCTGTAATGCACAGAGTTCTGTGGTCAAGGTTCTGTGATGAACAGAGTTCTGAAGTCAGGGATCTGTAGTGCACAGAGTTCTGAAGTCAGGGATCTGTAGTGCACAGAGTTCTGAAGTCAGGGATCTGTAGTGCACAGAGTTCTGTGGTCAAGGTTCTGTGATGGACAGAGTGCAGGGGTCCTGAGTCTGTAATGCACAGAATGCTGTGGTCAATGCCAGAATTAGGAGTACATAATGCACAGGTGCAGGGGCAAGGAATATATAAAACACAGAGTACAGAGGTCATGCATAGAAAGCAGAGGTCAGGAGTATGTAATACACAAAATGCAGAGGTCAGGTGTGTGTTATGCACAATGTGCATGGGCTCAAGAGTGTGTAATGTGCAGAGTGCAAGGATCAGGAGTACAAAACAAAGAGAATGCAGGGGGCAGAGTTGTTTAATGCACAGGGTGCAAATCACCCCACAAGCAATACTTTTGCCTTTCAGCTAAAGTGTCCCCTCCATACCCCAAAAAAATTCAGCATTAAGATGCGTGTTTACTGACCAAGCACAAGTTCCGTCTGCAAGCCAAAATTCTACCCAAACATTCTCCTCCTCTCAGGACAAATCCTCTCTGCTGAAATCCTCCCTCCCAACACAAATCCCCCCATCCCCTCTTCCAGAACACACCCTCCCCCCATCACTCCCCCCAGCATAAATCTTCTTCCCTCTCTAATCCCCCCTGAAAGCGAAAAATGTCCCGTCCCCCCCATTCCTCCATCCTATCACAAATTCACTTCCCCCCAAATCTCCTACCACAAATTCTCTTCTCTCCCACCCCCCCAATAATAGCACACATCCTCTGCCCTACAAATCCCCCTGTCCTAGCACAAATCTTCTTCCACCACCCCCTTCCCCCCTTAGCACAAACCTTCTCCTACCCTCCATTCCCCCCAATCAGTACAAATCCTCTCCCCTCCAATCTACCCATCCTAGCACAAATGCCCCCCCCCCCAAACAAATCCAACACCTAGCACACATTCCAGACCACCCATCCCTCTCCTAGCATAAATCCTCTCCCTCTTAACCCCCCCCCCGCCATCCTAATATAATCACCCCCTCACCAAATCCCCCCTCCCAGCAAAAATCCCCCCACCCTCTACATAGCACAACCCCCCTCCCCACACACACACCCCTTCTTGCACAGTTTTTATTTCTTCACAGCGTCCTGACCTCAACCCGATAGAACACCTTTGGGATGAATTAGAGCAGAGATTGTGACCCCAGGCCTTCTTGTTCAACATCAGTGCCTGACCTCACAAATGCGCTTCTGGAAGAATGGTCAAACATTCCCATAGACACACTCCTAAACCTTGTGGACGGCCTTCCCAGAAGAGTTGAAGCTGTTATAGCTGCAAAGGGAGTGCCAACTCAATATTGAACCCTACAGACTAATGCTTCGTACACGTGGTCTGGAAATTCCGACGGAAAAAGTCAGATCGGATTATGTTGACGGAAAATCCAAATCATGTGTGGGCTCTAGAGGACTTTTTCCGTCGGAATTTCCGACAAAAAAAGTTTGAGAGTGGGACCTAAAATTTTCCGACAACAACATCCGATCAGACTTTTTCCGATCGCGTGTATAGAATTCCGACGCACAAAGTGCCACGCATGCTCAGAATAAATTTGGGGGCGCAAGCTATTGGCCTCTTCGTAGTCCCGTCGTACGTGTTTTACATCACCGCGTTCTGAACGATCGGATTTTCCGACTACTTTGTGTGTATGCAAGACAAGTTTCGGACAAAATCCGTCGGAAAAAATCCAACGGATTTTGTGGTCAGAATGTCCGACCGTGTGTACGGGCATAAGACTGGAATGCCATTAAAGTTCATGTGTCTGTAAAGGCAGGTGTCCCAATACTTTTGACAATATAATCTATCTATCTATCTATCTATCTATCTATCTATCTATCTATCTATCTATCTATCTATCTATCTATCTATCTATCTCTCTCTCTCTGTCTCTCTCGATCTATCTATCTATCTATCTATCTAACTATCTATCTAACTATCTATCTATCTATCTATCTATCTATCTGTCAGTGACCGAAGAATGAGTTTAACAATGGCAGCCTTTCAGTACAGGTTTAATGTACAGAGCCTCTTCACCTCTAATACACACGATCGGAATTCTCGTCGGAAAAAACTCTGATGGTTTTTCCGACAGAATTCCGACGGAATTCCGCTCAAGCTGTGTTGCCTACACACAATCACACCAAATTCCGACGGTCAATAACACAGTGGCATAAAACACGTTCGACAGCACTATAAAAGGGAAGTTTAATGCTTCCGAGCATGCGTCGAATTGTTTCCAAGCATGCGTCGGAATTTTACGTGTCAGAATTGCATACACACGATCGGAAAATCCGATAGAAAGGTTTTCCAGCGGAAAAATTGAGAACAGGTTCTCAATCCAAAGTCCGTCGAAAATTCCGACAGAAAAAGACCATTGGGCATACACACGGTCGGAAAATCCGATGAAAAGCTCCCATCGGACTGTTTCCATCGGAAATTCCGACCGTGTGTACGCCGCATAAGTTATAACTAAATAATATTCCAGTGGTATTTAACCTGAGAACATAATTTAGGTGATAATGATGAAATGGATAATAATGATGATAATAATAATAATAATTGTACTTTCCACAGCTGGCACAATGTAGAAGGGAAATGTTTTTCTCTGGATTTGCCATTTTGGCTGATTCTGCTGATAAAGTATTTCTGGCCCTTTTTTTTGCTAATTTGTTAAGTGCTGAATTTATGAACGCCCATTATAGTGCGGCCGATCTGTCGCGGCGCTCTCACATTTCGATGGCGTTAAGTGGAGGTCGTGTCGTTAAATGTTCCCCCTGATGGTGTCCAGGCTGCTGGCTGGGTGTCAGGCTGGTTCTGGTGCCAACGGCGTAACATCCAGCTCTCTCCGACACTTAGGAGAAAAAACCGCCTGAATATTAATCAACATGCAAAGAATTTACCAACAAGGACAGAACGTGTCTGGCGGTGGAGGAACAGAAAACATCCCTCCGTTCTGTACTCGTCTCATCTCATGGAGGACACAGCAGGTGATACAATATCTGGATCTCAATATAAATTAGTATGATAATACAATAGCAGCATCCGCTACATGTTCCCAACAGTAGGGCATTATGGGAAAGACAGTGAAGGAAAAAGTCATGATGGCCCAGCAGCTTTTTTCTCCTGATCTCCTAGTCGCTGTGACTGCAATGCATATGAAAAACAATGGTCTGTATTAAAGGGGCTCCAAACTACAGCCCACGGGCCACATCTGGCCTGCTAAGAGAATTTTATCTGGCTAGGGTAAGCAGCATATACTTAGTTGGTCTCCGCTTCCGATGGGGAAACTGATGCAGGGGATGTCTCATAGGAACCCTGATGTAAGTTCCCCCTTACATCAGGGTCCTTTTGAGACATCCCCCTTTACATCAGGGTCCCCATCAAAAGCAGAGACCAAATCATCTTAGTATTTGCTATGTGTCAGGAACCATGAATCAGACGGAGCCAGAAAATGCAGTAAAAATCACACCTTTTAATATAATGGTAAAAATGGTACAAATAGTAAACGTATTCAAATCGGGTAGTCAGAGCAAGCCAGTAAATCAGGAAGCCAGAGATCAGAGTAGTCGGAAGGCAGTAGACAGGATCAGGAACCGGAAGGGACGTCAGCCAGGAAAGTCTTCAACAGGAACACAGCAGAGAGTCTCCAGATATGTTTGACCAAGGCAAAGGCACGGAAGAAATGAACCAGGCAGTTTAAATAGCCAGCAGGGGCTGGCTGTAGGCTGGGCAGACCAGCAGGAAATCATCACCAGGTGAGGCACTGTGAAACGATGAGTGCTGGAAATTATCTGACAGCTGAGCAACCTGAGCACAGAGAAGAGAGGACTGAGAGCCCACCCTGACAGTAAGGCTATTTTCACACTGGGGCGCTGGGTGCGCTGGCGGTAAAGCGGAGCTATATTTAGCGCTGCTTTACCGTCGTTTTAGCGGCACATTTCGGCCGCTAGCGGGGTGGTTTTATCCCCCGCGAGCGGCCGAAAAAGGGCTAATACCGCCCGCAAAGCGCAGCTCCATCGGCGCTTTGCGGGCGGGTTCGGAGCGCTGCCCCGTTGTTTTTAATGGGAGGGGGTGCTTTAGGAGCGGTAAATACACCGCTTCTACAGCGCACCAAAGATGCAGCTTGCAGGACATTTTTCAGCGTCCTGCAAGCGCACCGCACCCTCGGGCTTTCACACTGAAGACACAGCAACGGCTGTTTCAGGTAGGTTTGCAGGCGCTATTTTTAGCGCAATAGCGCCTGCAAACCGCCCCGGTGTGAAAGGGGCCTAAGGGGTGGAGGGCTCAGAAGGGATGGGAGGGATTTGTTTTATTGAGGGGATTAAACTTGGATGGGTAGTAGGGAAATATGGGATTCCCAGGATTTCAGACACAAACAATTGTGGATTGTAGATCATCAATTGTAGGTTGTAGAACAATCAATTTTGAATTTTAGATCATCAATTGTAGGTTGTAGAAAAATCAATTGTGAATTGTAGATCATCGACTGGGACTACTATGTCCACTCCCTCTACATACACCTCAATCTTCTCTCCAGCACTTAACTTGCTGCACACTGTTCCTCCTCCAGCACTTCCCTTGCTGCAGACTATCACTCCACCGGATTAGCTAGCACCACGTGGATAAGCCTGACACTACTCCTGCCAGACCTCAATGAACTTCCTTTTGTGGGCAGGGGCCACGGGCCCCTGTGGTGTAGAATAGTTCATGTGCTAGCTGTCCTCTGCTCAGCTACCATTCCCAGATAGCTCACAGAGAGCTCTCTTCAGGCCCTGCCAGCCAGCCTTGCTGCAAAGACCTTTTTTCACTGCCCTTCTCTACAGTCCTCTCTCCACTGGTTCTGCACTTATCTCTCAAACTGCAATCTCCCAGTTCTCTCAGGCATGTCTCTCCAGTCCTCATGACTGTGCTCACTCACCAGCCCTCTATGCGGTGATCTTTAGTCCTCCTGGAGACTCTAAGCCCCGTACACACGGTCGGAAATTCCGACCACAAAATTCGTCTGATTTTTTCCGACGGATTTTGTCCGAAACTGGTGTTGCATACACACAGTCGGACATAGTCGGACACGGTCGGACAAAGTTGTCAGAAAATCTGATCATTCTGAACGTGGCGGAGGCTAGTAGCCAATAGCTTTGGTCTCATAGTTTGATCTGAGCATGCGTGGCACTTTGTCCGTCGGAATTCTGTACACCTGATCGGGAAAAAGTCAGATCGGATTTTGTTGTCGGAAAATTTGAGAGCAGGATCTCCAATTTTTTCCGTCGGAAATTCCGATGTAAAAAGTCCGATGGAGCCCACACACGGGCAAATTTTTCCGACAACATGGTCCGATCGGACATTTTCCGTCGGAATTTCCGACCGTGTGTACGGGGCATTAGAGTGTTCTCTCCTGCTGTCCTCTCTCCTGCTCTCTCATGTGCCTCTGATTCCGGGATCTCTTCACTCCTCCAGAGCCCCAGCCCAGGGTCAACCACCCCCAGACTGGAGAGCTCCTCCTGGGCCCGACAGCCTCCACACCCTTTCACTCCATCTCTTGCATCCGATAACTTCTCCCCAGCTGGGCTGACCACAGCTAGGCCTGCCTAAATTTTCTCACCCTGTCAAAAATCCTAACTTCTAGCACTCACTAACTAGAGGGTGCTACGTATGCATACAATATACACATGCACAAGCTACCTATCCTTACTAGCAAATAAACATGGATAATGTATGCAAGGTATACACTAAATCAGTGTTCATCAACCTGTCCTCAGGGTTCATTAACAGGCCAGGTTTGCAAGATAACTGAAATACATCACAGGTGATATCATTTGCTGATCAGTGATCGCAGTATTCTAGTCTGCATCTCCCCAAGGTAATACATAAAACCTGGCCTGTTAGTGGGCCATGAGGACAGGGTTGATGACCACTGCACTAAATAGTTGCTTAAAGCGGTGTTCCACTCGCAATTTTTTTTTTAAAGTCAGCAGCTACAAACACTGTAGCAGCTGACTTTTAATAAGGACACTTACCTGTCCAGGGAGCTTGCGATTTCCACCCCCCCGAGGCTGATCCGTCCATCGGATCAGGTGCAGGCGCCACCATTCTAATTAAGAGAACTTCCTACGAGTCGCGTGGTGTTTTGTGAATGGCCGGCTGTCTTCTGGGACACACACATGTCCCAGAAGACATACGGGGGGCTCGCCCAAGAAGAGGATATAAGACGTCCTGCGCCGCGGACTGGATGGATCGGAAGTACAGGCTGTACTTCATAAAAAGGTAAGTTAGAAGAAAAAAAAAAAAAAAATGTAACCAGCCAAAAATGAGCGGTGGTCTTTTCATTTAGGACCACCTCTCAAAAGTAGGTGGAACTCCACTTTAAAGTCCAGGGATCCAGGGATTTCCTC
Source organism: Lithobates sylvaticus (assembly GCA_028564925.1). Lineage (NCBI taxonomy): Eukaryota > Metazoa > Chordata > Amphibia > Anura > Ranidae > Lithobates > Lithobates sylvaticus. Next base: position 69,932,547 of record CM053038.1, read on the forward strand.
ACCCGAAACGATTCTTCAATCAGCTTTGGGTGTAGGCGCTGGCATCATAAGTAAAGAAAACTTTGCGGCTTCACTGCGCAGTCATGCTGTGCTTTGTGAATAGCCCCGTAGTCTTCTGGGACCTGTGATTAGTCCCAGAAGGCTGAGGGTGAAGGAGGGGGCCAAACTTCTGGCTCAAATTACAGCCGCAATGTCGAAACCAGGTACCCGCTTCCCCCACCCTCCCAAAAAGTACCAAATGTGGCAGCAGAGGGGGGAGGATGCAAACAAGCAGAACTTCCCCTTTTGGGTGAAGTTCCCCTTTAACTTAGTTCTTTTTGGTGATGGAGTCTTCTTCCTTTTATCCAGGATCTCTCCAGACTGCCTTATGCTTCTCCGACTTCTGCTGCTGCTTCCTTTGCTCAGGACATGGCGGTGTTCAAGTCCATTTCACTCCCCCTATTTCCTGCCTACATCACTTTCTGTCCTGAGCTTCATGAGCTAGCCCAACAAGTTCATTATCATATGAGTGAGGGAAGCCCAACTTCTACTTACAGTATATCCATCCTTTAAAAATCACAAAAATAGCCATAGCAACACAGTTGGGCACCAGGGGTATAGACCAGGAATCTCAAAACTTTACAGGTCTCTGGCTACCAGGAGCATAGTAGGTGTGTGATTTAATCAGCGATTGCTGATAGTCTATTGTTTTGAATCAGAAGACCATACGAGTGTGAATAGAAGGTCGTCAGGATTCAGTCTCAACTCATGTTCCACTGGCCATGTAAGGCACAGAAAGGAGACAATTCTTGAAGAGATTGTGCAGTTTCCAAGAGCCAACTTATGTTCCACTGGCCATGTAAGGCACAGTAAGGAGACAATTCATGAAGAGATTGTGCGGCTTCCAAGAGCCAACTCATGTTCCACTGGCCATGTAAGGCACAGAAAGGAGACAATTCATGAAGAGATTGTGCGGCTTCCAATAACCAACTTATGTTCCACTGGCCATGTAAGGCACAGAAAGGAGACAATTCATGAAGAGATTGTGTGGCTTCCAAGAGCCAACTTATGTTCCACTGGCCATGTAAGGCACAGAAATGAGACATTTCTTGAAGAGATTGTGTGGCTTCCAAGAGCCAACTTATGTTCCACTGGCCATGTAAGGCACAGAAAGAAGACAATTCTTGAAGAGATTGTGTGGCTTCCAAGAGCCAACTTATGTTCCACTGGCCATGTAAGGCACAGAAAGGAGACAATTTATGAAGAGATTGTGTGGCTTCCAAGAGCCAACTTATGTTCCACTGGCCATGTAAGGCACAGAAAGGAGACAATTCATGAAGAGATTGTGCGGTTTCCAAGAGCCAACTTATGTTCCACTGGCCATGTAAGGCACAGAAAGGAGACAATTCATGAAGAGATTGTGTGGCTTCCAAGAGCCAACTTATGTCCCACTGGCCATGTAAGGCACAGAAAGGAGACAATTCATGAAGAGATTGTGTGGCTTCCAAGAGCCAACTTATGTTCCACTGGCCATGTAAGGCAAGAAAAGGAGACAATTCTTGAAGAGATTGTGTGGCTTCCAAGAGCCAACTTATGTTCCACTGGCCATGTAAGGCAAGGAAAGGAGACAATTCTTGAAGAGATTGTGTGACTTCCAAGAGCCAACTTATGTTCCACTGGCCATGTAAGGCAAGGAAAGGAGACAATTCTTGAAGAGATTGTGTGACTTCCAAGAGCCAACTTATGTTCCACTGGCCATGTAAGGCAAGAAAAGGAGACAATTCTTGAAGAGATTGTGTGACTTCCAAGAGCCAACTTATGTTCCACTGGCCATGTAAGGCAAGGAAAGGAGACAATTCTTGAAGAGATTGTGTGACTTCCAAGAGCCAACTTATGTTCCACTGGCCATGTAAGGCAAGAAAAGGAGACAATTCTTGAAGAGATTGTGTGACTTCCAAGAGCCAACTTATGTTCCACTGGCCATGTAAGGCAAGGAAAGGAGACAATTCTTGAAGAGATTGTGTGACTTCCAAGAGCCAACTTATGTTCCACTGGCCATGTAAGGCACAGAAAGGAGACAATTCTTGAAGAGATTGTGTGGCTTCTAAGAGCCAACTTATGTTCCACTGGCCATGTAAGGCACAGAAAGGAGACAATTCATGAAGAGATTGTGTGGCTTCCAGGAGCCAACTTATGTTCCACTGGCCATGTAAGGCAAGAAAAGGAGACAATTCTTGAAGAGATTGTGTGGCTTCCAAGAGCCAACTTATGTTCCACTGGCCATGTAAGGCAAGAAAAGGAGACAATTCATGAAGAGATTGTGTGGCTTCCAGGAGCCAACTTATGTTCCACTGGCCATGTAAGGCAAGGAAAGGAGACAATTCTTGAAGAGATTGTGTGACTTCCAAGAGCCAACTTATGTTCCACTGGCCATGTAAGGCAAGGAAAGGAGACAATTAATGAAGAGATTGTGTGGCTTCCAAGAGCCAACTTATGTTCCACTGGCCATGTAAGGCAAGGAAAGGAGACAATTCTTGAAGAGATTGTGTGACTTCCAAGAGCCAACTTATGTTCCACTGGCCATGTAAGGCACAGAAAGGAGACAATTCATGAAGAGATATTCTGTGGCTTCCAAGAGCCAACTTATGTTCCACTGGCCATGTAAGGCAAGGAAAGGAGACAATTCATGAAAAGATTGTGCGGCTTCCAAGAGATATGCACAGTAAGGATCTAAGAAGAACAGTGAAGGGATTGGGGGGGGGGGTTAATTAAAAGGATAGCTGAACTAAAAATACAGTTACCCTTTAAGATGTGCTAAATAAAACTTAAAGCATGCTTAAATAATGAGATAATGTTGACTTGGGCCGCTTTAGCATGCCTTATGTACACGCAAGGGTGTATAAAAAAAAAAAAAAAAACGCAGCTTTATTGGTCCTGTGAAACTGTATGCACATTTGTTTTGTGCAAATGGGGGCAAAATCGAATGTTACCAGGCTATTTTCTTTCCAGGTCAAATGTTATTCAGTCATGCAGGATAAAGTAAATCAAGAAAATAACTCATTATAGCCACTAGATGGCGCTGATGATCCTGGAAAAAAATGTATATTTACTATGATCATTAGCACCATCTAGGGGCCATAATGCAGTATTTTCCTAAATTTTCTTATGCACTTTGTTCTGTGTAACATTTGACCTGGAGAGAAAATAGCCTTATAACATTTGATTTTGCCCTATTCGCACAGAATACATGTTACATTTTTTTTTTACAAATATATCCCCTTCAAGTTCTGCTTGACACATGAATCAAATGTAGTACAGGAAAGCTGAAAATAATTGTATGGGACCAGGCAGGCCAATCTGATTTGATTAAACCAGATTTAAACATTTAATTTTCCTTGTTATTGGTGTCCCTGATACAGACAATCATTTTTTATAAGGACCCTTGTTTTGCAAGATTTAAGGCATTTAGAAGACATGCACCCCCCCCCCCCCCGACATGTGACCTTTCATTCTCCACTCAGTCTGGGGGTTCCTCTGACAAGCAGCTAATTTCGACCTGTGAGCTCTGTCACCGGCGTGTCTCCAACAGTCACAGAAGATTATTCACTTGTCACCTGCCAGTCAGTCAGTCAATAGGTTCTTTGTTCTATTGCTCGTACCTATAGTTAGGTGTCGGCGGTGTCACTCATGTCTTTCTCTGTGCTGCTAATCTTCCTCTGTGTTCTACAAAGAGGGAATAATAATCATGTCTAGAGATACGGTTTACCATGTATTTATTTACACTGAAGTTTGGATCTGTTCGGGTTTAAAAGGGGACCAGCCTGATGATCCCAGGGATAGCTGAGCAACATAAGGGGCAATATATACAGTGGGGACGGAAAGTATTCAGACCCCCTTAAATTTTTCACTCTTTGTTATATTGCAGCCATTTGCTAAAATCATTTAAGTTAATTTTTTCCCTCATTAATGTACACACAGCACCCCACATTGACAGAAAAACACAGAATTGTTGAAATTTTTGCAGATTTATTAAAAAAGAAAAACTGAAATATCACATGGTCCTAAGTATTCAGACCCTTTGCTCAGTATTTAGTAGAAGCTAGACATGTGCAATTCGTTTCGTTTTTTTTCGTTTTTCGTTTTTTTTTCGTTTTTCGTTTTTTTTCGTTCGTTCGTTTTCGTACGAATGAACGAATTGTTCGAATCGAACGAATCCGAATAACGAATCGTTCGAATCGTACGAATCCGATTAACGAATCCGAAAAACAACGAAAATCCGAAAAACCAAATTAACGAATCCGAAAAACAACGAAAATCCGAAAAACCAAATTAGAAACAACGAATGTACGAATGAAGAAAATCCGAAAAACGAAAAAAGGAACAACGAAAATGAACAAAAAAATTCGTACATTCGTAACTTTTTTTTTTGTTGAATTGGTCATTTTCCATGTCCCTTACAATGGTGCTGCTTAACGTGCTTCAAATAGATTGAACGAAAAAATTCGTACATTCGTAACTTTTTTTTTTCGATTCGATTCGTAAATTATTAAAATGTAATAATAGCATACACATTACATAAAATTATGAATTATGCTCCGATTACGAATCTACGAATGTTACGAATGTACGAATAAATACAAATGCGTCTGAATTTCGAATAAACGAAAATTAAACTAACGAAAAAACTAATCAACGAAAAATAACTCTTACGAATGTACGAATCGTTACGAATAGGAACAACGACGACTTATGAATGTACGAATCGTTACGAATCAACGGAAATGAAAAAAACGAAACGAAAAAAACACATTTTTTTGTTGTGCACATGTCTAGTAGAAGCCCCTTTTTGATCTAATACAGCCTTATGCCGCGTACACACGGTCGTAATTCTCGTCGGAAAAAGCTCTGATGGTTTTCCCGTCGGAATTCCGAGGGAATTTCGCTCATACTGTCTTGCCTACACACGGTCACACCAAATTCCGACGGTCAATAACACCGCGCCTTAAAAAACTTCGACTGCACTATATAAGGGAAGTTTAATGCTTCTGAGCATGCGTCGAATTGTTTCCGAGCATGCGTCGGAATTTTGCGTGTTGGAAATGCATACACACGATCAGAAAATCCGATAGAAAGGTTTTCTGTCGGAAAAATTAAGAACAGGTTCTCAATCCAAAGTCCGTCGGAAATTCCGACAGAAAAAGACCCATGGGAATACACACGGTCGGGAAATCCGATGAAAAGTTCCCGTGTGTACGTGGCAATAGAGTCTTTTTGGGAAAGATGCAACAAGTTTTTCACACCTGGATTTGGGGATCCTCTGCCATTCCTCCTTGCAGATCCTCTCCAGTTCTGTCAGGTTGGATGGTAAACGTTGGTGGACAGACATTTTTAGGTCTCTCCAGAGATGCTTAATTGGGTTTAAGTCAGGGCTCTGGCTAGGCCATTCAAGAACAGTCATGGAGTTGTTGTGAAGCCACTCCTTCGTTATTTTAGCTGTGTGCTTAGGGTCATTGTCTTGTTGGAAGGTAAACCTTCGGCCCAGTCTGAGGTCCTGAGCACTCTGGAGAAGGTTTTCGTCCAGGATATCCCTGTACTTGGCCGCATTCATTTTTCCCTCGATTGCAACCAGTCGTCCTGTCCCTGCAGCTGAAAAACACCCCCACAACATGATGCTGCCACCACCATGCTTCACTGTTGGGACTGTATTGGAGAGGTGATGAGCAGTGCAAGCAGAAAACCTTCACACATACCGCTTAGAATTAAGGCCAAAAAGTTCTATCCTGGTCTCATCAGGCCAGAGAATCTTATTTCTCACCATCTTGGAGTCTTTCAGGTGTTATTTAGCAATCTCCATGTGGGCTTTCATGTGTCTTGAGTAGAGGCTTCCGTTGGGCCACTCTGCCATAAAGCCCCGACGGGTGGAGGGCTGCAGTGATGGTTGACTCTCTACAACTTTCTCCCATCTCCCGACTGCATCTCTGGAGCTCAGCCACAGTGATCTTTGGGTTCTTCTTTACCTCTCTCACCAAGGCTCTTCTCCCCTGATAGCTCAGTTTGGCCGGACGGCCAGCTCTAGGAAGGGGTCTGGTCGTCCCAAACGTCTTCTATTTAAGGATTATGGAGGGAGGCCACTGTGCTCTTAGGAACCTTAAGTGCAGCAGAAATGTTTTTGTAACCTTGGCCCGGATCTGTGCCTTGCCACAATTCTGTCTCTGAGCTCTTCAGGCAGTTCCTTTGACCTCATGATTCTCATTTGCTCTGACATGCACTGTGAGCTGTAAGGTCTTATATAGACAGGTGTGTGGCTTTCCTAATCAAGTCCAATCAGTATAATCAAACACAGCTGGACTCAAATGAAGGTCTAGAACCATCTCAAGGATGATCAGAAGAAATGGACGGCACCTGAGTTAAATATGAGTGTCACAGCAATAGGTCTGAATACTTAGGACCATGTGATATTTCAGTTTTTCTTTTTTAATAAGGCTGGCTTCACACTGGGGCGGTGCGGGGCGGCGACGGTAAAGCAGCGCTATATTTAGCGCTGCTTTACCATCGTTTTACCCGGGGTATGCGGCCGCTAGCGGGGTGGTTTTAACCCCCGCTAGCGGCCGCAAAAGGGTTAAAAACCTGCAGCGGCGGTTTGCGGGCGGTATCCCCGCGGTTTCCCATTGATTTCAATGGGAAGGAGCGGTATAGGAGCGGTGAACACACCGCTCCTTCACCGCTCCAAAGATGCTGCTAGCAGGACTTTTGTTGCGGTCCTGCTAGCGCACCGCTCCAGTGTGAAAGCCCTCCGGCTTTCACACTGGAGTGAATGGGGCCGGTTTTTTCAGGCGGTATACAGGCGCTATTTTTAGCGCTGTACCGCCTGAAAACCGCCCCAGTGTGAAAGGGGCCTAAATCTGCAAAAATGTGAACAATTCTGTGTTTTTCTGTCAATATGGGGTGCTGTGTGTACATTAACCGCTTTCCGACCGGCGCACGACGACGGCGATGTACGTCGACATAATGGCACGAACAGGCATAAGGGCGTACAGGTACTCCCCCTTTAAGATGCCACCGTGCCATCGGGCTCGCGCCGGTCGGGACCCCCGCGAGGCCGGTCACAGGTCCTGCTGACTCGATCGCCGCGGGATACCCGTGATCGTCTCACGGGAAGGCTGAACGGGGAGATGCGGAAATAAACAGCATCTCCCCATTCTACCTAGCAACTAGTGATGCCGATCTCTGCTCCCTGTGATTGGACCAGAGATCAGCATTCACTAGCTGACAGCCACGCCCCCCCCCCCCCCCACAGTTACAAACACGCCTCTAGATACATGTAACCCCTACACTGCCACCTAGTGGTTAACCCCTTCACTGCCAGTGTCATTTATACAGGAATCAATGCATTTAAATAGCATTGATTGCTGTATAAATGACAATGGTCCCAAAAAATGTGTCAAAAAATGTCCGATGTGTCCGCCATAAATGTCACAGTCACAATAAAAATCGCTGATCGCCGCCATTACTAGTAAAAAAAAAAAATTATTAATAAAAATGCTATAAAACTATCCCCTATTTTGTAAACACTATAACTTCTGCGCAAACCAATCAATAATCGCTTATTGCGATTTTTTTTACCAAAAATATGTAGAGGGATACGTATCGGCCTAAACTGAGAAAAAAAAAAATGTTTTTATATATTTTTGGGGATATTTATTATAGCAAAAAGTAAAAAAGACGGCAAGCAGTGAGGCTGAACAGTGTGTCTGGGCCTTCCATCAGCATCTCAAATCACTGGGGCTAATCGCTCAGTATGCATGAAGCCATATCATTTGACCATCAAATTATTGCAGCCATAAATAGTCCCCTGTAAGTTTCATCTTCAGCAGCCCACAATGTGTATATATATATATATATATACATACACAATAAATATATATGGAAATATGTCCTTGCTGGGTACATGACATTGTAAAGTCGTCATTGGATAAAAGTGAGACATTGAGACATTCTTATTTATCATTATCAACATAAATGAATTGAATGGATGTGTCCTATGTTCAGAGGACATTTCTATATAAATTATTACTTGTTCCGTAGAATCTTCCGGAGCTGATTCATAGTAAAAGCCTCCGATCACAGGGCCTCAATCAGAAACAACTAAGCCGATCCTGTTAGTTATCTAAATACAATTTGTCTCATTTCCACATGGCAAGTTTTACATTTTGTAGTTCTTACCCCAGTACATTCTCCTCCCCCAGTACAGATATCCCCCCCAGTATAGATTCCATCACTCAATACAGATCTCCCTCCCAGTAGAGCTTCCCCCAGTATAGATCTTTCTCCCAGTAAAGATCTTCCCCCAAAAACAGATCCTCCAGTATATATGTCACCCCAGTGCAGTCCCTGCCCCAGTAAAAATCTCAAATTTCCCCCAGTACTTATATCCTCCCCCAGTATAGTTTCCCTCATGCAGTGCAGATCTCCCTCCATTACAGTTTTCCCTCCCAGTGCAGATCTTTCCCCCAGTACAAATCCCCCCCCCCCCCCCCAGTACAGATCTTTCTAGTATAGATCTCCCTCCTTTACAGATCTCCCCCCAATGCAGTTCCTACCCCAGTACAAATCTCCCCCTCAGTACAGATCTCACCCCCAGTAAATATTCTGTCACACAGTACAGATCTCCCTCCCAGTACAGCAGCTCCCCCCAGTACAGATCTCCCTCCCAGCTAAATTCTTCCCCCAGTACACATCCCCCCAATATAGATCTCCCCCTAGTGCAGTTCCCGGCTCCCAGTACAAAACTCAAATCTCCCCCCAGTACAGATATCCTCCCCCCCGATATAGATCCCCTCATGTAGTACAGATCTCCCTTCCAGTACAGATCTCCCCCCATTACAGATCTCCCCAATGCAGTTCCTGCCCCAGTAAAAATCTCCCCCCAGTACAGATATCCTCCCCCCAATATAGATCCCCTCACGCAGTACAGATCTCCCTTCTAGTACAGATCTTCCCGCCAGTACAAATCTCTCCCCTCAATACAGATCTCCCTAGTATAGATCTCCCCCCATTACAGATCTCCCCAATGCAGTTCCTGCCCCAGTACAAATCTCCCCCCCCCCCCGGAACAGATCTCCCCCAGTACAGATATCCCCCCCCCAGTATAGATAACATCATGCAATACATATCTTCCCCCAGTGCATATCTCCCTCCCAGCAAAGTTCTTCCCCAGTACAGAACCCTCCCAGTATAGATCTCCCCCTAATGCAGTTCCTGCCCCAGTACAACTCCCAAATCTCCCTCAGTGCAGATACCCCCCCCCCCCCCCCCCCAGGTATAGATCCCCTCATGCAGTACAGATCTCCCCCCAGTACAGCTCCCCCAGTACAGATCTCCCTCCCATTACAGACCCCCCCCCCCCCCAGTATAGATGTCCCTCACTACAGTTCTACCCTCCAGTAAAGATTGCCTCCCAGTACAGCTCCCTTAGTATAGATCTCACTACCTGTACAGATTCCCCCCAGTACAGATTCCTTCCCCCAGAATAGATCTCCCTAGTTACTGATCCCCCTGATTACCCCCTGGCACACATGATGTTCAGAAATCTACGCACACTCAGATAGTATGAACAGAACCTTAGGGCATCCCATTAAAATGAATGAGCTGCCCTACATGCAGCCCGCGGAAACACTATTGACTTGTAGCGCATGGATGGCAGTTGTTGAAGTGGGGGAAATTTACTAAAATTGGTGCACTCAGAATCTGGTGCAGCTGTTCAAGTTAACCAATCAGCCTCTAACTTCAGCTGGTTCAATAAAAATTTGGCAATAAAACCTGGAAGTTGGTTGGTTTCTATGCTGAATTACACCAGAATTTGCACTCTCCAGTTTTATAAAATAACCTCCAACTATATCCATAGGTAAGTAACCACTATCCTTCCCACTGCCAGAAAACGACTACCCCCCCCCCCCCCCCCCTAATTTCCTGCCAGTCATGCTAATACTTGTAGTTCGACAGCAGTTTGTGAACAGGTGTGGCCACCTACACCTACCCTCACCTGCTCAGTTCCTGTTAATGTCACCTCATGGAATGTCAACACATGTTGGTGTCACATATGGCTTTAAAGCACACCAATACGAGTCAACTCGGCTTGTTTAGATTCTTTTTGTGGGAAATGGCCATCAATTATCTATAATGACCAATTCGGTACTTCATATATCCTCATTTTCTTGCTGTAGCTCTGCGGAGACCTCTCCTCAAGTTCAGCCATTCATTTCGGCTTTATGAGCTCAATTCATCATATTCCTCCCAGCCCTGCCGGGACAGACATTACTTATAAAGTGTCACTCCGTCACCAGGCTTCGCGTGGCCTCTCGCCGCTTTATTCTCTTGTTCAAAGCCTCAAGGATTTTCTCTTTGTTCTCTTTGTAGGGAGTCTGCGCAAAAGCTGACAATCCAATCGCCCCCCTCGAAGGCCGCGTTTAAAGGATGATTAAGAGACTATTAGAGGTAAGAGGTACCATATTCCTCCCAGAGGCGCTGGCCCACACATTCCCCTCTTCCATTGGTTCCATATGGTTTTTCCACCCCGCTCGCCGGTTCTTCTCTACAGACAAATATTTGATCTCCTCTCAAGACTTTGAAAAATCTCGCCTCGAGCTGAGAGAAACATGGAAAGGGTATAAGTTAATCAAATAAGGTTGTTAAATTAAATAATTATCAGCTTTAAAAGGGAGAAGGTATCAAGGAGAGAGCTCTGGAAGCCTCAGAAACATCTGTTTCACGTCTGTAAAATACTTTTTTTTGGGCTGTAATGGGCTCCTCAGATGTGGTGGGTCTATTTTGACTGCAATATCTAATTTCAGTTGAAGGACTTTGGTGATATTCCAGATCGTCTTATCTGCCACCTTTAAAGTGCTTCTGTTATGGCAGACTTAAAAGTGGAAGATTCTCCAGAACTGGGAGAATGGCACTGGTAGTTTTGGGTGCGGAGCTCCCGACACAGAGAGCAATGCCCTAGACTAAATTCCTCCTGTACCCTTAGCCTTCATACAAAATCTTCCTTTGGCACTAACACTAACCCTCCCTGTATCTCTAATGCCCCGTACACACGGTCGGAAAATCCGACCACAAAATCCATTGGATTTTTTCCGACGGATTTTGTCCGACACTGGTGTTGCATACACACGGTCGGACAAAGTTGTCGGAAAATCCGATCATTCTGAACGTGGTGACGTTTGTTGCCTACGACGGGACTACGTAGAGGCTAGTAGCCAATACCACCTGCAGTAGGAACCACCTGCAGCTACTGGTCACAATAACCACCAGCACCGATACCGTTATACCCCACCAGGATTTGTCACCAGCGCCATAGCAAACCACACTTTGCCCACACTAGGAAAGGGCTCACCCCCACGGACTGTTCTTGCACTTTTGCATTACTTATTTATTGATTGTATTCAATTTTTTTGGCTATGCTTACCTTTTACACATCCTTATCCACCTAGTTGGTTTTATGCACCGATGCAATTTTTATTGCGACTATTTTATGTGTCATATTTTTTAACCACTTGTACTTGACCGCAGCACTCTATGCACGCCCATCACAGATTCACCTTATTTTAATGTGACGCTTGATACAACTTTATGCGATTTTTATGCGTTTCTATGCAAGAGATGTCATTTTTATATGATTTTATGTGATTCACCCACATCATTCTCACTTGATACACCTCTGCACACCTCTCACGGACTTATCCTTTGAATATGATGTTTTATGCGATTTCATGCGATTTTATGCAATTTTAAGCTATGTCACGTTTATGCGATTTTATGTGATTTATGCAAAAAAAAATTCACACCTTTCACGGATTTATCCTTTGAATATGATGTTTTATGCGATTTCATGCAATTTATGCAATTTTAAGCTATGTCACGTTTATGCGATTTTATGTGATTTAAGCAAAAAATTCACACCATCCACTATCTTCTGCATAATCAGTACTTGTGTGCATACCTATTTAATATACCTTAGTCTCTACAGCTTTATTATACAGCGCAGCACTACCTCTTTACCTTAGTAGCCAATAGCTTTGGTCTTGTAATGTGATCTGAGCATGCGTGGCACTTTGTCCGTCGGAATTCGCTACACACGATCGGAAAAAGTCCGATAGGACTTTATTGTCGGAAAATTTGAGAGCAGGAGATAAAACTTTGTCCGTCGGAAAATCCGACGGAAAAAGTCCGATGGAGCCTACACACGGTCGGAATTTCCGACAACATTGTCCGATAGGACATTTTCCGTCGGAAAATCCGACCGTGTGTATGGGGCATAACTCTAACTCCACATGTAACCCTAAGGCCCCTTTCACACTTATGCCCCGTACACACGTTCGGAAAATTCTGACCACAAAATACGTCTGATTTTTTCCGACGGACTGGTGTTGCATACACACGGTCGGACAAAGTTGTCGGAAAATCCGATCATCCTGAACGTGGTGACGTTCGTTGCGTACAACGGGACTACGTAGAGGCTAGTAGCCAATAGCTTTGGTCTTGTAATGTGATCTGAGCATGCGTGGCACTTTGTCCGTCGGAATTCGCTACACACGATCGGGAAAAAGTCCGATAGGACTTTGTTGTCGGAAAATTTGAGAGCAGGATCTCAAACTTTTTCCGTCGGAAATTCCGACGGAAAAAGTCCAATGGAGCCCACACACGGTCGGAATTTCCGACAACATGGTCCGATAGGACATTTTTCCGTTGGAAAATCCGACCGTGTGTACGGGGCATTATACGACTTGTCCCATGATTTGGGACTGCAAAGTAGCAGGACAAGTCGTTCTCCATGATTTCCAATGACAGCCATTCATATTAGTACGACTTCAAAGTAGTCCCTGCACTACTTTGGCCCGATTTTGATGCCACTTACACAGGCATTCCTTGAAATCGCGGGCAAAATCGCGGCAAAAATCCCAGCAAAAATCGTGGTAAAATCGCGTGACTTTTAAGTCGCACAAGTGTGAAAGGGACCTAACACTAGCCTGAACACTAACGCTCCCTGTATCCCTAGATCTAACTCCACCTGTAAACCTAACACTAGCCTGAACACTAACCCTCCCTGTATCCCTAGATCTAACTCCACCTGTAAACCTAACACTAGCCTGAACACTAACCCTCCCTGTATCCCTAACTCTAAGTCCCCCTGTAACCCTAACACTAGCCTGAACACTAATGCTGCGTACACACGATCGGATTTTCCAATGGAAAATGTTCAATGGGAGCCTCTTGTCAGAAATACTGACCGTGTGTAGGCTTCATCAGAATTTCCATCGCACAAAATTTGAGATCTGGTTCTCAAATTTTCCGACAACAAAATCTGTTCGCGTAAATTCCGATCGTGTGTACACAATTCCGACGCACAAAGTGCCACGCATGCTCGGAATCAAGCAGAAGAGCAGCACTGGCTATTGAACTTCATTTTTCTCGGCTCGTCGTACGTGTTGTATGTCCCTGTGTTCTTGACATCAATAGACCCTCCAGCAGCCAGCCACAATAGACTCCTCCCTCAACAGTAGACCCCTCCCAGCAACATAAGCCTCCCTCAGCAGCAATAGATCCCCCACCAGCAATGACAGATCTCCCCAGTAACAATAGACCCTCCCGCTACCATAGATTCTCCTCAGCAACAATAGACCTTCCAGGACACCCCAGCACCCCTTGCCATTAAATAGATTCAGTGCTGGAGGTGCCGGAACTGCATTTCCCCATGTTCCTGCTGACAAAAAGCCCTGCCTATAACATTAACATTAACCCTCACTGTGACCCTAACACTGACCATCCTTGTAACTCTAACACTAGTAGTAGTGGCTGCCATCTATCTGTAAAATCCCTCCGTATTCTGTGTAGCCAATCATTGCTTATGCCAGTGTCCCACATTTAATGCCACCTGCCCTTTCCCCATGCCCTCTCTATCATTCTGAATGTCAGTTTTAGGGCACTCATTAATGAGGAATTAAGAAACGTGACCTCCAATAACACACAGCAGAGTTTAAATATAAAAACACAATTCTTTTCTGAACAACCATCAACGAAATCCATCTCCAGCAATTGCCAGGCATCCTTAATTAAGTTCTCTTTTATTGTATTCCATTTGTATGGTATAGAAAGTTAGTGTTTCAGACCAACACTCGAATTAAGTTGATGCATCTCTCTGAGTTCTAATAGAAAATGTCAAATTTCCATTAAATTTCATATCGCATAAAAATATCATAATTCTAGCCGGCTGACGGTACATCTCTTATCCTCCAGCCTTCCTATGTACGGAGCGAGCGGGGGATGGATATTATACATTATCCTGGTGCATTACAGGGAGCCAATGAGATTGTTACCATCCGCCAAAACCCTTTAGACACCTAAATGAAAATATCTGAGCTGAAGATTGACTTTATCTGGGGCTACGAGCAGGATTCCGATTACAGCCGAATCATCTTCTTCTCTGTGAAAACACATCCATCTGCCCTGATGGAGGAGATGTCTAGAAAAGAGTTTCTCAACCTTTTTCAATCACGGCACCCTTCAAAAGTATGCAAAATCTCCTGACACCCAAATATATAATAAATCCCCCTTTTCACATCAGAGCTCCCCATTCGCATCAGAATCTTTAGTACCCCCCACCCTTTCCCACTAGAGTTCTCAGTCCCCCCCCAATCCTTCCCACTAGAGTTTTCAGTCCCCCCCAATCCTTCCCACTAGAGTTCTCAGTCCCCCCCAATCCTTCCCACTAGAGTTCTCAGTCCCCCCCCAATCCTTCATACTAGAGTTCTCAGTCCCCCCACCCATTCCCACTAGAGTTTTCAGTCCCCCCCCAATCCTTCCCACTAGAGTTCTCAGTCCCCCCCCAATCCTTCCCACTAGAGTTCTCAGTCCCCCCCAATCCTTCATACTAGAGTTCTCAGTCCCCCCACCCCTTCCCACTAGAGTTCTCAGTCACCCCCATTCCTTCCCACTAGAGTTCTCAGTCCCCCCAATCCTTCATACTAGAGTTCTCAGCCCCCCCCCCCCCCCTCCCCCAATCCTCCATACTAGAGTTATCAGTCCCCCTAATCCTTCATACTAGAGTTCTCAGTCCCCCCCCCAATCCTTCATACTAGAGTTATCAGTCCCCCCCAATCCTTCATACTAGAGTTCTCAGTCCCCCCCCCAATCCTTCATACTAGAGTTCTCAGTCCCCCCCAATCCTTCATACTAGAGTTCTCAGTCCCCCCCCCCCAATCCTCCATATTAGAGTTATCAGTCCCCCTAATCCTTCATACTAGAGTTCTCAGCCCCCCCCCAATCCTTCCCACTAGAGTTCTCAGCCCTTCCCAATCCCTTCATACTAGAGTTCTCAGCCCCCCCAATCCTTCCCACTAAAGTTATCAGTCCCCCCCAATCCTCCATACTAGAGTTATCAGTCCCCCTAATCCTTCATACTAGAGTTCTCAGTCCCCCCCAATCCTTCATACTAGAGTTCTCAGTCCCCCCCAATCCTTCATACTAGAGTTCTCAGTCCCCCCCCCAATCCTTCATACTAGAGTTCTAAGTCTCCCCCAATCCTTCATACTAGAGTTCTCAGTCCCCCCCCCCCCCAATCCTCCATATTAGAGTTATCAGTCCCCCTAATCCTTCATACTAGAGTTCTCAGCCCCCCCCCCCCACTAGAGTTCTCAGCCCCCCCCCCAATCCCTTCATACTAGAGTTCTCAGCCCCCCCCAATCCTTCCCACTAAAGTTATCAGTCCCCCCCTAATCTTTCCCACTAAAGTTCTCAGTCCCCCCTCCAATCCTTCCTTACCACTAAAGTTCTCAATCCACCCCACCCGAATCCTTCATACTAGAGTTCTCAGTCCCCCCCAATCCCTCATACTAGAGTTCTCAATCCCCCCCAATCCTTCCCACTAGAGTTCTCAGTCCCCACCAATCCTTCATACTAGAGTTCTCAGTTCCCACTAGAGTTTTCAGTCCCCTCCCCCCAATCCTTCATACTAGAGTTCTCACTCCCCCCCAATCCTTCATACTAGAGTTCTCACCCCCCCATCCTTCATACTAGAGTTCTCACTCCCCCCCAATCCTTCATACTAGAGTTCTCAGTCCCCCCCCCCCAATCCTTCATACTAGAGTTTTCAGTCCCCTCCCCCCAATCCTTCATACTAGAGTTCTCAGTCCCCCCCCCCAATTCTTTATACTAGAGTTCTCACCCCCCCCCCCCCAATCCTTCATACTAGAGTTCTCAGTCCCCCCCCCCAATCCTTCATACTAGAGTTCTCAGTCCCCCCCCCAATCCTTCATACTAGAGTTCTCAGTCCCCCCACCCTAATCCTTCATACTAGTGTTCTCAGACCTCCCCCAATCCTTCCCAGTAGAGTTCTCAGCCCCCCCCCCAATCCTTCATACTAGAGTTCTCAGCCCCCCCCTAATCCTTCCCACTAGAGTTCTCAGTCCCCCCACTCCAATCCTTCCCACTAGAGTTCTCAGTCCCCCTAATCCTTCATACTAGAGTTCTCAGCCCCCCCCCCCAATCCCTTCATACTAGAGTTCTCAGCCCCCCCCCCCCCCCCCCAATCCTTCCCACTAAAGTTATCAGTCCCCCCCTAATCTTTCCCACTAAAGTTCTCAGTCCCCCCTCCAATCCTTCCTTACCACTAAAGTTTTCAATCCACCCCACCCGAATCCTTCATACTAGAGTTCTCAGTCCCCCCCAATCCCTCATACTAGAGTTCTCAATCCCCCCCAATCCTTCCCACTAGAGTTCTCAGTCCCCACCAATCCTTCATACTAGAGTTCTCAGTTCCCACTAGAGTTTTCAGTCCCCTCCCCCCAATCCTTCATACTAGAGTTCTCACTCCCCCCCAATCCTTCATACTAGAGTTCTCACCCCCCCCCCCCCATCCTTCATACTAGAGTTCTCACTCCCCCCAATCCTTCATACTAGAGTTCTCAGTCCCCCCCCCAATCCTTCATACTAGAGTTTTCAGTCCCCTCCCCCCAATCCTTCCTACTAGAGTTCTCAGTCCCCCCCCCCAATTCTTTATACTAGAGTTCTCACCCCCCCCAATCCTTCCCAATAGAGTTCTCAGTCCCCCCCCCCCCAATCCTTCATACTAAAGTTCTCAGTCCCCCATACTAATCCTTTCCACTAGAGTTCCAAGTCCTCCCACCACCCTAATCCTTCATACTAGAGTTCTCAGCCCCCCCACCCTAATCCTTCATACTAGAGTTCTCAGCTCCCCCTCCTCTTGCAAGTCAGATCCTTAGTCCCCTTTCAATTCAGGGGGTGGGGTTATATGTATATTCAGGATTCAGAATACTTAAACCCAAAGGGAAATTAGTGAGTGTACAGCTTGTATAACAGTGTAAATTTGCTGTCCCCTCAAAAAACTGCTGGCAACAAAAGTGAGTACACCCCTTTTGAAAGTGAAAATGTCCAAATTGGGCCCAAAGCGTCAATATTTTGTGTGGCCACCATTATTTTCCAGCACTGCCTTGACCCTCTTGGGTATGGAGTTCACCAGAGCTTCACAGGTTGCCACTGGACTCCTCTTCCACTCCTCCATGATAACATCACAGAGCTGGTGGATGTTAGAGACCTTGTGCTCCTCCATCTTCTGTTTGAGGATGCTCCACAGTTGTTCAATAGGGTTTAGGTCTGGAGACATGCTTGGACAGTCCATCACCTTTACCCTCAGATTCTTTAGCAAGGCAGTGGTCATCTTGGAAGTGTGTTTGGGTCGTTATCATGTTGGAATATTGCCCTGCGACCCAGTCTCCAAAGGAACTGGAAACAAAAATACATCTACGATAAAAATGATAAACCCTTCATTTCTTTGTAAGTGGGCAAACCTACAAGGGGATCAAATCATTATTTTCCCCACTGTAAGGAGAAAGAATACTTACCTGTGGTAAACAAAGCCTGACCCAATGCAATAAAACCTTCTGTGGATCGAAAGTAGAACTTTTGCATGGAGGTGAACCGAGCGTCTACATTATCATTGAGCAAATTGATGCCCCATGCGTTAACCATTTGAGAGCTGTTAACTTTTGCCCTTATCCTTTAAACACGTTAATATGAGGGTTTATTGGACGGTAATGATGTGTTTATTACATTATATATTTACAGAGCTATCTAGTTGATGATGCCGCTGTATATTGCTTTAGTGTTTATGTTTAATTTGTGGCAATGAGATTGCCCTTTACGGAGTGACCTTATTAAGCATCTGGGGAAGAGGAATCCTTCCGAGAAAAATAATTCTTATATTGTTAAATATTTTAATACAGCTTTGTTACAATTCCGCACTCTTCCAGGGCAGCGCGTTAGATTCATTAGGAAGTTAGCGAGAGACGGTAAAGGGCCCGGGGTCTGTGTGTTATTTAAAATGTACAAGTTTGATTAATATGACTCAGCCGAAGACTTTCTGCACATTTTAATGTCGCAGCGGTCTGACACTGAATCTTAATGTTACCTAATTCGGTGGTAGATAGCGACAGTGCTCTCCGAAGTCAATAATCTTCCATTCTTCTATGCATGAGGTCCCATATGTCAAATTAAATTTATATCATTTTTTTTTCACACAAATAGAGCTTTCTTTTGGCGATATTTGATCACCGCAATTTTTTTGTGATACGTATATTAACCACTTACCCACTGGGCACTTAAACCCCCTTCCTAACCAGACCAATTTTCAGATTTCGGTGCTCTCACACTTTGAATGACAATTACTCAGTCATACAACACTGTACCCAAATGAATTTTTTGTCCTTTTTTTCACACAAATAGAGCTTTCTTTTGGTGGTATTTAATCACCGCTGGGTTTTTTATTTTTTGCGCTATAAATCAAAAAATACTGAAAATTCGGTAAAAGATAAAAAAAATTCTCTGTCTCTATTAAAATTTATTAGTATTGGCGAGTATTGGCAGAGTATTGGCGAGTATTAGCGAGTATTGGCAGAGTATTGCAGTGTTGCACAGTATTGGCAGAGTATTGTACAGTATTGGTAGAGTATTGCACAGTGTTGGCAGAGTATTGTACAGTGGTGGCAGAGTATTGTACAGTGGTGGCAGAGTATTGTACAGTGGTGGCAGAGTATTGCACAGTATTGGCAGAGTATTGTACAGTATTGGTAGAGTATTGCACAGTGTTGGCAGAGTATTGTACAGTGGTGGCAGAGTATTGTACAGTGGTGGCAGAGTATTGTACAGTGGTGGCAGAGTATTGCACAGTATTGGCAGAGTATTGTACAGTATTGGTAGAGTATTGCACAGTGTTGGCAGAGTATTGTACAGTGGTGGCAGAGTATTGTACAGTGGTGGCAGAGTATTGTACAGTGGTGGCAGAGTATTGCACAGTGGTGGCAGAGTATTGTACAGTGGTGGCAGAGTATTGTACAGTGGTGGCAGAGTATTGTACAGTGGTGGCAGAGTATTGCACATTGCAGGCAGAGTATTCCACACTGCTGTCACTGACCAGCGCTGTGGGCACTACACATCCAGCCCACAGAGCTGGTTCCATCTCTCCCCCTCTCCGCTTCTCCCCTCTCACTGTACCGATCAGTACAGAGAGGGGAGGGAGGAACCGGCGTCATGACGTGACACCGGTTTGTGTACATGTGATCGCTCCGTCATTTGACAGAGCGATCACGTGGTAAAAGGCCTATATCAGCGGCCATTTACCGTGATCCATGATGCGCCGGGTCCTCGGGACCCGGCGGTCATGGATGTTCCAGAGTGCGCGCCCCAGGGGACGTCCACCCAGAATAAGCCGACTGCGCTGTAGCCGTCTTTTTCGGCTATGGCCCGGTCGGCATGTGGTTAATGAAATAAGGACCGAAAATTTTGAAGAAAAAAAATATATATATATTTTTTTACTTTCTGCTATAACGCATATGCAATAAAAATAAATAAATAAAAGAAATCCAATTTCTTCATACATTTTGGCCAAAATTTATTCTGCTACATGCCTTTTGGTAAAAAAAAAAACAAAGTGTATTGTTTTGCGTGAAAATTATAGCGTCTACAAACTATGGTATATATGCTGGAATTTATATTTATTTCTACTTTTTTTATGATACTATATATATTATGCTACAATATCGGTGTGCACCACATTTTTTACTGTATTAGCAGATTTCTTTATCGTACATCAGAGGACACAGAGCAGGTCATAATCATTACTGTAAGTTTTAAGAGAGACAGCGCACACAACAGGGATTCAATTTGCAAGATCCTCTGTCAGGTGCTCAGGCTCGTTGTGTCCTTACACACAACAAAACAAACAAGTAAAAGGATTGAGCCGGCAACTCTGTAGTCCATATAGTGATTTTAATGGTTGGTTACATTAAGTGAAAAGCAAAACAGTTGACGTGTTTCGGCAACAGCCTTATGCCGCGTACACACGGTCGGAATTTCCGATGGAAACAGTCCGATGGGAGCTTTTCATGGGATTTTCCGACCGTGTGTATGCCCATCGGTCTTTTTCTGTCGGAATTTCCGACGGACTTTGGATTGAGAACCTGTTCTTAATTTTTCAGACGGAAAACCTTTCTATCGGATTTTCCGATCGTGTGTATGCCATTCCGACACGCAAAATTCCGACGCATGCTCAGAAACTATTCGACGCATGCTCAGAAACATTAAACTTCCCTTTTATAGTGCAGTCGAACGTGTTGTATGCTGTGGTGTTATTGACCGTCGGAATTTGGTGTGACCGTGTGTAGGCAAGACAGTTTGAGCGAAATTCCGTTGGAATTCCGACGGGAAAACCATCAGAGCTTTTTCCGATGAGAATTCCGACCGTGTGTGTACGCGGCATTAGTCGTAGCTAAGGCTGTTGCCGAAACGCGTCAGTTGTTTTGCTTTAGTAATCCATTAAAATCGCTATATGGACTACAGAGTTTCCGGCTCAATCCTTTTACTTGTTCATAATCATTACTATCTGGGTTATGCGCCACCTATAGGTGAATGGACACTGGCAGATCCATCAAACAGGAAGTCCTCCCCTATATAACCCCTCCTATACAGGAAGTACTGATGTGTTGTTGGAGCATTCTTGGAGGTCCGGAACGGTTCTGCTGAGAATTGTGAACTTTAATCGGATCCATTTGCAAAGCTGTCAGCCAAAATGGATGGTACCCGAGCCTCGCTGGATAAGGAAGAATTTTTGAGGTTTTCCTGTAATGCAGCCTTACAGCGTTGGACCCGGCATAATGGTTTATGGCGGCACAGTGGTGTAGTGGTTAGCACTCTCACCTAGCAGTAAGAAGGGTCGCTGGTTCAAATCCCAACCACGACACTACCTGCCTGGAGTTTGCATGTCCTCCCTGTGCCTGCGTGGGTTTCCTCCGGGTACTCCGGTTTCCTCCCACAAATCCAAAGACATGCAGGTAGGTTAATTGGCTTCTGTCCAGAAATTGGCCCTAGTATATGAATGGGGACCTTAGATTGTGGGCTCCTTGAGGGTTGGGACTGATGTGAGTGTGCAATGTACAGGGATAGGGACAATTGTAGACACTCACTCAGGTTGAACTGGATGGACTGATGTCTTTATTCAACCTTACTAACTATGAAACTATGAAACTATGAATGGTCAGTGTTTGTTCTGACCAAGGTGCTTTCCAGCAGGGTGTTATACAGGTCCAGGGGAGCTGTATGAGGGGTAAGGGGGACCAAGTCCTTAATGGTTTTTTTATGACATAGCCCACCGTAATGGGTGAAGGTTGGACTCCTATTATGATTCAGAGTCCTGCGGCGGGAATAGTAAGTTTGCATTTGTAGTATTTCTTTAAGATAAAAAAAGAGAGTGAGAGATCTGACTGTCTGGTCATTCTCCCAGTGGCCAGTGTGCTGTTTGGTCTGGTTGGGTCTTGCTCTGTGTGTGTGTCTCATGAGTATTGGGCTGCAGTTTTCTCACCCAGCCACTAGAGAGCGCGGGGTCGCTCGGCATAGCCTACTCTTTATGCAGTGTAGGCAGAAAGTAGAAGGGCGGTCATTTGTTATGTTTGAAATCACACGTGGGGTGAAGGATCAGTGGAAGTCCTAGAGACACAAAGCTTCTTCTATGGGCTCTCAGCTCTGGCTTCTAAAGCTGGCCATAGACTGTCGACTTTTCTTTCCTGCAACCACGGGTTGCAGGAAAGAAAATTGCTTGATTCCCCCATCAACAAAATCAATGTTGATGGGGGAATCCCTCCCCTGAAGCTATTGTGTTTTGCTATTGCACAGTACCCCCAGCAGAAGACCAACACCCATCTCACCTGCCACAGAGGCAGAAGACAGGCAAATGCCTGAGTATTCCTCGTCCTCAACTCTCCCTGCAAGGTGGATGCAAAATCACCAATATAAGAGGTCAACCTGCACCTGCCTACAAGGGTACGAAAAACCCTATACATCTAACAGACACAAGAACACCAACAGCACAGTTTAAGGGCAGTACAGAGATGTAGTGGCATGTCAGGAATTATAAGCTGGTTATGAGGCCAAGATCATTGCAGTCAACAAAAGAACCAAGAGACAAATCCAGGTCAGGGTAGGCAGTAGAAACCAGAACCCAAGTTAAGGTCAAGGAGTGCAGTTGACTGAAGAAACTAGAAGAGCACCCGAGGTCAGAGCAACCACTGTTTGCAGGAAAGAAAATCACTTAATTCCCCTGGAATTCCCCTCCTCACTTAATAAGCTGGTTATGAGGCCAAGATCATTGCAGTCAACAAAAGAACCAAGAGACAAATCCAGGTCAGGGTAGGCAGTAGAAACCAGAACCCAAGTTAAGGTCAAGGAGTGCAGTTGACTGAAGAAACTAGAAGAGCACCCGAGGTCAGAGCAACCACTGTTTGCAGGAAAGAAAATCACTTAATTCCCCACCATCACAGTCAGTTCCATGGAATCCCTCCCACGGAGCTATTGTGTTCTCCCGGTGCAAAGGGAGGTGGGGTGGGTGGAGCTGAAAAATCTGACATGCTGGTTGTACAATGCCTGCCCATATATGATTCAAATCTTGTCCGATCCCTGCTTAACCGGCCGAGATTCAAACCCTTTATCGCTGGTTTTACACTTTCCTCCACCAATCAATGGAATATGACCCATCATGACATCATGACACTTCTCTGAGGGGTGTAGGATGGGGAAGACCCAGGGGGTAGGTAAGAATGTGGAATATATTGTTAACAGTTCCAGACACAACAATTGAGTCTCTTCAAAGCCAATAACTGAACGGCAACATTCCACAGTACGTCAGCAGGAGAGCAGAAGACCGACGCTGATCGCACCTGTCACAGAGGAGGAAGACAGGCGAATTCAGTAGCTCAAACTGGAGAAATCCTCCTTTGGAACCTGTCCCTGCACTAGGTTCACTCTCCCAGGTTCTCCTGTGCCTAAGCTAAGCTTGCACCAACTGCAGTGAGCCAGGGAGCCAAGGTCAGGGAGTGCAGGTGACAGCAGAAACTAAAAGACAACCCAAGGTCAGAGCAGACAGCAGAAAACAGATGTCTGGGTACAAATTCAAACAAGCAAAGAAGAGAGGGCCACAATTTGTGTAACAGGGGCGCTACATAGATATTATTAATGTATAGTGCTATAATCACCAATCATATAAAAATTATAAAAATAAAAAATTGTTTGAAATTCTGTGCATAAACCCTCTTTCTTCCAAGTGAGTAAAGACTAATATTCCCGTGTAGCAGTTAGCAGGTGGCCTGCATACACTCCACAATTATTGAAATGTGTATATAAATATTATACTCTCGTGCAACCATATAAGTAATTTTTCTTTGTAAACTTTAACATAGACCCACAAAAATTGCTCAGTAATACCACATTTAAAAAAACAATCAAATAGTGAGATATATAAAGTTCATTGGGGTAAGTGAACCCCTCTACGTAAAGATTGTGACAATAATTCTTCTTATAGTGTGCAGTTTTCACTTGTTCAAAAAAATCTTGTCAGCAGAATTTTAGAACCCTTCACCACAGAGAATCTTCTTCTAATCACCCAATAGTGGAAAATAAGCTGGCTGCTTACCAGATTGTATTGACTACTTTACCTAAAAAGTGAGTCAATAGTGCTTGTACAGGTAAGTGCCTGTTCACATATGATATGTCAGGAGATGATTACAGGTAATCTTCCTCCCAATTGGCTCAGGCAGGATACATATAAAGGAGCAAAACACAGCTACATAGCGTAATACTGCTTATTTATTTAAAAGTTGATTTTAAGATATATAGCCAAATGGCTACTCACATGTCTCAGTGCCCACCCGGCACTGGGGCTGCTCGCGTTGGTATAAAAGTGATGGATAATGGAGATCTCTTCCGACCGGCTCTTGTGTGCACAGCGTGCATTCCAGCTAGCACCGCCGACAACCAGCAAGGACCCGGAAGTGTTTGAAACAGGACGTGACCAGGTACGGCGGAAAGTGGAAGTGAGTTAACAATCTTTTGCTTCTGCTATGTGATGAGACACCAGGTGGGAGGCCTCGCATTCGTCATTCACTGAAGGTTCTGCTAGTAATATGGAGTCATGTCAGAGCCTACTGCGTTTCAAAGAGGGCAAATTGTTGGTGCCCTCTTAGCTGGTGCCTCTTTGAATGAAGTTGCTGATTTATTTGCAGTGTGGTGAGGAACAATATCAAAGGTTATGATATCAAAAGCCTATACAGCTTCTGGCAAAACGCGGTCGACATGGTCAACTGACCAAAAGAGACAAAGGGACATTGCACAGGATTGTAGCACAGATTTTTTGGATGCAGAGTGGTATGAGGTTCTATTATCCACCATCCAAGACTTATATTTCAATTTCTAGGAGATATCAGGCTGTCTTGGATGACAAAGGTGGTCCAAAACCATATTAGGTTACGATTTTGTTCTTTTACCATACTTGTTTCAATAATTTTGTCCAACCCCTGTATGTTTATTTCAGATTGTTTTTTCCTTATGGTTCATTGGTTTACACTCAAATGGAGGTGCGCTCTCTTGCTTGCTTTCTGTATTAGGTTGGTCAGGACTTTCTAGAGGAGCAGCCACCATCAATCTCATTGACTTTATTTTATCTATCCTCACTTCCTGCCCATTTCCTGTTTGTCACTTGGAAGTCACAGTAGCGCCATAGTCTTATTATAAATGTATTTTGCTCCTTCCTGGGTAAAAAGTCAAGGCCAAGCAGCAGGTGGGAGGAACTGGAAAACAAGCCAAGGGTCAGGCAAGTAGTAGAGAGTAGAAGCCAGAGGACAAGCTAAGATCAATGAAGGGGTGGACTGCAAGAAACAAAAACAAAATAAAGTCTGGGCAGGAAGTAGATGTCAGAAACCCAGAGTCAAGCCAGGGTTAGAACATGAAGGAGATCATGGAAATAAAGTGTATAATGGAAAGCAGCAAACAGAAAGTTCTATAGGACAAACAAAGATCAAGCCAGGCGGTAGAAAGCAGAGGACAAGCTAAGAACAGGGAAGGAATCCGTTAAGGAAAGAGGAGAGATAAGGACAAGCAGTAGATGGTAAGAACCATAAGACAACTCAAGGGCAGGACAGGTAGATGTCAGAAAACCAATGTGAAGCCAAGATCAGGACAGGCAGGAGACAACAGAAAGCAGGAGAACCTTCAGGGTAAGGACAGAGAGCCAATAGTAGGAACCAAAAGACAAGACAATGTCAGGGGAGGCAGCTGGTGTGAGGAGCCAAGAGGCAAGGCAGCCACTTTGAACATGTTCAAGTCTAATAAAATTATCAATCAATAATAGTGTACAGGATCAAATAGACATGGTGAAGACCTTTCGGCAACATAGCCATGGACTGGCATTCTTTAAAGCACAGGTTTTTGTATACCGTATATACTCGAGTATAAGCCGAGTTTTCAGCACATTTTTTTGTGCTGAAAGTGCCCCCCCTCGGCTTATACTGGAGTCAAGCACTTTTCTGCAGCAGAGAATGACATTTTCCGACCCGACTTTGGGGCCCCGTATCTCGGGGGCCACTTAGTGCTAGGAACCCCAAATTTGGTGTGCAAACCCAATGTAACCAACCCTGCAACATATCCAAACCAAGTGGCCCCGAGATACAGGGCCCCAAAGTCGGTCAACTGTGTCCATCTGCAGCAATGTCATTTCAGGACCCTTTGGGTCCAGAGACACCAAATTTTGCCTGCATCTAGGAACCCTTAACTACCAAGTTTGAAGTTCAGGGGACCTATGGCTGCAAATGGGCACAGTGAGGCTGCAAATGGGCATTGTTGACCCTCTTTTCCACTTACAGTAGCTGTGCATTTCTCACCCTAGGCTTATACTCGAGTCAATAAGTTTTCCCATTTTTTTTTGGTAAAAATAGGTGCCTCGGCTTATATTTGGGTCGGCTTATACTCGAGTATATACGGTATATACTGTTCAGTTGCATAATTCATATGTGTGCACAAAAGCCCCCTTCACATTTGTGTGCTCAATGTGACTGTCATGGTCAGGGTTCAGGCTTGAAGACCAGTAGCTATAGCAGTAGAAAGGCTCCCACCGACAAGCTGGATAAGTAAAGAATCAGGACACTCTTAAAATATGAACCCACCTGGCTCTCATATCCAGGTTGTTACCCATGGAACTTTAAAAAGGGGCAGATATTGTCATGTTAATTTAATTTGTTACACTAAATCTTTCAATTCAGCAACTAATGGAGAAAACGTTGACATTAACCGCTTGCCGACCAGCCGCCGCAGTTATACTGCGGCAGGTTGGCTCGGCTGCGCAAATCGCTGAAGGTGTATGTCGGGCTCGTACACGGCGGGACGCGTGCGCACCCTTTGGCCAGCGGGGGAGCCAATCAGCGGGTCCGGCAGATTCGATGTCCGCCATCCACCCACGATTGTGACAGAACGGAGATCTGCCATAGTAATCAAGGCAGATCTCCGTTCTGTCAGGGGATGACACACAGATCCTGTCTTTCTGCTATGCTTTCTGCTTTGACTAGGCCATTCCAATACATTTACATGTTTCCCCTTAAACCACTCGAGTGTTGCTTTAGCAGTGTGTTTGGGGTCATTGTCTTGCTGGAAGGTGAACCTCCGTCCTAGCCTCAAATCACACACAGAGTGCTACAGGTTTTGCTCAGGAATATCCCTGTATTTAGTACCATCCATCTTTCCCTCAACTCTGACCAGTTTCCCAGTCCCGACTGCTGAAAAACATCCCCACAGCATGATGCTGCCACCACCATGTATATTCTTTGAGTGATGTGATGTGTTGGGTTTGCGCCAGACATAGCGTTTTCTTTGATGGCCAAAAAGTTCAATTTTAGTCTCATCAGACCAGAGCACCTTCCTCCATACATTTTGGGAGTCTCCCACATGCCTTTTCACAAACTCAAAACGTGACATTTTGTTTTTTGCTGAAAGTAATGGCTTTCTTCTGGCCACTCTGCCATAAAGCCCAACTCTATGGATCGTACGGCTTATTGTCTTCCTATGTACAGATACTGCAGCCTCTGCTGTGGAACTCTGCAGCCCCTCCAGGGTTACCTTAGGTCTCTGTGCTGCCTCTCTGATTAATGTCCTCCTTGCCCGGTCCGTGAGTTTTGGTGTGCGGCCGTCTCTTAGCAGGTTTGCTGTTGTGCCATGTTCTTTCCATTTGGTTATGATAGATTTGATGGTGCTCCTAGGGATCTTCAAAGATTTGGATATATTTTTATAACCTAACCATGACTTGTACTTCACAACAACATTGTCCCTTACTTGTTTGGAGAGTTCCTTGGTCTTCATGGCAGTGTTTGGTTAGTGGTGCCTCTTGCTTAGGTGTTGCAGCCTCTGGGGCCTTTCAAAAAGGTGTGAATATGTAATGACAGCTCATGTGACACTTAGATTGCACACAGGTGGACATCATTTCACTAATTATGTGACTTCTGAAGGTAATTGGTTGCACCAGAGCTTTTTATGGGCTTCAAACGAAAGGGGGTGAATACATACGCACATGGCAATTATCATTTTTTTATTTCTGAAAAATTGTTTTATGTATATATTTTTTTCCAATTTTACTTCACCAACTGATCGGACCATGTTGTCGGAAAATCCGCCCGTGTGTGGGCTCCATCGGACTTTTTCCGTCTGAATTTCCGACGGGAAAAATTTGAGAGCAGGATCTCAAATTTTCCGAAAACAAAATCCTATCGAACTTTTTCCGATCGTGTGTCGAGAATTCCAACGGACAAAGTGCCACGCATGCTCAGATCAAATTATGAGACCAAAGCTATTGGCTACTAACGTGAGCGTAGTCCCGTCGTAAGGGACGAACGTCATCACGTTCAGAATGATAGGATTTTCCGATAACTTTGTCCGACCGTGTGTATGCAACACCAGTTTCGGACAAAGTCCGTCGGAAAAAATCTGAAGGATTTTGTGGTCGGATTTTCCGACCGTGTGTACGGGGCATTAGACTATTGTGTTCTGATCTATCACGTATAATTCAGATTAAAAAAACATTGAACTAAAGGCTGTAATGTAACAAAATAGGTAAAAAGCCAAGGGGGTGAATACTTTTGAAAGGCACTGTATATTGTGGCATTTTTGTACATGGCATTTGTAGTAGACATGTGCACACTGAAATATTTCGTTTTGGAATTTCGTTTTCGTCCAAAAAATAAATTTATTTAGTTACTCCCAAAATTCGTTTTTATTTATTTCGTTTTTCGTTAAAAATTGCATTCGTCCGAAAATCCAAATGAATTAAGGTCGAATCTGTCATTGAAGGCTTATGGTGTCTGTCGAAAGTTCAAAGAAGATTCGACGGAGCAGCTAAACTGTACGACTCTGTATAGTTTAGCTGCAATTCCACCCAATTCCAGCAGCAATCTTTCCTCTCTACGTCGAATCTTTCCTCTCTACGTCGAATCTTTCCTTTCTGCGTCGAATCTTTCCTTTCTACGTCGAATCTTTCCTTTCTACGTCAAATCTTTTCTCTCTATGTAGAATAATCTTGGACTAATAGAGTTAAGGTTAGGTACATTCGACCACAGGTTCAATGGACACAGATTGTTTTTGTCAGCGTCGAATCTCCTATCTATATCGAACTGTTGTCACAACGAAAATAAAGCATCTGTTTATGTCGGATCTTTCGTTTTTCGGATTCTGCACTTACGTTATCGTTTGTTAAAACGATAACAAAAATACCTGAAATTCGGACGAAAATGCATTCGGACGAAAACGAATGCACATGTCTAATTTGTAGTGAACAAGGCCCACAAGGCTGAAATGCCTTTACATCTGCTGTCTGTTCCTGTGTCTTTTATGGAGAATCAATACATTTTGAAGATTTTAAAGAGCAAGCAAGGAGTTGCGGACCAGCCTTTCTTATGAGATTATGGTGGTTTAATAATTAACCGCTTTCCGACCGCCGCCTGTACATATACGTCGGCAGAATGGCACGGCTAGGCTAAAGCACATATATATACGTCCCCTTTAATTGCCTAGCCGTGGGGTCACGTGCGCGCCGGCGGCGGCAGGCTCGTGACCCGGTCGGGAGCTCCGTGACCACGGCCGTGGGACCAGCGGACCCGATCGCCGCTGGTGTCCCGCGATCGGGTCACAGAGCTGAAGAAAGGGGAGAGGTCTGTGTAAACAAACCTCTCCCCGCGCTTCCTACACTGCCTGTTATTGATCGTCTGTTCCCGGTCATCGGGAAAACCGATCAATGACGTCAGATGTACAGCCACGCCCCTACTGTAAAAAAAAAAAACACAACACGTCACACTTAGCCCCTCCCCCCCCCTAGTGGTTAACTCCTTCACTGCCAGTGTTATTTACATAGGAATCAGTGCATTTAAATAGCACTGATTTCTGTATAAATTACAATGGTCCCAAAAATGTGTCAAAAATGTCCGATGTGTCCGCCATAATGTCGCAGTCACAATAAAAATCGCTGATCGCCGGCATTACTAGTAAAAAAAAATATATTAATAAAAATTCTATAAAACTATCCCCAATTTTGTAAACGCTATAACTTTTGCGCAAACAAATCAATAATCGCTAATTGCGATTTTTTTTTACCAAAAATATGTAGAAGAATACGTATCGGCCTAAACTGAGGAAAAAAATGTTTTTTATATATTTTTTGGGGATATTTATTATAGCAAAAAGCAAAAGTAAAAAAATATTGCATTTTTTTCAAAATTGTCGCTCTATTTTTGTTTGTAGCGCAAAAAATAAAAACCGCAGGGGCGATCAAATACCACCAAAAGAAAGCTCTATTTGTGGGAAAAAAAGGACGCCAATTTTGTTTGGGAGCCACGTCGCACGACCGCGCAATTGTCAGTTAAAGCGACACAGTGCCGAATCGCAAAAAGGGGCCTGGTCCTTTGGCTGCCAATTGGTCCGGGGCTGAAAGTGGTTAAATAAACAAAATGTCATTAAAACCAGCACCATTTTAAACTGAATTCTGCAGTTATTCACCTATTACATACATAAATCAAAAAAGGATATCTGGTAGTAGCTGTCTGAAATTCTTCTCTAAGGGATTTAAAAGCATTTCTGCAAAACCGAGCAACTGGACATCTTAAGCGACTTTGCGCGAGGAACAATGCCTAATCCGATGCGGGGAGATAGTCTTTCAGATAACGGACTGTGGCAGGACACTCGTAGCCCCGGGGCAGCGCTGGGCTCTTTGTCTGAAGATCGTTCACATTATTCTTCCTGCCGGCCCACTTCACCGCCGATGAAGGAACCAGATTAACCCCCCCAAACAAAGAACACTTAACATTTTCAGTCACTTCAGATGATCCGGTAGGACAATAAGTCAGAGCATTACTCGTGGTAGCAGAAACAAATTGCCGCATTAAACTTTAAGTGGTCTAATGACACAATTCGGCTCGGGAAATTGGGGAGGACATTTCACCGCAATCGAAAGAGACAGCTGAAGAGTGCGAGATGAACGTGACGTTCCTGCAAGTGAATTCATGAAAACCCGCCGAGGCCTGGCTGAAGGATCCCAGTGGAATATTTAATAGCATGGTGGGGTAAGTGCTTAGTAGACATGTGCACAACAAAAAAATTTGTTTATTTTCGTTTCGTTTTTTTTTTTTTCGTTTCCGTTGATTCGTAACGATTCGTACATTCATAAGTCGTCGGTGTTCGTATTCGTAACGATTCGTATTTTCGTAAGAGTTATTTTTTCATTGATTCGTTTGTCCGTTAGTTTAATTTTCGTTTATTCGAAATTTGGACGCATTCGTATTTATTCGTACATTCGTGACATTCGTAGATTCGTAATCGGAGCATAATTCATAATTTTATGTAATGTGTATGCTATTATTACATTGTAAGAGACACGGAAAATTACGAATCGAAAAAAAAAGGTAAGGAATGTACGAATTTTTTCGTTCAATCCATTCGAAGCACGTTAAGCAGCGCCATTGTAAGAGACACGGAAAATTACGAATCGGAAAAAAAAAAAAAAAAAGTTACGAATGTACGAATTTTTTCGTTCAATCTATTCGAAGCACGTTAAGCAGCGCCATTGTAAGGGACACGGAAAATTACCAATTCATTTTCGTTGTTCCTGTTTTCGTTTTTCGGATTTTCTTCATTCGTACATTCGTTGTTTCTAACTTGTTTTTTTCGTATTTTCGGATTCGTTAGATTCGAACGATTCGTTATTCGTTAAAATTTTTTGCGAATCGTTCGTTCATTCGGACGAAAACGAATGAACGAAAATAACGAAAAAAAACGAAAAACGAAAAAAAACGAAACGAATTGCACATGTCTAGTGCTTAGCCCTTGTGGCTCCGGGGTCCTGCGTTTCACCAGACATGTAATCTTCATGGACTATGTAGGTCCTCCATGTGTTTGCATGGGTTTACTTTTAAAAATCCTCTTTCCTCAACAGTTCAAAAGCATACTAAAATTTGTTTTTTTTTCCACTATATCTCGGAAAAAAGGGGTGTCAAAACTTTCTAAACAAAGGGCCAGTTTACTGTCCTTCAGACTTTAGGGGGGTGGGGGGCTGTATTGTGGCCTGTGGGGGTAGAACATGACCAGGCACCAGTGGGAGTAAACACTGTCTCAGGTTTAGTTTCCAGATAGGCTGGCTATACATTAATCATTAAACATCATCGGGTTGAATAATAAAAAATGAAAAAATGATACAATTCCCCCATCCACACATTCAAGGTGGATAGGGGAATCACTCCCGCTGAGCTATTGAGCCTTCCCTGCCATCAGAATACAATGATTAGCACTACCAACTATAGCCGGCAGCACTGATTGTTCGGGAAAAACCCCCGACAGGTTGGTTTTACACAAGTTGACTGGGAGATCGACTTGTATACAACCGGCCTACCCATACATGGATCGAAATACAGAAAGTCCTTGCTGAATCATATTCATGTATGGCAGGTCTTAAATAGGGCCTGTGGTCAGTAGGAGGAGGAAAAGTGTCCCATTGTTTGTGTTAGCTGGAGAAATAGTGCTCATTGTTGGTGTCAGTGGAAGGAATAGTGTCCCATCATTGGTGTCAGTGGGAGGAATGGTGCCCTATCATTGGTGTCAGTGGGAGGAATGGTGCTCCATCACTGGTGTCAGTGAAAGGAATGGTGCCTCTTCATTGATGTCAGTGGGAGGAATGGTGCCCCATCATTGGTGTCAATGGGAGGAATAGTGTCCCATCATTGGTGTCAGTGGGAGGAATAGTGCCCCATCATTGGCATCAGTGGGAGAAATAGTTTCCCATTGTTGGTGTCATTGGGAGAAATTGTTTCCCATCATCGGTGTCATTAAGAGGAATAGTGCCCCAACATTGGTATCAGGGGCGGGAATTATGCCCCACTGTTCACATCAGTGGGGGGAATAGTGCACAAAGGGCCATATCTGGGCTGTAGTTTGGAGACCACAGCCATAGACACACAGCTGGAAGGAATAGTGCCCCATCATTGGTGTCAGTGGAAAGAATAGTGCCTCACCATTAGTGTCAGTGGGAGGAATAGTGCCCCATCATTGGTGTCAATGGGAGGAATAGTGCCCCATCATTGGTGTCACTGGAAGGAATAGTGCCCCAACATTGGTGTCATTGGGAGGAATGGTGTCCCATCATTGGTGTCACTGGAAGGAATAGTGCCCCATCATTGGTGTCAGTGAAAGGAATAATACCCCATCATTGGTGTCACTGGAAGGAATAGTGCCCCAACATTGGTGTCATTGGGAGGAATGGTGTCCCATCATTGGTGTCACTGGAAGGAATAGTGCCCCATCATTGGTGTCAGTGGGAGGAATGGTGTCCCATCATTGGTGTCACTGGAAGGAATAGTGCCCCATCACTGGTGTCAGTGAAGGGTATAGTGCCTTATTATTGGTTTCACTGGAAGGATTAGTGCCCCATCATTGGTGTCAGTGGGAGAAATAGTGCCCCATCATTGGCATCCGTGGGAGAAATAGTTTACCATTGTTGGTGTCATTGGGAACAATAGTGTCTCATCATTGGTGTCATGGAGAGGAATAGTGCCCCAACATTGGTATCAGGGGCACATCAGTGGGGGGAATAGTGCACCAAGGGCCAAAAAAAGCGAGCAAAGGGCCATACCTGGGCCGTAGTTTAGAGATCACACCTGTAGACACACAACTCTTGACACCCCTCTGTTAGGGTAACTTCTTTAAAGCTGGACATTTCCATTTTTTCTACTTTCTAACATGGTTTAAAATACTGTAATGACTTATACATAATCTCCGACGGAAAAAGTCTGATCGGATTATGTTGTCGGAAAATCCGATCATGTGTGGGCTCTATCGGACTTTTTCTGTCGGAATTTCTGACGGACAAAGTTTGAGAGCTGGATCTAAAATTTTCCGACAACAAAATCCGATCGGACTTTTTCCTATCGTGTGTTGAGAATTCCGACGCACAAAGTACCACGCATGCTCATAAAAAATTTGGAGACGAAAGCTATTGGCTACTGGCCTCTATGTAGTCCCATTGTACGTTTTGTACGTCACCTCGTTCCGAACGATCGGATTCTCCGACAACTTTGTGCGACCGTGTGTATGCAAGACAAGTTTCGGCCAAATAAGAGTTGACTTTCTCTGGTGATTATTGAGGAAAAAAATGTATTGTTAATTAAAACAGAAAAAATAGCTTGGGACATAAAACAGTAGGTCTGGGCCCTGCCATGATGTTAAAAAGGAGGAACCTGAGAAGAAAACATAAGCATATTTAACTCCACATAAGCCTTTATGGCAGCTTCTTCTTCTCTACAATCATCTTGTCTTCCCATAATCCTCTGCACAGGAAGTTGAGAAGAGGTGACACAGGAATACATTACTCTGATGTGGCACATAACAGGGTCACCCACCTGGCTATGCAGTGTGTAAGGGGGGTTCTGAACCACAAGACTTGCTGAACACAATTATAAATCATGTGGGAGGTAAAACATTTCACATATATACTGTATACACTCACCGGTCACTTTATTAGGTACACCTTGCTAGTACCGGGTTGGATCCCCTTTTGCCTTCATTCTTTGTGGCATAGATACAACAAGTTGTTGGAAACGTTCCTCAGAGATTTTGCTCCATAGTGACATGATGACATCACACAGTTACTGCAGATTTGTCGGCTGCACATTCATGATGAGATCTGGTGAGTGTGGAGGCCCTTGGAGATCTGGTGAGTGTGGAGGCCATTGGAGATCTGGTGAGTGTGGAGGCCATTGGAGATCTGGTGAGTGTGGAGGTCATTGAAGATCTGGTGAGTGTGGAGGCCATTGAAGATCTGGTGAGTGTGGAGGCCATTGGAGATCTGGTGAGTGTGGAGGCCATTGGAGATCTGATGAATGTGGAGGCCATTGGAGATCTGGTGAGTGTGGAGGCCATTGGAGATCTGGTGAGTGTGGAGGCCATTGGAGATCTGGTGAGTGTGGAGGCCAGTGACCTCATTGTCCAGTGGTGAGATGATTGGAGCTTTGTGACATGGTGCATTATCCTGCTGGAAGGAGCCATCAGAAGATGGGGACACTGTAGTCATAAAGGGATGGACATGGTCAGCAACAATACTCAGGTAGGCCGTGGGGTTTAAACGATGATCAATTGGTACTAAGGGGCCCAAAGTGTGCCAAGAAAATATCCCCCACACCATTACACCACCACCAGCCTGAACCAGTGATACGAGACAGGATGGATCCATCATGCGCCAAATTCTGACCCAACCATCTGAATGTCGCAGCTGAAATCCAGACTAATCAGACCAGGAAACGTTTTTCCAATCTTCTATTGTCCAATTTTGGTGATCCTGGGTGAATTGTAGCCTCAGCTTCCTGTTTTTAGCTGACAGGAGTGGCACCCGGTGTGGTCTTCTGCTGCTGTAACAGCCCATCTGCTTCAAGGTGCGTTGAAAGATGGTATTCTGCATACCTTGGGTGTAATGAGTGGTTATTTGATTTACTGCTGCCTTTTTATTATGTGGAACAAGTCTGCCCATTCTCCTCTGACCTCAACAAGGCATATTCCTCCACACAAGTGCCGCTCACTGGATATTTTCCCTTTTTCGGACCATTCTCTGTAAACCCAGAGATGGTTGTGTGTGAAAATCCCAGTAGATCAGCAGTAGACCAGCCCGTCTGGCACCGACAACTATGCCACGTTCAGTCACTTAAATCTCCTTTCTCCCCCATTCTGATGCTCGGTTTGGACTTCAGCAAGTCATCTTCACCACGTCTAGATGCCTAAATGCATTGAGTTGCTGCCATGTGATTGGCTGATTAGCAATTTGTGTTACCAAGCAATTGTACCTAATAAAGTGGGCGGTGAGTGTATATCTTGCCTGTGTTAAGTCTCCTCTCTGGGTTCCTTACAAGCAGTTAGACATGTGCAATTAGTTTCGCTTTTTTTCGTTTTTTTCGTTTTTTTTTTTGTTATTTTCGTTCGTTCGTTTTTGTACGAATGAACGAATCATTCGAATCGTACGAATCCGATTAACGAATCATTCGAATCGAACAAATCCGAAAAACAACGAAAATCCGAAAAAAACTAATTAGAAACAACGAATGTACTAATGAAGAAAATCCGAAAAACGAAAACGAACGAAAAAAATTTGTACATTCGTAACTTTTTTTTTTTTTGTTGAATTGGTAATTTTCCGTGTCCCTTACAATGGTGCTGCTAAACTTTCTTTCGAATGGATTGAACAAAAAAATTCGTACAATCGTAACTTTTTTTTCGATTCGTAACTTTTTTTTTTTCTTTTTTTTTTTCGATCCGTAAATTTTTTTTTTCGATTCGTAAATTTTTTTTTTTTTTTTTTTCGATTTGTAATTTTCTGTGTCTCTATTGAACCAAAAAATTCGTACATTCGTAACTTTTTTTTTCGATTCGTAACTTTTTTTTTTCGATTCGTAACTTTTTTTTTTCGATTCGTAACTTTTTTTTTTTTTTTTTGATTTGTAATTTTCCGTGTCTCTATTGAACAAAAAAATTCGTACATTCGTAACTTTTTTTTTCGATTCGTAACTTTTTTTTTTTCGATTCGTAACTTTTTTTTTTTTTTTTTTTTTTCGTATTCGTAAATTATTAAAATGTAATAATAGCATACACATTACATCAAATTATGAATTATGCTCCGATTACGAATCTACGAATGTTACGAATGTACGAATAAATACGAATGCGTCCGAAAATTAAACTAACGAAAAAACGAATCAACGAAAAAATAACTCTTACGAATGTACGAATCGTTACGAATACGAACACCGACGACTTACGAATGTACGAATCGTTACGAATCGACGGAAACGAAAAAAACGAAACGAAAAAAAACGAATTTTTTTGTTGTGCACATGTCTACAAGCAGTCAGTATCCAGAATCATCTTATTGATATTAAATCCCCCAAATCCCTCCCCGAGACCCCTCAATCACTCAGAATAGGTTGTAAATTTATACTGAACACTACTTGAGGTCACTGGTCTGCCCAAGGGCCAGAAATACATAATGCGGCCTTCATCCTCTGCGGTGGGCTTCCAGGGTCCCCCACACAGAGAAGAAAGGAACCAACCACAAAATATATTAAACGGCTCTATTTTCCTTTATCTGAGTCACAGAAATACTGATTTCATACTATGTATCATTCTTATGAACTTGTTTCTCTAGTTACCTGATACATTGTAGCTCTTCTGGCTTCCTGCTCCATGTATTACTTTGATGTTAATTTCTGTTTGATTGAGATGCCAAAATCTGTCACTGTGGACTTTTCCGAGACTTCCCAAGTCTGTATGAATTATTTCCTGACGTGTTACTCTACAGAAAAAGGATCGTTTTTCAACACAGCTCCATCTTTTATTCTTCAGCTCCGTGGATGTGCCTAATATGTCCGGAGCATGAAGAGGTTAAAACAGTGGTGTCCAAACTGCAGCCCAAGGGCCGGATGTGGTCCTTTACTTGCATTTATCTGGCCCTTTACTGATTCAAGGCACTATTCCTACCACTGACACCAAAGAATGGGGAACTATTCCATCCACTGACACCAAAGAATGGGGAACTATTCCTCCCACTGACACCAAAGAATGGGGAACTATTCCATCCACTGACACCAAAGAATGGGGAACTATTCCTACCACTGACACCAAAGAATGGGGAACTATTCCATCCACTGACACCAAAGAATGGGGAACTATTCCATCCACTGACACCAAAGAATGGGGAACTATTCCTCCCACTGACACCAAAGAATGGGGAACTATTCCATCCACTGACACCAAAGAATGGGGAACTATTCCTCCCACTGACACCAAAGAATGGGGAACTATTCCATCCACTGACACCAAAGAATGGGGAACTATTCCTCCCACTGACACCAAAGAATGGGGAACTATTCCATCCACTGACACCAAAGAATGGGGAACTATTCCATCCACTGACACCAAAGAATGGGGAACTATTCCTCCCACTGACACCAAAGAATGGGGAACTATTCCATCCACTGACACCAAAGAATGGGGAACTATTCCAACCACTGACACCCATGATGGGGCACTATTTTTCCACTAACACCAATGATGGGGTGATATTCTTTCCACTGACGCAAACAATGGGGGAGGATTGCTTCCATTGACATCAACAATGGGTGCTATTGCTCCTCTCGACACCAACGATGGAGCACTATTGCTACCATTGACACCATTGATGTGGTAGTATTGTTCTCATTGACACCAATGATGGGGCACTATTGCCACTCACGCCAACAATTGGGTACTATTGCTCCCATTGACACCAACGATGGGGCACACTATTGTCACGCCAACAATTGGGTACTATTGCTCCCATTGACACCAACGATGGGGCACTATTGACTCCAATGATGGGGCATTATTATTCCCATTTACACCATTGATGGGGCACATTTCCAACCACTGACACCAACAATGTGGCACTATTGCTTCCATTTACAACGATGATGTGGCACTATTACTCCCATTGACATCAACGATAGGGCACTATTACTCTCATTGACTCCAAAAATGGGGTACTATTGCTTCCATTGACACCAATGATGGGGCACTATTCCTCCCACTCACACCAAAAATGGGGTACTTTTGCTTCCATTGACAGCAATGAATGAGCACTATTCCTCCCACTGACACCAACGATAGGAAATTATTGCTCCCATTAACACCGATGATGTGGCACTACTGACACCGACAAGAAGGGTCCATCCCCAA
The DNA here is from genome assembly GCA_028564925.1 of Lithobates sylvaticus. NCBI lineage: Eukaryota > Metazoa > Chordata > Amphibia > Anura > Ranidae > Lithobates > Lithobates sylvaticus. The sequence goes on from CM053038.1 coordinate 69,971,193, forward strand.
ACTGTTCCCACAAAGTTGGGAGCATGAAATTGTTCACAATGTCTTGGTATGCTGACGCCTAAAGAGTTCCCTTCACTGGAACTAAGGGGCCAAGCCCAACCCCTGAAAATCAACCCCCACATCATAATCCTCCCTCCACCACATGATTTGGACCAGTGCACAAAGCAAAGGAGAACAGGTGTATAGGCGATGCAACCTTCCTATATAAACGTTGTGGGAACAGTTTGGGGACGGCCCCTTCCTGTTCCAACATGACTGCACACCAGTGCACAAAGCAAGGTCCATAAAGACATGGATGAGCAAGTTTGGGGTGGGGGAATCAGACTGGCCTGCACAGAGTCCTGACCTCAACCCAATAGAACACCTTTGGGACGAATTAGGGCAGAGAACCAGGCCTTCTCATGATCCAACATCAGTGCCTGGCCTCACAAATGCACTTCTGGAAGAATGGTCAAACATTCCCATAGACACACTCCTAAGCCTTGTGGACAGCCTTCCCAGAAGAGTTGAAGATGTTATAGCTGCAAAGGGTGGGCCAACTCAAAATTGAACCCTACGGACTAAGACCCCTTTCACACTGGGGCACTTTGCAGGCGCTACAGTGCTAAAAATAGCGCCTGCAGAGCGTCCTGAAAGAGCCGCTGCTGTCTCTCCAATGTGAAAGCCCCGAGAGCTTTTACACTGGAGTGGTAGCAGCATCTTTGGAGCGGTGAAGGAGCGGTGTATACACCGTTCCTAAACCGTTCCTGCCCATAAAAATCAATGGGGCAGCGCAGCTATACCGTCGGCATAGCGATAAAACCCTTTTGCGTCGGTTTTTTAACCCTTTCTATCCCTAGCGGGGGTAAAAGCGCTCCGCTAGCGGCCGAATAGTGGTGCGAAATTGATGGTAAAGCGACGCTAAAATAGCGGTGCTTTAACCGCTGACGCACCCACCAACCCAGTGTGAAAGGGGCCTAATGCAGCGTACACACGGTCGGAATTTCCGATGGAAACAGTCCGATGGGAGCTTCTCATCGGATTTTCCGACCGTGTGTATGCCCAAAGGTCTTTTTCTGTCGGAATTTCCGACGGACTTTGAATTGAGAACCTGTTCTCAATTTTTCCGACGGAAAACCTTTCTATCGGATTTTCCGATCGTGTGTATGCAATTCCGACACGCAAAATTCCGACGCATGCTCGGAAACAATTCGACGCATGCTCAGGAGCATTTAACTTCCCTTTTATAGCGCTGTCGAACGTGTTTTATGCCGC